>JASUUG010000526.1:1845000-2318786 GCA_030449905.1 Luvunga scandens
CTTCAGGGACTGATTTTCTGGTGGATCCTTTTGATGGTACGTGCAAATTTTGTTTTACAAGAGATACTGCATTCGCTCTCAAAAGTTCTACTGAGCATGCAGTGATTAAATGTGAATTTAAGGTGGAGTTTTTGGTGAGGGAAATCAATTTGGTCAAGCAATATTCTGAATTCCCACGTGTAGCAATTTTGCTGCAGCTGGCTTCTTCACCTCAGGTGTGGTATAGAACAGCCGATGATGATATACTGGTGCTTGTTCCTTTTGATATGTTGGATGATGATGATCCTTGGATCCGAACAACAGATTTCACACCTAGTGGAGCAATTGGTCGATGTAATTCATATCGAATTTCCATCTCTTCTCGTCATCGTGGGAAGTTGAGTAAGGTCATCACTTATCTTAGAGAACGAAGGGTGCAAGTGGATAGCCTGAGCCGGCTAATTACAATTAGAGAAGAACCTGATTTTGATGTGCCCTTGAATGATCCCTTTTTCTGTATTCATTACAAGGAAGGGATATCCTTTGAGATAATGTTTCTGGTGAATGCGGTCATGCATAAAGGGATTCTTAATCAACATCAGTTATCAGACGGTTTCTTTGATCTACTGAGGTGTCAATCTAGGGAGGTCAATGTGGCTGCATTGAAGCACATCTATTCTTATAAATGGCCTGTGTTTGATGCCTGTAAGAGGCTGAAGCTTGTGCAAGAATGGTTACTAAAGAATCCCAAGCTGCATAAGAGTCCTAAGCAGATAGATGACATTGTTGAAGTCAGAAGGTTGGTTATTACTCCTACTAAAGCATACTGTCTGCCACCGGAAGTTGAACTCTCCAACAGGGTTCTGAGAAAGTATAAAGATCTCGCAGATCGCTTTCTAAGAGTTACCTTTATGGATGAGGGCTTGCAAACAATGAATGCAAATGTACTCAGCTATTTTATTGCTCCTATTGTAAGAGACATCACGTTGAACTCCTTCTCGCAGAAAACACGAGTGTTCAAAAGGGTGAAGAGTATTCTCTCTGGTGGATTCTATCTATGTGGTCGGAAATTTTCTTTTCTGGCCTTCTCATCCAATCAACTCAGAGACCGTTCTGCCTGGTTTTTTTCTGAAGATGGAAAGACTAGTGTACTTGACATCAAGAAATGGATGGGGAGGTTCACTGACAAGAATATTGCGAAGTGTGCTGCTAGGATGGGTCAGTGCTTCTCTTCTACTTATGCAACAGTTGAAGTACCACCAACAGAAGTTGATCCTGATCTTCCAGATATTAAGAGGAATGGATATGTATTTTCTGATGGTATTGGAAAGATCACTCCTGATCTTGCTATGGAAGTAGCACAGAAATTGAAATTGGATGTGAACCCTCCACCCTGTGCTTATCAGATTAGATATGCTGGTTACAAAGGGGTTGTGGCGTGTTGGCCTGCAAAAGGTGATGGGATTCGAATGTCTCTAAGGGAAAGTATGAACAAATTCCAGTCCCGTCACACGACTTTGGAAATTTGTTCTTGGACTAGGTTTCAGCCTGGTTTCCTTAACAGGCAGATTATTACATTGCTATCAACATTGAATGTTCCAGATGAAATGTTCTGGAGTATGCAGACTTCTATGGTTTCTAAACTGAATCAAATGCTTGTGGACTCAGATGTGGCATTTGAGGTTCTGACTGCAGCCTGTGCTGAGCAAGGAAACACAGCAGCAATAATGCTGAGTGCTGGTTTTAATCCTGAAACTGAACCTCATCTACGAGGCATGCTAACTTGTATAAGAGCGGCCCAGCTTTGGGGCCTTAGGGAAAAGGCAAGGATCTTTGTACCCGGTGGGAGGTGGTTGATGGGATGTTTAGATGAGCTTGGGGTATTGGAAGGAGGCCAATGCTTTATCCAAGTGTCAGAGCCATTTCTGGAAAACTGCTTTTCCAAACATGGTTCTAGGTTTGCAGAGACAAAGAAATTGCATGTTATTAATGGGTTTGTGGTTATAGCTAAGAATCCTTGTCTTCATCCCGGAGATATAAGGATTTTGGAAGCAGTTGACCACCCAGAATTGCATCATTTATATGATTGCCTTGTTTTCCCTCAAAAAGGTGATAGGCCCCACACAAATGAAGCTTCTGGAAGTGATCTGGATGGGGACTTGTACTTTGTCACTTGGGATGAAAATCTTATCCCCCCAAGTAAGAAGAGCTGGCCTCCTATGGAGTATAATCCTGCTCAAGCCAAAACATTAACACGCCCTGTCGATCAACGGGTTAGCTACTTGCCTCTCAGAATGTTATCACTGAGCTTCCAACCTTATCCAATTTATTTATATATTTATTTTCCATTAGTATTAAATAGTACTTCTACATGAAACAAAATTGCTTTCATAAAGTTGTCTCCAACAAGGCAATTAAGATAGCAATTGCATTTGCATACACATGTTGGTCAAGACAATGTCAGATACCTATAGTTTCCATATTTATATTCACAAAGCATGAGAACATCAGTGCTGATATCCATAAAACAAATGAACTCGCCTGAAATTAGTAATTGTGGATATGGTGACTTTTCTGGTGCATTATTATTTGCATCAGCCCTCCTCAATATCACACTTAAGATAGCTCAATAATGTTAATGGTACTTTCCGAGTATGTGCTGGCATCTTGGGGTTCATGTCAATAGGCTGCTAAGTTCTTAACTGTTGTCTGAGTCTGACATTGGGATTTCAAGTGAAGAATAAAACAAATTCGTACTGATGAATTGGTGAACAAATTCATCAATTAGAATCGGTGAATTGGAATTTTCATATTGCTGAATTGATGAATTCGAAATTCAATTTATGATGTAGATGATTTGGTGAAATCTAGAATTGTATGTCTAGAAAAACCAGTAGTGAAAGCTGGGATTACGTTCATTTCGATATTTCTTACTGAAGCTTTCAGATTTATTGTTCAGATTATGATTTATCTTGTTGTTAATAGACCTGTAGAACACCGACTTTTTACTATCTGTATTTTACAGGACATAATTGAGTTTTTTGCTAAACACATGGTGAATGAGAGCCTGGGGACAATCTGCAACGCACATGTTGTTCATGCTGACCACAATGAGTATGGAGCTCTTGATGAAAACTGCATCCTTCTTGCGGAGTTAGCTGCCACTGCTGTTGATTTCCCCAAAACTGGGAAGATCGTAACCATGCCTGCACATTTGAAACCCAAACTGTACCCAGATTTTATGGGGAAGGAAGACTATCAATCGTACAAATCGAACAAAATATTGGGAAGGCTCTATAGGCAGATTAAAGATGCTTATGATGATGACATTTCTGTTTCGTCTGGAGTAGACATTAATCCTGTTGACATACACTATGATACCAACCTTGAGATCCCTGGATCAGTTGATTTCATTGCGGATGCCTGGAATCAAAAGTGCTCTTATGATGGCCAGCTGAATGGTCTTCTGGAACACTACAAAGTGAAGAGGGAAGAAGAGTTGGTGACCGGGCACATTTGGTCCATGCCAAAATACAACAGCCGGAAGCAAGGAGAACTAAAGGAGAAGCTGAAGCATTCTTATAGTGCATTAAGGAAAGAGTTTAGGCAAGTTTTTGAGAAAATGGACTTTGATTGTGAGCTCTGCTCTGAGGATGAAAAGAATGCATTATTTGAACGAAAGGCATCAGCATGGTACCAGGTTACTTACCATCCGAAATGGGTACAGAAGTCACTTGATTTGCCAGAGCAAGATAGTGCTAGGAGTGTAGTGTTATTGAGTTTTGCCTGGATTGCAAATGATTATCTTGCTCGGATCAAAATTAGGTTCCGGGAAATGGCAAATGTTGACACGTCTAAACCAGTCAATTACTTAGCCAGGTATGTTGCTGATAGGATCTGACTAGTGTTTGAAGATGTTAACAGCTACTTTTTGTGGCTGTAACAGGCTTTAATAGGCTGCAAGCCACTCTGCCATTGTCAAAGGTTAAGCTGTCATGTGATTTTACTATGGCAGCACTGGCCTTAGCAACTGTTATTCAAGCATGATATATAATATATATGCGTGTTTATTAATTTTATAAAATGTTTTTGGAACTATCGTGCTTTGTTTGGAAACTTGGATGCTATGCTATCTTATGTGGTAGCAAGTTGACATTAACATTCATTTCTGAGGAATTTGATTATCTTATTTGATTCCTGTCAAGTTGGTGGCAGGTGAATTTTTTGTTTTGCCCCTTTTTGCATGCACTGATGGATTCTATCAGTTTACAAGTATAATAACAAGAAAGTAAGCTTGGTATTTGAATCCATCAGGTTTACTTTTATATGTTAGTTATGTCTTATGAATATGAATATATAGGCCAGAAAGACTTGAACCTTTCCTTACTCGTATCAGCACTGAGAATTTTACCTGAAACTTTTGTGAGTACCAACAAAAATATGATTTTCTTTTGAACAAGAAAATATCACAATATTGGACATGCGTTTTCCTTTTATATTTTTTAAAATTTTTTCCGACTTCCTCTACTTTCCTCAAGTATTGGAACATCACATAAAATCTCCGATTTATTATGGAATCGTTTCACATATTTTGACCCGTTGAAAACTAAAAGTCATTTTTAAATTTTATATCAAACGCCACATCATATAAACATTGTGTTTGACAGTTAAAAGATTTAAAACATTTCCACTGCCCACGACAATAAACAGAAAAAATTTGCATTCTTTGGATCTGTAAAACAAAATTCTGTAGCAATAACTTAATAGAAATCGAAGATAATAAATATAAAATGTTTAACAACCTCCGTTTTTTAGGTCTTTTTTTTTTTATTTAAATTACCATGCACCACACTACACCATTCTCTTAGGATATAGATTTTCAACTGTCTCTTATGTCAATCTAGGGTCAACTGACCGTTCGTAGTTGCGTTTTTCAAGAGATTTTTTTCCGATGTGTTTGTGTGATGTTAATTATTCACGCCATCTAATGGATGATCACTTTTGGTGACACGTGGCCAATAAACAGGTTTGTGCTTCAGTATAAAGTACTCTACACTATTTTGGCTAGCGTATTAATTAATAATTAAATAGTGATATTCAACCGCTCAATTACTATAACAACTCTTGCTGTTCAATTAATCTCCTCTATTTTCAAAGTTATCCTCATTTAAATTAAAAATAAATATTTATCTTTATATCTTCTTCTTTTCTCTGTCATACGATCCTCTTTCCCTTTGGATCAATACCATACTCATCTTCATCACCACCAAACTCATTGATGAATTTTTTAATATATCACAGATAACACAATCAATGAATACATATATAACATGTGTGATTGAATTTAATATAACAACTACTTACGAGTTAATTTTTTAAGAAACCGTCATTTATATGTTAATTTTTTAAAGTAAATATACACTTATTATGGTATTATTTACTTGTTATATAATTAACATAATACTTCTGATGTATTCTAAAATTTCTTTCATTTCATTAGATATTAAACAACTTTTACTTTTAATTATTTTAAAATTCTTTTCCTTATAAAATAATAATTATTTTCACTGCAAAATCCGTAAATTGAAGATTATTTTCACTTCCAAATCCATCACTTCAAGATCACCACCATACCCACCTTCATCATCCCTTGTTACTGATATTCAGTATGTTTGGAATTACATTTATGATTACACGAATCAGCTTCACTTCATGACCGGTTGAATATATCATCCTGATGATAAGCAAAACAACAATAAATTTGAATCCAAGAATGATAAATATATACCATCAGCTTCGATCTGTAGCGGCAGTGACGGTGGCCGTGGCTGATTCATTAAATTAAATCTCTAGTATATACTTATTCACTCTTTCATTATTATACCGAACAAGATATTTTAATGCAAAGTAAATGTACAAGTCTATTATATCCATTAGATTTTGAAATTGATTATGGTTATGTAGTGTTTCGTGCTTCTTCAAGATGGTGGGTTGATTTCTTGGTGTGACAAAAACAATCAAATGAATTGATTTCCAGGAGCTATTTTTTAACCTTTCAAGTGAATAGCGCACTTAATTATGAACAAATGTTTAAAATAATTAAAAATAATTATTGTTTTGATGGTGATGGGCTGGTTTGTGTCCAAGTTTTAACTTTGATGATGTATGATTCTGCGGAGAGACGGCACAGAAAGAGTTGAGTAAAAGAGGGAGAGTTTTGGCCTCAAAAAAGTCACCTCGAACAGTTAATGAGGGCAGAGTAGCTTTAGAACAGAATGAGAGCAAGGCTTCTGATATTGAGCTCAATTGCGAGACTGATTTCGTTGCCAGGAATAAGATATTTCAGTACTTGGTTAGCGTTACCTTTTTCATTTTGTTCGCCTGGTTTCATTTCAACTGGTGCTTTCCAATATGGTAATTTTTCGTGTCATTCCTTCTCTGCGATCATGCTTCACACATTTATTTTTTTGAAACCTCGTAGGCCTTTGCTTTGGCAAAGCAAGTCTCGTTGGTTGAGGATATTTGCCTGCTGGGTTCTGGGGTCTTTCCTGTTGGTCCTGAGTCTTTGGAGGTGAAGAGGTTAATGTATTTAATATCCGATTGTGTTGTTTTTGGTGGCTTTTTTGTCTCTCTAGCTGATGCTGAAGAGTTTTGTACTGTCTACATCTTCGCAGCCCTCAAACAGGTACTTAATTTTATACTACTTTAATCCCTTTCTTCATGGATAATGCACTTGTATGTATTCACTCCAAAGATTTAGGCCTTACAATACAATATATCCTCATGTTTTGATATTATATTTATGCGACGTTACCTACATTTCGGAAGTCGCTATTAGTAGTTTGATCTGGATGTAGGTTTGGTCCGTATTGCAGGATCCGTTAAAGCCCGTTGGATCAGAATTGGCAATGCAACTAGCTGCTCAAAGGCCATATTCTTGACATAGGAACTTGTTTCTGCTGATGCGTTAAGGAAATAACGTGAAATTCTTAATTCTTTGGTATTTGGAAGTCCATTGGCGACTCTGCCTATGTTGTTGTTATTGAACATTGGAGCTTTCTTTAGTAATGTCAACCATCCATTTATTTTCCAGATCTCCTTCCCTTACTAAGCCTGTAAGCCATCTTAATCTAAGTTCACCCTATGGAGGTAATTATGGATGAAGTAATAATATAATATCTAGCATTGATTATGGTTCTCTTTTACTGCTTCAAGGGTAATTTTGTGTGTAGTGAACATCAAAAGAAAGACTATATGCTACTTATAGCAAAACAATCAAGCAAATGCACCAATTAAACGCACATCGCTTCAATGAGATACTGATATGAATAATGGCAAGTTAGTAGATAGGATTTCTTCTTTTCTATAATAGATAGAAATTAGTTTTTACCGGCTAGAGTTGCGATAAATTGAGGAGAGAATGAGGAAATCTCTTGTTTTGAATCCCACGAAAGGATGTGGGTAGGTGTATGAGGAAGCAATTTATGGCTGTTGCTTATCCAACAAAGATTGATAATATCAACTTAGAATGATATCAGATTAGGAAAATGGAAAATATTGATTCAACAGATGTTTTTGACTTGAAAGGAGATAGACGGAGTGAAAAATGTTCATGGTATTGCCTTCATGTAATAGTTTGTTGTAGTCATGTAAGCTTCTTCTTGGCAACGTGTATGTTCTTCTTTCCCACATATAATCAAATTACTTGCTAAGAAAATTCATTTTGTGCTCTAAAATGTTAAATTTTGGGACTTGTCTTTGTTTGTCAGGCGGAGAGTAGAGGGAAGTCTCAAATGGCAATGGAAAAGATGGTGGAAGGTCGTTTGCATGAACACTATGAAAATGATGTTCTTATGGAAAATTGAGCATAAACAATACTTTAAATATTGTAAAGGTATGTGGAGGGCATCTTGTTTTATTTTAGACTCAATTGCTGAAAGTGCAGGTCATCTTGTTTTATTTGAGACTCAATTGTCCAATCTTAGTGGTCTATTATTTGGTATTCCAAAGTGAAAGAAGCAATAAGCTGAGGTCTGATCTTTCAATTAGCATAACCCACTTCGAACTTTGTTTTCTGGGCGATTTGCAGTTTTTCTTTCAACCCTTCCAGTATAATGTCAGGTGCTGTAATGCATACTCATGTTATATGCGAGCATGCCTGCAAGGATCCAGACAATGTTGGTTATTTATGAAATGTAGCAGTTGATTGCGGTTGTTGATTAATATTTTTCGCTATGTTTTGTATGCACTTTTGAATAATCTATGCAAGGAAGTGGGCTCAGCTGGAAGTTGGAGAAGGAATCCAGAGCTGATTTATTTTTTTGTTCTTTTCTCCTTCCTTTATGAGAGGTTGCTCCTTCCTTTATCAGAGGTTGTTTGGCATGTAAATTTTCTGGCAATAAAAAAGTTCAAAACAGTGTCTTGCCCTGCCTGCACCCTTAAACTGGTCTTTCCATGTTTATTTTTGTAAGTTGGTTTCTTACCTTTTTTTTTTTTTCTTCTCTCTCATTTCCACTTTTGATCCTCCTTGAGTATTGTAGATCTATCAATATTTTTTTAAGAAATTTTTTGGGCATTTATGGTTTTTACCTTTTGTCAACCCTGTAAATCTCACGTCTTCAGTGCATTTTGCTTGGTAACAGAAGCTGGATGAGGAATTCAAAGGTGAAATTGACCTATCCTTAATGTTTCTATTTACAACACAACGCAGCGTAAAAGTGCTTTTTGTCAAAGCCCTTCCATGTTTTGCTCTCTTGCCAATTTATTCACTCCTCGAAAGCCCTGGTGAGGATGCATGGGAATCGATTCTATGACGTATTTAGAACAACTGTTCCAGAAACTTTTATCGAGCTTCCGGGCTTTTGATCCGCCTCTGTTCTAGCATATTTGGATTCATCAGTTTAGTTCTCATAATCCTAGGATACCTTATTACAAGTGAGATCTGGTACCAAATTCATTTAATTTTATAATTTACCCTCCTTGAGCGAGGCTTTGTTTACTTTCAACTTTTTAATGCAACACCCATCTTATATCTGTTCGGCGTCACCCATAATTTGCGGGCTTGAAACATCAAGTGCTGATGCACCAGTAACTCTAGCTGCCTATAATTAATTGTTGGCTCTTTGTAGGGCAAACATATGAAGTTAGAGTTCAGCCCTGAAAGGTTTTGTTTTGGGGAGATCCAAAACTGAAGCTTTTATGTAATTTAATTATTCAATATTGTATTATGGTTACGAAGCGTATTTGTTTCCCCCTGGGTTAATAAAATTGGATTTCTTATGAATTAATAACTAGTACCTGTTTTTGAGGGATTAAAACGTCCTTTCTTATGAATTACAATCACTTTTTCCAATAGATTTTTAAATTAATTTTTTAAACTACTTACTCTTAAAATCATTGAACACTCTCATCAACGGATTTTGCGACTTAGGCACTAAAGCTCTCCCAAGGGATTAAACTATTCGCAGAACAGTGTATCTAGAGTCAGATCATAAATACTGTGACATAAAATAAGAGAAGTAAAATATAATAATAATAAAAGAATTCGATAGACATCTGGGTTGTAAAATATGATATTATAACTAAGCTGCAGCAACCTTCTTCGAGACTTCAGCCCTTTCAAAATCATGATGGCGGCCAAAAAAGAATTCGAGACTTCAACCCCTTGAAAGTGGTGATGGGTGTCTCAAAATAATTTGATACATTAGGCAAAATGCACCGCCATGAAGCTTTCTCCTTTTGAAATTTATTTCTAAATTATTGAATTTAATTAATTTCCTCCAATACCTTAATTGATAGTCTCCCTTGATATGTTAAGTAGATATTTCGATCGAGTAACATTTTCAAAATTCCATAGGATGATTTTTCATTAAGTACAACAAGCAGATATAAATACTAAAAACTTGTGTGGTTATAGGGTGCGTTTGGATACTATATTGTATTATGCTATATTGTATTATTTTAATGGTGGTAAATTGTATTATGATGTATTACATTAGCAGTGTATTATTCTAATTTAATTAATATTTAAATTAAATTAATATTATTCCAATTTATTTATATTTAAATCTTTATTATTAGTTATATTAAATTATTAATTTATATTAATGTAAAAATAAAAAACATAATACAATATTATTGAATAATAAATTTATAATTTATTAATTTATATTAATAATTATGATGTAAAAATAAAAAATAAAAATTAATATTATATTAAATTAAAGCTAATGATGTAAAAAAAAGGGAAAAAAAAAAGTTGCCGCATTAGCTAAACCCGAGTGGGAGTCGGGTTTGGTTAATGCAGCAACTGCTGCATTAGCTTTGGCCCATTATGCAGTGTTCTTGTAGAAATTGCAATTGTCAAACATGGGCCTACATAAATGTAATGCAATAAGAGGTTTTAATATCAAAACCAAACACACCCATAGTGTATTATATAAATCCTATGTAAGTCATTGCTAACCTATCACACAGTTTTCATTTTTTTTTTTCTTAAAAAATCACAAAATATCAACTCATCACAAATAATTCACCAAAACTTACTGAATTTTATATTTAATATTAATTTAAATTCTAAATAATTACTAATGAAGTTCAGCTATTTATAAATTAGGAGCCCGAGTTGATAATTAATAATTAACTTGGGACCTTGGTGTGGGAGAGGATTTTTCTGTAACAAATCCTGCAGAATTCCAATGTAGAGCCGCATGTATTTGTGCATTTTGCCATGACTCCCTGTGTGCATGCGGGATGTACAATTCTCTGTCTAGTGGATCCTTTTGACGGTACGTCCAAATTTTGTTTTACAAAAGATGCTGTAACAATTGATATCAATCAATATTCTGAATAGCCCCACGCGTGTAGCCATTTTGTTTTTGCAGCTGGCTTGATGATGATATCAAGGCCGTCGTTCCTGTAAATAGATCTGTTGGATGATGACCACATTTTGATGGGATAATAAAACATTTAGTGAAAACTATCATCTATAACTTAGAAATATTCATGTCATATCACCAATAATCAATAATAAATTATGCGGAAACGTACCTGAATTCATAACGCTTAATTCTTCTTTGGAGTTGTGTGGTTAGCAGTGTGCTCATGAAATATTTTGGGTGACAGTTCCTTAGTAAGCGGATCCGCAATCATGAAGTTTGTGCCAATGTGCCCTATAAACAACTGTCCACTCTGAACTATTTCTTTAACAACTAGGAATTTGATATCTACATATGATGTTTTAGTAAGTAATAGTTGGGTAAAAAGAATGAATAATAATAATAATTCTCTAATAAAGAAACTCTCATTTTAATAAAGTAAAAATGCTATTTAAAAACAAAAGAACGATGTTTCTAATATATATATATGTATATTTATATTTTATTGTGTTAAAGTGAGGGTACCCCTTAAGTGCTGGCGCTCTCATTTTTTTTAATACGATACATTGTTAAATTACGTGGTTTAATAACATTAAAAACTGACTTTATGCATAATTTAACATGTTCACATGAAAAAATGATGACGCCTTTTACATACACACACACACACTCATTCTTAGGTGTAAGCGCTATCATTTTTTTAATGCGAACACGCTCTTAAGCTGTGGGATTTAATAGACTTACTTTTTAATAAACTATACCATATGACTTAAAAATATGTCGTCATGAAAAAAAAAAATGAAAATACCTACACTATATATGTATTTATATATAGACACACACACATGCATGTGTTTTTTATGCTTAGGTCCAGTCATTACTTTAGATTGTACATGTCTGATGTAATTATTAATGCTTCTTGGTGGAGGTTAATTAATGCTAATGGACTAATTCGCCTTTTCTTTTGTAGAATGAATTGAGTTACTTCATCATTTTTCATTTATTGATGGAGAAATGGAGATGATTTTATTTTATTCAATAATTTACCTTTGTTCTTATTTAGTTGGACTAACTTCATAACTTTGAAGTTGTTTTCTTTATTTTTGTACTTTGTAGTTGAATATTTTGAATTTGCTGTTTTAGTATCCTGAATATTTTTCATCATTTGCTCCGAGTGTGTGGTTTTTTTTTTTTAATAATAGTTGTTGTAACTCAAACCGAATTAGTAACTCAAACTGTATTTGAACTAGAATTAGCAATTCGATACCAAATCAAATTACGAATCCAAACTGGACCAAATTAAATTTAAAACCGAACCACACTGAATTAATTTTTCGACCCATTTGGGTTGAAAGCTTAAGCCCAAATGGATTATAAACCGTAAAAGCCGAACCGAAAATAAAAATGTCTGCCCCTAGATGCAGCAATTTGCCTACTCTATTCGTTAAGTTCTCTATGAAATTAATGCCCTTCTTCTTTGGCAGACTGTGTTGTTGCCGAAAAAGTCATGCTCTTTAAGGTAGAGAATCGTCCTACACGAGCAGAAATTATGAGGATGATCGCCAATATATATCTAAACTATTTTCGATTAAATCGCATAAGTAAAGGAATGGATGTTTACCGCTTCTCATAAGATAATTAAAGATTTCTTGCCTTCCATTTTATTTAAATAATAATAATAATAATAATAATAATAGTAACAACAACAAGATGTTTTGATTATTTTCAGAAAAATCTGAGGAGATCGCTCCTCAAAACTGGAGCTTAACGTTAGCCTCTTGAATTTGATGTCTAATCCCATGACTGATTGAGAATTAGTTTTCCTTTAAATGTAAAATCGTATATTTAATTTTGACATGGAGATATTTTGAATCAAATAAATCTAAGCATGTGTAAACTCTACGTAATACTTATCTCATAAACATTAAAGGAATTCACCTAACCTTCATGGCTCATGCAACCCCTTCATAGTCTGCTTTCAGATTGAAAGCAACACAAATAGCTTTCTCATTAATACGTGGACATATGTTGCTTAATCATCCAACCACTTCGTCCTCTTTCTCCATCACAACATTTTCAAAGCAATATTTTGGAGCATCGCCGTTCATTATCTTAGTCGTGATTTGGCCATTTGGGACTATAGTTGAATAGTATTACTATCGTGAATACATTTTGAGGTGAAAATCTAGAATACATTAGAGGTATTATGTCACTCATACAATAAATAACTGATGCTATGACATGTGTGTATTTATTTTGAAAAATTATGTGGTTATGTTAAATTCAATTACAGATATCATGCGAGCATCAATTAATTGTAATACATCAAAGATATTTTAGAATTTCTATATTTGAGGGAATGTGTTCCAATTTAATCTTCGGTACTTCTTTGGATTGTATAAAATAAATATTTTGCATCTAAAATTTACTTATTTTAAATTGTATATATTTATCAAGTGTAACAATTTTTTTCCTTTTTAGAAAAAAAAGAGAACTTAATCGATTCTCACACTCTAAAACCATAAGTTTTTATGCCGATGTTTTTCCATAGTTTACAATGTGAAAATATGCAGTATAGCTAGCTCACAAAGCGTTGCATCTCAATTAATTTTTTTGTTATATATCAAAATGTAGCGGTTTGTGAAATGTCTTAAAGTTTTAAAACACATAGAAACTGTAACCCTTAGCCAAGAATTTTGGTTCATGAGGGAAAGTTTATGACACAATATATTTTTAAAAATTTTTAGTAGTAAGATATAACATCACAACTGTAGTATGCACAAGCGGCAGATTGAAGATTTTAAAATTTCAATTTTAAAATTATAAGGGATAGTATGAGAAATTTTAAAATTACAAGGGGCATATTAAAATTTTCAAAATTATAGGGGACAGTTTTACGGACGAAAGTGTTTCCCAAGTCCCAGCAGTTAAAAAAAAGACCAAGGTGTATGACAGCTCAATTTCTTCAATGAAATTGAGGTGTTTGACAGCTCGATTTTCTGTATGCAAAGTGTACGGAACTTCAGTCATTGTTTCATATTCATTACGATAATGAACAGGCAGAAAAATTGGGGGGTTGTGGGTAGACCACATCCACATGGCCCAATATAAAACCAAAGACAAGATGAAATTTTGTTATTGCGGGGAGGCAATTGGAAAATGACTTGCCTGTCGTTCACATCATTTTCAAGAATACGGAAACAAAACGCAGCACAGAATTCTAACTTGGAATTATTAATCCCAATTGCATACATATAAAGCAAGAAAAATAAACCACTTCAGACGTATTTTCTACTTCTAACTTTGCTTATTGAATGTAAAAACTACTTTAAAAGCTCGGTCAGAGAAATTGCAAATATCTACATGCTAATGCTATAAAATATATACCCAAGGATTATTAGAAAATTAATGAACGTTTTCTAATTTAATCTTGGATATATTTAGTATACGACGTTATTTAAAGAGTTAATTACATAGACAGCGTCGCTCTTTATTGCCCATGTAATCAATACTCACGTTATTTGGTGTAGAGTTCTCACATTTTTTTTCTTTTTGAAAACTTGTAATTTTTTAGTAAATTATCTTCGGCAAGGGTGAGAACTTTATACCAAATAGTGTATATCATAGTCGTTCTCCTAGATCTCACTGGATGGAGAAGAAATAGGGCAATTCCAATTTAGTAGCTCTTCAATCATCTGCATTGCAATCCTATCTTCATCATCTCTCCCATTTCCCGCTTCAACTTCATCATCAACCAACGTCGGGGACGACCTTGGTGACGGAAATGGCAATTCATTCTCGAAATTCTGTGCCTTTTTGTTCTTTCCCAGCTCAACTCTCATGACCCAACTTGATCCTGAACGGGATCCTGCTCGCTTCTGCCAGACCCCGATATGAGAATTATCGTTGTCGAGCCTCAAGCAAGTGAGCGAAGGCGATAAATCTTTGCAACACTTCCTAAGCTTCGAGTTCAGGAGTTCCGAAAATCCCTTTTCGGGAATATTATAACTACCACCCTTAGTGCCTTCAGCTTCAGGATTATTGGGCTTCAGGATTGGAAAATTAGTCTTGGCATTTTGGCCATTCATCAAAACGGCAGCTTGATCATAAGCTCTTGCGGCTGCCTCAGCTGTCTCAAATGTTCCAAGCCACACCCTCCTCTTCCTGAACAGATTATAAAAACAAAACAGAACAGCAGCAGAGTTATTTGATATAAGATATAAGAAAATTAAATATATGTGATAAGGAGAAGTAAATGCTGTAATAATGAGAGTGGGTGAGTTTACAGTAATGGGTGGCGAATTTCGGACACCCAAGAGCCCCACTGGCGTTGCCTGACGCCTCTGAACTTCTTTGATTGTACCATATTTGTGGATTTCGATAACTGGTTTATTGTTATTGCACTTGCAGGGGATCATAAATATGAGTGATTAGGGACGATGAGAAGTGAAGCATGATGTATGCTCATGTATATATTGTGGTACAAACTGTTGTCGGTGAATGGCTTCGAAGTCAACTAGTAAATTAGTCCTTGCTGCAATTAAGATTTCACCTGCACACCCTCATAATTTCATTCATGATAAAACGAAACCCTCTAGCTGAGCTTCTTAACCACAAGAATAAATGCGTAACATGCCACTGCCTTTTGCCTGCCCACACTCATAAAGAACCAAGGAGGACTTAGTCTTTAGCCACATATACACAATTATCAGAAAAAAAAAGAGAAAATTTAATAAACTAAAAGAAGAAACATTATCCTCATTATGTTCACTTTAGTGCATGTGGAATCTACATTTTTTAGGTATCTTCCTAATTATTAGAAGAAAATAATTCTCTAAAAAATAAGTACTTGGAAGAAAATACTAAAAGGCGATTGCTGAAATCAATTTCCATAGAAAGGGTCCCTAACATTTTTCAATTAAAAGTTTCAGGATATTGTTTTCTGCAATACGATTTTTTTTTTGTTAAGAATAGGATATTCACCTAATTTTAGTGTTTAACCATGGGTAAATTTTGGATTTTCAAGAGAGCAAACTTGAGAACTGATTGGTTCAGAAATTTATAAACTGATTCGTAGGAGAGGATAGAATAGATTCAATCAAATCAATTTGGCTTTCGATTTTTTGGGTCACTTTTTGCCCTTTTTTTTTTAAATAATTTTCGATTTCTTTTTATTTTACAATGAACGAACAATTGAACTTCATTTATTGAATTTGAAGAATCGAATTGAGATAAACCTATCACCTTAAAAAATGGTACAAAACTGACATCAATTTAGCTGCTAAAAATTTTTACACTTAGCAATGTCACATGTTAAGAGAACTTTCAAAAATTAGGTAAGCTCGTGTTACAGGCGGATTAAGATTTCTGTTTTGATTTACCTAACCGAAACAAAAAAACAAATTAAAACAATGGAGACTGTCGGCCACCCGGCAAAGACAACAAAATAACATTAGTCTTATTAGTCTAGTTGGGGGTTGAATGTGTGTGGTTCCCATAGTTGACAACTTATTGGTAAATTCTTTCTACAGGCTCCTTCAATTACGGACTTATAAAAGTCAGTCTCTTTAAAAACTGTAGGGATGAACTTTTCATTTTGAGCGGCAATGTCAGCCCTGTCGGTTGTCATGTCTGCAGATGTTCACTAATACAGTTGATTACCGGACCGACCTTGCATTTTGTAGCCGTTAAACATTACTCATAACGCCTTTGTCTTTCCACATTTGTTCGTCAACTGATCCGTCTCGTTAATGGGACCTTGCATTTTGTAGCCGTTAAACATTACTCATAACGCCTTTGTCTTTCCACATTTGTTCGTCGACTGATCCGTCTCGTTAATGGTTTTTTATAGTAGTTTCTGTTTTTTAATATTATATATATATATGCTCCAAAAGTAGAATCTATTTATCATCAAATGTATCTTTTTGTCTCTTTGTTTTTGATTAATTGGCTGTTGTTTGCTAAAAATTCAAATAGATTATTAGTTTAGACAATCAATTAATTAAATTACTTCTAATTGTTATTTTATTATTTAAGTTTTTATGGCTCATTTGGGATGACGATTGGGAGACTTAAAAATGATTTTGAAAATTAAAAACTAATTTTGGTGTTTAACAAATTCTTTTAGAAATTACTATTGACAAAACTGCTTCATTCTACTGCAAATTAAAAAGTAGGGAAGTAGTTTTTTAAAATCAAATTTTGAGAATCGTTTTTATACTTAATATAATTCCATGTAGATCTTCATATACATTATAAAATTCTAAAATTATCCTTATTAATTAAAAAATAGAATCATTAAATTTAAAGAGATTCTTATTTATTACCAATTATATAGAAATAACAATATAAAATATAAAATTAATAGTATAAAATATTTATTTTAGTTATCAATTATTATATATACACAATAAAAAATATTTTATGTACATAGTTATAATCGTGCAAATGAATTTTATTCAACATTATATCTAATTCAGTCATTCATATTCTTACAATAGTTTAATTATGAGAATTATCAAACATATATGACTATTTTTAAAACTCACAATTCTTTTAAAAATAAAATTTGTCAAATGTTTAATTAAATATCTTAAAAGCTGATTATTTATACAGTATAGCTAATAATTATTATTTTAAAAGTTATAGCATTATCAAACTGATACTTAAACTAATAAGGTTATCTCAACAAAAGATTAATTTTATTTTTTCATTCCTGTGACCTAAAAAGGACCAAATTGCTTGCACCGACATGAGACAAGCAAAATTTGAGGGGATTTCTTTCTTTTTGTCTTTCTTTATTTTTTTTCCAAAGGAAATTTGACAATATCTATTTGGCTTATTGTGAAATTATTGATTTGTTTGAATTTTAGGCAAGAGTCAGGCTATTAGCACCCCTCCAGAATCCTCTTGAAACCCCTTTTTCAATTATATTCTATTTAATGGTAAAAATACATTTTTTCTAAATAAATACTCTTTTCATTTATAAATCTTGCAATTTCTAATAACTTTCTTACTCTTTCAGTCCTACTAATTGTTTTCCTCTCTTCAAACTTTCTTTATTATTTAATTTCTAAAAAAACTATCTAAAAGAAAAGTAAAAAAAAAAATCTTAGAAAATAATGAATATTCTACGAGTCTAATATAATTTTCTCATAAAATCTTAGAAAATAATGAATATTTTATGGGTCCAATATAATTTTATCTTACTTATAAACTTTGGGTGCAATAATTAGTTTGATAATTCTTAAAAATTATTTGGAGCAAGGTAAAATTTATTTAATTTATTTTTTCACTATATTGTATACTAATTTTATTTGCTATGTATATTACAAAATATGATTTTGGCTCAGAGGATTACTTCTTAAATTCGAATTATTTTAATGATAATAAAAGAAATCTATAATGTGCAAGTAAAATAAAATTGAATAGAGAAAGAAAATATAAATAGAGTTAATTCTATATATATTTATCTTTAAATGTAATTATAATATAATAGAGGTTTTATAAGATTAATGAAGGGTGCCAATAGTCCAAGTCTTTAAGGCAAATGACTCGCAGCTCTTGACTGTAAATAACCATATCAATGACGCACAATATGGGCCTAGCTCGTTACTGGCTAGTCTTTTGTTCATGAAACTCGACCAAATATTGGCCGGCCCAATTTGCTCACGAAATGAATTATAAAATAAAAAAATTTCGAAAGGAGATAACTTCCTTAACTGTCTAAAGCTTGGAACAAATTATGGACAAAATAATTGGCACCTTCGAAGCGAAGGCGGGAACAATCTGTCTTTCTTCTTACTTTACCACAAGAAACAATTCATGACGGGGTTCTCTTTTCAATTGCCATCTCCATATATAAAAGAAAACCAATAAATGTCACACGGTTTCTTGGAAACAACTCTTTCGTTTTGAGCCAATTCATTATAGCGGTTCGTTTATTTACGTGACGCATATTAATTGAACTTATGATTTTTATCTTCTTCTAATTTATGTATCTGTTCTGTTAATTAATTTGTTTGAGTGATTCCTGGAACTACAGGAGAGAAATGGCGCCACGTTTGCTCCACGGAATACTTCTCGTGAGAATTGATGGGATTGATAAGCTACACACTGGATGCGGATTTGGTACATGCGAACAGGTACGTGCGTCTGTACAGTAAATAATTAACATCCACTTTTATTCGATATCTAATGTCATCGATCACCTATTCGTTTATACTCTGACAGACTACTAGCAATTTCATTTCACTACAACTATGAAATGCCAAACTCACCTTTAATTAATCGCACTAATGTAATGGGGTAGTTGTTTCTTTAGGTCATAATTCTTTGCTTGGTTGCTTAATTAAAATTTTCCAGAGGAGAAGAGAACTACAAGTAGTAATGTAAGCAGCTTAGTCCTAGGCATCGAACATGTATATGGCAAACTTTTCTTTATAAGAGAAAATAAGTCGGTGGTGCACAAAAGCTCACCTCAAAAACATTGATTTTGGCTGGTGCTATAGAATTTTTCGTGACATTTTGCTAGTAATAATTTATTATCAACACCTTTTTTATTCAAGTATCTTTCTTCTGTGCAACTGATTAAATTGTCTATAGAACGTTTCTTTGTGTTAGTGATCGTAGTTTGTAATTAATTTGGGTGTAGGACAAGAATCCTGTCCAGAATATGTTGTTCAAGCACTATAGCTAGCTTCCTATTCAAAACCCCTGCATTTTGTATGAAGTTATATTTCTTCTAGATGAATTAAATGTTGCAGAGATTGGTAACTTTTTACCAGCTGGCCGTCACTTTTACTGTAATCTTTTTTACAATAGTGGTGTAATCCAATTAGCCGAATGCTATTTTGAACCGATGAAATTAAAACATTTCTTTTGTTTTGTTATTGTGCTGAATTCATTTTTTAACCGAATTCTGTTTACCCTTGTTATTCTGGACCGTTAAATTAAAGTGGGGGAAAAAGTTTCTTGGCCAAGTCAAGAGGACGTTGTGCAGTTCGGAGGTACTCTATTCTTTCTATCAATTATGAACTATCAGCAAGAGGACTTGTGAATTAGATTTTTCACGTGTTATATTTTACCTTGTATCTCTTAGATGACATATTGACATGTAATGATTCTCTTCTGATTATTTGTAAATGTTACGAAGATTGTTGGTACCGCACTTTATGCAACAGTTGATCTAGACAAGGCTAGAATGGCAAGAACCAGAAGGATAACAGAACGAACCTCAAGACCACATTGGAATCAGTCTTTCCGCATATACTGTGCCCATATGGTCTCACATGTTGTTTTCACAATAAAAAATGACGGTCCTCTTGGGGCAACGCTAATTGGAAGAGCGTATGTGCCGGTTGAAGATGTTGTAAAGGGGTTTATAGTGGACAAATGGGTTGATATAAAAGATGAAGAATACAAGAATATTCCAGGAGGTTCAAAAATCCATTTTATGCTGCAATTTGACAATGTTGCTGGTGATAAGAGTTGGTCTCGCGGAATTAGAAATCCCCATTATGAGGGAGTTCCTTACACTTACTTTGACCAACGACAGGGCTGCAAGGTTACTCTTTACCAAGATGCCCATGTCCCGGATGATTTTAAGCCTAAAATCCGCCTGTCCGATCGAAAATTTTATGAATCTCATAGATGCTGGGAGGATATCTTTGATGCAATTGCGAGCGCCGAACACTTCATTTACATAACTGGGTGGTCTATTTATGCTCCAATTACCTTGCTAAGGGACCCGAGGAGGATAGAACCAAAAGGCAACATCACAGCTGAGGAAATGTTAAAGACCACTCTTGGGGATCTGCTGAAGAGAAAGGCCGAACAAGGTGTTAAAGTTCTTCTGCTTATATGGGATGATAGAACGTCAGTTGGTATTCTAGAGGTGGATGGTTTGATGGGGACCCACGATGAAGATACAGCTGATTACTTCAGCAAAACAAAAGTACGTTGTGTTCTGTGCCCCCGGATTAGTGAGATTTTTACAGATATTGGGGGTTATGAGACTTCTACCATTTTTACTCACCATCAGAAAACAGTAGTTGTTGATAGTGAGGTACCTGGTGGAGGATCTCAAAAACGAAGGGTTGTAAGCTTTGTTGGTGGCATTGATCTTTGTGATGGAAGGTATGATACACAAGAACATTCCCTTTTCAGGACTTTGAACACAATCCATCGTGATGATTTCCATCAGCCTAACTTTCCAGGCTCTTCCATTGAGAAAGGTGGTCCAAGGGAGCCCTGGCATGATATTCACTGCAAACTAGAAGGTCCTGTTGCGTGGGATGTCTTGTACAATTTCGAGCAGAGGTGGACTAGGCAAGCTGATAAAAAGGATCTAATTCCTCCCGAGTCGCTTCATCAAAACTTGATCCATCCATTGTTGGATACTTCAATGGACCTCGAATCATGGAATGTTCAAATATTTCGATCCATAGATGGTACTGCCGCTGCTGATTTTCCAACTGACCCCTTTGAAGCAGCAAGAGTTGGGCTTATCACCGGGAAAGATAATGTCATTGATCGAAGCATCCAAGATGCTTATATCAATGCCATTCGACGAGCAAAGAATTTTATCTATATTGAAAACCAATATTTCCTTGGAAGCTCCTACGGTTGGCTTTCAAAAGATATCAAAGTAGAGGATATAAATGCTTTGCAGCTCATACCAAAGGAACTCTCGCTAAAGATTGCTAGCAAGATCGAAGCAGGGGAGGATTTTAGGGTCTACATAGTGATTCCAATGTGGCCAGAAGGTGTTCCTGAGAGCGGTTCTGTTCAGGCAATATTAGGTTGGCAGAGGAGAACAATTGAAATGATGTATGCTGATGTTGCACAAGCCATCCAAAAGAAGGGACTTGATGGTGATGCACATCCCAGGGATTATTTGACATTCTTCTGCCTTGGAAACCGTGAGAATATTGGAGAATATAACCCCGAGCAGTCACCGGAGAGTAATTCCGACTATTATAAGGCTCAGAAGGCTCAGCGCTTCATGATCTACGTCCATTCAAAGATGATGATAGGTAAACAAAAGTACACTATGCATTGAAGTTTTTTTAGTTTCTGTGATCTTGTTTTATTTAGTTTCTTAATCTTGTTTGATAATTAACTTAATTGGTCCATCAGTTGATGATGAATACATAATCATTGGATCTGCCAACATCAACCAGAGATCAATGGATGGTGCCAGAGACACAGAAATTGCAATGGGGGCATTTCAACCTCATCATTTAAATATAACGAATCCAGCCAGGGGTCAGATATACGGTTTCAGAATGGCATTATGGTATGAGCATCTTAGGCTTCTTGAGACATCCTTCAACAATCCTGAAAGTCTAGAATGTGTTCGGTTGGTAAATCATATTGCTGATCAGCATTGGCAAATGTACACAGACCTACCTGTTGCAGATCTTCCAGGTTTTTTACTTCGGTACCCTATTGAAGTCACCAATGACGGAGTTGTTAAAAATCTCGAGGGCTGGCCGCTCTTTCCTGACACTCAGGCTCCTGTTTTCGGCACTAAATCTGAACGGGCTCTTGTTTTCGGCCCCCAATCTGGTTACAGTTTTCCAGACCTCACAACATAGAGATGTTAATTTGAGTACACAAATTATTTTTTAAACAAACTGAAAAAAAAAAACATATATACTTGGATATAACAATTATTGCTTCAGCTAAATAATTGTCAGTGGAGAACCAAATCTTTTTTTTTCCCCCTAATTACTTGCTAAAATGCCAACCAAGCCATGGGCCTGGTGGTAAGACTGTTCTTCATAGTGTTCATGGAAGAATTCAGTTTGAGCCCCCTATGAGATTCAATTCATCCTTATTTGTACAAATTTATTTTTAAGAGCGGGTCAAATAGAAGTGCAAATTTCCTGGCCATTTTCGGTAGACCTGATGTTACCCACTTACCCTAGAATTATACAGATCGAAAAGAAGTAACTTACTATTATAATGAATAAATATGGGCCAATCAAATCAACCTATGGCCAGTTTGGGATGGAGGTGGGTGATTAAATAAATTATTTGTGCTGTACAAATAAAATAAACGGCTAATAAAAGTAGTTTAGTGTTTGGTAAATTTTGTTGTTACAGTTGCTGTGAGTTTAAAATGTAAAGTAGATATGTTTGGTAAATTTTATTGTGAAAGGATTGTTTTATTATATAATGACCAAAATAGACATAAGTTTTAATTTTTTTTATTTTTAGAGTATGTTTAATAAATTGTTTAGACATATTTTTTTTCTTAAATATGTAAAATTACATTAAAAAAACTCAATTACAAAAATCTAAAGAACTTCATAATTTGTTACATAAAACATGATAAAAATAAATATATAATTTATATATTAGGATTTATAGATAAGTAAGATATAATTATCTTTTTATTAAAATGTAGGGTTCTAATGTGAATTTTAAAACGGTGGGTAGCTAATTAAATAAGCTGCTTATAAAAGGTAACCCCCAACTTACTTTTAAAAGCGGCTGACAAAATAAAAAAAATTATGAAATAAGCTGTTTTTACAAAATTAACCAAACAATAGTTTATTGAATTTTAACCACAATTCCAAATTGACCTTATGTCACATAGAGAGAAAACAAGAGGTCTGGGGTTTCAAATCTGTTATTGTTTCATTTTCTCTCTCAAATAGTCAAATCCCAAGTTCAATTCTTCAACAGTTGTTATAATTTATTTAAGGAAAACATTCAATTCTTCAACCGCATTGGTCTCAATTGATTTAATACAACACAAGCATATAAATGGAAGTTGAGACATGGTCTATCCATGCCTTAACCAGCAGAGCCGCTGGCCACATTCTCAACGAAATGAATTGTATGGTCTATCTACTAGTCTACAAAGGGATTTTTTTTCAGCGTTGCTCTTGAAATCAATTTTGTTATTCATATTTATTCTATATTAATAAAACAAGGTGAGTCTATTTAACCCAACATTTTCTTTACTAAACCCTCTTTTTAATTAATGTTTTTATTATTAAGAAAATATTGGATTAAATTACCTAAGTAGCCCTATTTTCTATTTCTCTAACCCACCCATTTTCTCTTTCTCCTATTTCTTCAGTTTCTTACCCTTTTTTTTTCGGCGATAGATGAACCTTTATATTTGGTGCAATGATAATTCTGCGGGCAGAATTGATTTTAGGCTAAACCTTTATTTTAGAGCTGGAAATCTCCCACCATTGCAAACAAATTTAGTTGGTGAAACTGATGGCTTGGAGTTAGAAGTCCACATTCAAATTTAGTTGGTATAATCCAACAAAAAATGCACTGATATTTAACAAACAAACATTTATTAGAACTATTTTAGATTAAGTCTATTGTGATATAATTTAAATTTTCATCTATATTAATGAAAAAGATATCTACCCTCAATTGAATTGAAAGGATAAATAAGTTCAAACAATTATTAATACTCGAAGTCTCGAACCTACGCTTAGAAACACACAGCAAGGGTGTTGCTAACACCCATGAGCTATAGTGTAATTAAGAATTTAAGATAAAAACCTAGAACTTCTTAACCAATAAGTAAATAGCGTATGCCTTTTTGAAAGGATGATAGTTTGTCTTGTTGGGTTGGGCTTAGACTTGGTCACCAAAACAAAAGGCCCAACCCAAAAAAAATATCCAATTATTTAAATTTTAGGTTGGGTCGAGCTTTTTAAGATATTTTAATATTTACGTAATTTAAATTTTAAAAAATAGATATAACCTCCCCTACGTATTAAAATTTAACATAAACATAACATTATTTAAAGTCTCAACCATATATTCACATAATAATCAAATAAACATAATCTAAAATCATGTCTTATAAAATTACATAAATAAAATTATATTTTTATTTTTAAATTTTGGGTCAGATCGAGTTGGCTATGGTCCGAACCTTGACCTGAATTTTAATTAGGCCTTTATATTTAGGCTCGAGTCCAACCCAAAATTCTTAAATTCGGGTCAAAGCTCAAAAAATTTAGATCGAATCAGTCGGACCAAAATTCATATCCTTTTGCTTTGCCTATCAAGAGAGAGAGAGAACTTTGGCTATAATACAATATTATTTTCATTCATAATAGTCATTTGGGATTAAAAGTCCAAGAGTGGGCATGTGCCTATTGAGCTCTTTGTAGCCTCTTCTTCCTAAATTATTGATTAGGATAGATTTATTTTTCTAAATATTAATAGTAATAGATTTATCTTTCTATTTGTAAAATAGGAGTCTCATCTCTAATTAACTTAGATTTATGAGATATATTTTAGGTAGTGGCTAATTGTATGATGGAATTGCTCTACCATAGAGCATTACTTAATAACCATGCAATCAATGTAATAAATAAAAAAAATTATTCACATGATCGTATGGTTATTAAACAAACTTTACGATGGAACAATTTTACCATAATTAGATCCTTTTCTAAAATATATTATAGATATATTTATCTGGATTCCTTGAAGGCATTAGTAGAGGAATAAAAAAAGGGTAACTTACTGCTAAAATCACCATAATAATGTCAATCAAATTAATCAATGTAGAGACTAAACGCGGGGCCCTAGATTTCAAATTTCTATTATTGTTTCGTTTTCTTAAGTTCCATTCTTCAATTGTAATAAAAAAAATTCCATTCTTCAACAGCTGTTAAAAATTTATTCATGAGAGAGAGAGAGAGAGAGATTCTTCAACGGTAGGGGTCTCAATTGATTTAATACAATACAAGCATATAGGTGGAAATTGAGGCATAGTCTATTCATGCCTTAACCAGCAGACCAGCTGACCATTGCTCGATGAAATGAAATGTGTACCATATCTACTGGCCCTGCAAGGGGCATTGCACTTGAGATTATTATTTTGCTTCAAATTTATCCCGGATTAATATAACAATCATGTTAAAACAGATAACTTTAAGTTCTAAAGATCACAATATTACTACATTTTCATACTACTATCTCAATTACTATCACAATAAGTGAGGTGATACTCATCCATTGAATGGTAAATGTCATTATTACTATAATTATTTATAGTAATATATAGTTAAGGATGGCAATTTGGTCCGGTTCGTATTTGACCCGACCCAAATTTTTTGGGCTTTGATCTAAATTTTCGGGCTTTGGGTCGGGCTTGGGCCATAATTTTTTTGCCCAATCAAATTTTGGGTCGGGTCGGGCTGATCCAACCCCATACTAAATAAAAAAAAAAACACACAGACACTACACAAACAACTAATTAATTGCATTGTGTATTTTTAATGTTGGATTTTATAATTGAATTGTGTGTAGGGTTGAAATGATTGTGGAATTAGATTGTATGTTTTTAATTTAATTTAATTGTATGTTTTTAAAGTTGGATTGTGGAATTGAATTGTAAAAAATTATTTCTATTAATTGATTGTTTTGTGAATTACTTTATGATTAATTATATTGTATATTTATTCTTGTATTGTTAATTATTTTAAATTAGAAAAATTATTTTTTTATTTTATATTCAATTTATTTATGGTATTGTAACTAATAAAAATGGAACAAAAATTAAATTAAAAATTAATTTCGATCAGGTTGGGTTGGGTTTGGGGATTATCCCCAAATTATCTCCAATTTTAATTTTTTGGGTATGAGGCGGGTTTGGGAAATAGCTTTCAAATCGGGTTCGAGTTTGGGGATTATGATCCCCACCCTAAACCCACCCCATTGACATCACTGATTTCAAAATATAAGTAAAAAATATTTTATCTTATCCAACTAACTCTTTTGCTTTTCTTTTTTTTTTTCAAATATGTAATAAAAGTAATGTTACAGGTCCCAACTAATATTCGAACCGACTTGTTATGCGACCTTAATCCATAGTAGGATTAATTAATGTCATCGTCTAAAAAATGAGTGCCGCGTAGTACTTACAACTCAAACGCTTAGATAATTGATAGAAATTTTTAGCATTACTGATGAACAAACCCTTTGCGGTTAAAGTTATTGTGGGAGAACGCTATATAGACTAAACGAGACCTGCGGACAGAATTGATTTCGTACTAAACCTCTGTTTTAGCACTGAAAATTTCCCACTAGAGGCTTTGAGTTGGAAGTCCACAACTAATTAATTAGTCCTTAACCAATGCAGTTGGGATTAAAAATAAAAACCTAGAGCTTCGTAACCAAGAATAAACGCATAACGTGCTACGCTCCTTGCCCTGCCCACCGACAAGAACCACTTTAGCTACAATACACTATTAATTGTAGATTGGAATAATTTAAAAAGAAAACACAAATTTTATTCCTCATAAAAAAGAAACTGTGCGATTTTCACGTAACTAAATAATTGCCAATGGGGACTCAATTCTTTTCAGATTTCGTAATTTGCTTATTGTTTTGTTGTATCAAAGTTCAATTTTGCGAGCTGGTTCGGGGGAAAAAAAATTACTAAATAATAAAAATTGTGGATTTTTTTTCTAATAAATTAAACCTTGTAATATTACTTATTTATATTGTGGCTCTCAAATCCCCAAATATAATATAATGTTATAAGTTTAAAACTCTCATCAGACTCTCATGATGTGTTTACTTACCAGAAATGGAAATGAAAATTTTAGAATTGAAATCAATGATGCATTTACTTACAAAATTAAAACTTGGAATCAGAATCGAAATAATATTTGGCTTAGAAGTTTAGAAATCATTATTAAAGTTCTGATTTCCAAGGGAGCTCAGGAATCACAACTCTATTATTAGAAATCACTTTTTTGCCCCCAACTAAACTTCCTAATACTTATTTTATCCTTAATTTAAATAATAATTAAAAATTAAAAATAATGAAATTAATAACAACAACAACAATAAATTAATAAATTATAACTACAAAAATGTTTTAATAAATAATAATAACTTATTATAATTATTATAAATTTTAATTATATAATATTTTTATAAATAATAATAATAATAAATAAAATTAATACATTATAGTTATAATAATATTTTAATATTATTATTATTATTATGAAAATATTATTATAATTAAACATTATTATAATGATTATTATTTATTAAAATATTATTTCAATTATAATTTTTATTATTATTATTACTACTACTACTATCAATTGATAATAATTAACAAAAGACATTTTAGTAAATTATGGTAGTTTATTCTAATTTTATGATAAAGTAAACACATCAATAAAAATGAATTTATTTCTGATTCTGATTCCTACCGCTCAAGTAAATAACTGATTATAATTCATATTCCTAATCCCATTCTAATCCATTTCAATTTTAACTCATTTTAATTTTAATCTATTCTAATTACTGATTAATAAATGTAATATATTTGACTGACTGTAATTGTTTGCGATTTGCTCAATTAATATAAACATTTACACACGACACATGGATATGGGCTGTTCATATGCTCTATACAAGCAGGCTCACTAGCCCAGGAATTTGGGCCATTTGGTGCAAACATGTCCGGTGACAACCTTATGTTTTACAGCAACAAAACAAGAGATGAGCGTCAAGCTAGTGCGTCGCAACCTTTTCCCTTAAATTTTATAATTCGTTGAAAATTTATCCATATATAAAAATGAAACCAATCCTGTAGACCCCACGCCAATCCTCAAAATCACAGCATGGCGTTAGTTGCCAGTTTACCAATACAAACAGCAACAGTTGTACCTAACTTTCAAATGTGTTTGCGTCCTGTTTTTTCATATACATTATTTTCAAAAATAAATTATAAATTATCTATTAATTTCTTTTTTTGAAAAAAAAAATAACAACTCATATATAATTTTTTTTGATAAAAAAGATATATGGATGTACCCAAAAAAAAAAAAAAGAGTTAAAAAAAAAAGGAATAACCGAAAGCGAAAGGGGAGAGCCCTTTGGTTGCATTGAACCAAAGGGGTGAGGGCGGGCCAATCTTTTGCAGGAAGAAGAAACTATCCCTGTTCTTTTTCTTTTTTAACTTAAAAAAATTCCATTTCAACGATGACATTTTTGAGGTAAATGAGTCTGAATCTTTAGCAATTCATTATCTGTTAATTTAATGATTGCTTCTTTGGTATTATTTTCGATTTCCCAGTTGGCTTATGGACGATTTTGCAGGATTTTTAGGAGTCTCCTTCTTGCAAAAAGAGTCTCGGTTGAACGATTTGTGGTTTAATGCAATTCTATAGATACTTCCCACCTTGGATCCGTCGTCTTTTTTCCTGCATGGGGTCAGTCATTCCATTTCCATGCATCTATATAAACCTATTTATTTAATCTGATGAGTAATTATTTGTAAGTACTTATATGTATGTGGTGGCTGCTGCCTTGCTGGGAACCATAACATAAGAAACAAAAAGGGGAGATTGGATTTTCTCCACTTGTTGATGCTACTTGAGGGGAAAAAGCAAAGTTTCAATCTTTGATTAATTGTTATTCAACTTTTAACTGTTTGGTTTCTAAGAATCGTTGACTAGAAAGGCAAAGAGATAAAGAATTGATTCATAAAATTTGGTTTCCGGCGCACAACATGATAAAGGTATTAACTTTTTGCTATTTTTGGTGGAATTTAGATCAGTTGAAATATAGGAGTCCTAGTTTTCAATTTACTTTGCTTTCTTGGTTACGAAATGGAGGGTTTGTAAGAGTGTATTTGTGTGGTTTTGGTTCCTTACCTTAAGTAATTTGGAATCTTTTGTGTTTGTGCTTGCTTGTACTTTAAGGAAGGGAGATGCTATAACTTTTTCAAGTTCCCATTCCTTTCTTGAAGTATTGGCTGTTTGTTATGCGTCACCATATTTGGTTTTAGCTTTTGGGTTAGCATTATTATAAGATATGTATTCTAGATACTGGTTGTTTCCCCAAATGGAGAGATGTTTTATGAACATACATCGCCGTTCGTGTATAGTGTTTTCTGGAGCTTATTTTCGCTCGCTTATGCTCCGGGCAATGAAATCACTTAAGGAAAAATGCAAGCTCTTTTTGGTGTGAGGGAAAATCTTTGTTCGCTTTATTAGTTCTTTTCTTACAGCCTTTTCTAATTTTCTTCGAAAATAGGATGATATTTTGCTTGATGACTTGCTTTGCTTTACTCATATTTATTTTGCTCTTGTGCAAATTAATTTTAGCCTTGTAGCTTTAATTGAAATGCGTGGTTGATGGTGGGAATCTTTGTACAGATATTTGTGGTTTATATTGTGAATATGATTATAGGCTTCAATTATATAAGTTGCTCAGAATTTTCATATTCTGGATGCTTGATTGAGATGAGTAGTTGATGACTGGTGCTAATCAAATCTTGTGATATAACCTGATTTGTAACAGAGCAGAGGCTGTTTTGGTTGCTGTAATAAACCCACATTGATTACTGCAGTGGATGAGCCATCAAAGGGATTGGGAATTCAAGGCCAAACAGTGAAGGAACCTAGCATATCAGAGGATTTCTGGAGCTCAAGTACTTTTGAGATGGACAATGTTGTGCTTTCATCAATCAGCACATCAAACCAACCCTTTGATCCCTCAAGTGGCACTGGCAGCACAAACAACCCTCAAGAATTTGTGAATCATGGCATGTTCTATTGCATTAACTTTTTCTTCTCCAGACCAACTTAGGATATGTTTGGGACTGTGCTTCAGCTTTGCCTTGAAGGCACAACAATTAAAATGATTGGTAAAAGCTCACTTTTACTTAGTTGCAAATGTTTGCCAATCACCCACAGGCTTAGACAGCTAGTGACTCCATCCCATGGAAGTTGTGGATTAAAAGCTACAGTACCTCAATCCCAAGCATACACTGAGCTTAGACTATAGTTTGACTAATGGATCTCCCTCATATGTTGTTCTGGCCATCAATTTGCACGTGCTTGTTATTTTGAAGCTATCAGTAGTTTGACAGTTTAGCTTGTCCCTTTCAAAATATTGCTCAATTCCTGCAGATATCAGAGGTGCACTCGGGTTGCTGTCTGTGTTTTGAGTGCAACTGTTGCGAGAATGGAACCGGTCATTTTAAACAATGCTCAGAGATATAACTAGAAATTACTAGCTTGAAATAGGTTACGCATCATATTGCTGGCTTTTCAAATAAACAACTGCGATCTATTTATTCTAGTTTCTGAAGGAAAAGAAGAGGAAAAATAACATGATATATTTTTACGAAAACAGTGTTGGTTTTTTTCCGTAACTTGATGCATGTAGCTGGTTATTGTGTTGAAATGGCAATGTGATTTCTCTTGTTTGCTTCAACAGCATGGGTGCACTTATAGGACCCTCTTTTGAAAAGTTTGTGGCTTACTCTTCATCCACATTCATACCTGCTTTTTTGTCTGCTTTTTCTTTCACCTTTAGTTCATTCGTTTTCTCTACCATATTCATTTCACATTTCTCAAATGAAAGCCCTTAATCATGGAAGTGTTACTTGGTGCAGGTCTTCTTCTCTGGAACCAGACCCGGCAACAATGGCTAGCAAATAAAAGGCCCCAGAATAGACCACAAGTTCAAGAACCTACTATTAGGTGCTTAGCTTTCATTGTTTCATATACCGAACACATTAATATTTCTGCACCACCTTTATTATTTGGCACATTCCTCTGGTTCTTGACATATGAGTTTCAACCATGGGTGAAAATTTAGTAGTGTAGATAATTTAGTTCCCCTTGTCAAGTGTGTTGATGGTCAAGATGTCTCTAGGACTAGTAAACTTCCAAGCAATTAAAAATCCCAATGTGACCTGCTCCAAAGATGGCTATATGTGCTATCAAACAAACCTTTTATGACCCATCAAAAAAAAAAAAAAAGACAACAAACCTTTTATGGTTCAAGATTTTGTTTGGAATCTTCTTTTGAAACATATTGTTTATATACAATCCAATCCTATGTTTTGTAGTTGGAATGCAAGTTATGAGAGTTTACTTGGAACTAACAAGCCGTTCCCCCAGAGAGTCCCTCTTGCTGTAAGTTTCCTTTTGTTTCTGATTAGCTTTCTACTGTTATTGATAATGCCAGCATAGTTGAAGAGTCCTGACTGCTTATCTGTTTCTATATGACAGGAAATGGTGGATTTTCTAGTTGATGTTTGGGAACAAGAGGGCTTGTATGATTGAGGTCGCGTAACTTGGATTCTCTGAAAACTTTATCTAGTTTTTATGTTCTCTCACTTATTCTTATAACTTACTCAAAACTCTGGTGCTAAATGATTCATAAGTTTTTTATATAGGCCATTGTATTGTCCTTGAGCTATTAATTTTCTTTAGCCTCTCTCCCAGTTAGGGGGATATTACTTGGATGCAAGAATCTCTGGGTTTCATTTCACAGTTTTCACTGATTAGATGTATTAATCGGTTTCTGTGCCGCAAGCTTGAGTCCTTATTGAGCCCAGTTTACATTTACAGACACAATCCTGTAAATGGTCTTCAAGGAAGTTTTAGCATTCGTAGAAAACAAGGATTAACTTGCTACAATTTTCGGAATAAAAAAAAATAAAAATTAATTGTTTGCCCACGGCAAGGCGTTTGATTTGGCAACTGTTTGTAGGACAATGACTTCCGTGATGGCTTCTTGTTGATCAATTCAGCAATTGGCCTACAGTTAATTCACTTATGAATCAGTCCCGCTGCTGCTCCTGTGAAGATAAGGTTGTAATAACAAAATAAAAATTAATGGTAAATAAATTTTTAAAAAATGATCTTGATCAAAATAATAATAATAATATTAAAAATTTTCATTATACAAGTGGTGCACTAAATTAACTTAATTTCTGAACAATAGTAGTTAAATTGACTTGACACTTTATTCTCAATATCAAATAGGACCTTGTCCAACCTCAACTTTAATAAAGTCCATAATTATCTCATCCCAATACTAAATAAAAATTTAACATACTCATGTTTATCAGAGCCGTATCAAAATGAAGCTTAGGAAAACAATACGTGAATTTTATATATTAGTCGTCTTTTAGTCTCTTCTCTTCTGTTAAGCAACCAAATTTGATGCAGCCACGAGGTAGTCTCTTATTCAGACACGAGTAAAAATGTCGATACGCATAATTGGAAGCATGAGAAATGAATTAGGCCTCCAAATTGGACTTTGTATCAAATGCCCCCACCCGCCAATATGATATGACCGTACCAACGTTACGTTTCTTGAATGTGAATTATATAAAAAAGATGGACTGGGTGCATGAATGTGCTGTGTTCCCATTTAATTAAATCATTTGAAAATAATTTTGAGTTCCGGTGGAAACCGTGTTCGCTTTCTATCCTCGTTTTATTTGGTCTAGTTCCAAAATTAATATTAATTTTGATGTCCCTCTCTCACTTTCTCATCGCTTTGTTTCTTAATTAATTAAACGTCAAATTTGACAAAAATAGCACTGCTTTGCTCTCCATTTGCTGATTAAAAGTGGCCGTGGGGCAGGGAGCTAATTGAAACTAAAATTTGATTAATTGACAAGATTGGCAACCCCACCCTACTGTCGCTCAATTTTACACTAAACACAACATAAACCAATATGTAAAGCAACTTTCTTACAATTATTCCATGCATGTAGCTACCTGTACTTTCTAAAATATAAGCTTATAAAAAAAGTTTGGAATAAGCCCTTCTAAGCGGATTTTTATTGCTGTACCTCTCAACCAACCAATTACAGGATGGTAAATAGACATATGATAAAGCCAGGGCACATATGCAGACGAAACTTAAACTAGTATTGATGCAACGGTACCAAACATTGATGTGGGACCACAAAATCGTTCGATTAATATCTTAATTAATAAACTAGCAAAGAATTAACGTAATGAATGATGTTGGTTCGTGCGTTTGTTATTATTTTCATGGAAGATCGCATATCAGCAATCTGCATAAATCAAACAATATATCGATCCCCTACACCTTCCAAAAAGATCCGTTAACTAATATAATTAACAAGATTAAGAAAGAATTGTTTAAGGCGGGGATTCCCTAGCTTGTTATTTACTCTGAATCGGTGAAATGACGTAAAAATTATTGAACAGGCTTTATAAGAAATTTTGGAAGGCCCGTATGAAAATTTAGAAACTCACTATTAATTTATAATCTATTAAGAAAAAACTATATATCTGATAAAAATTCCTGCGCAACATTTATCCGATTGGCTTAATCTTTATTCACGAGACCTTTACATGTTTGCAAACATGAATTTAACGCTAGACAACGCTACTTTATAAAAAAAAAAAAGAGTCAAACTTGAATTAACAAAAAACAACACGATTAATTAAACGTATTATATTTTTAAAATTCGACCTTTAAACCCTAAACTACACTAGATCGAAATTATTCCTAATATAAAGTTAACATCCAGCTCTAGGAAAAAGGAACGGTCTTCTTAGAGCTCGAGTCCTGAACTTAAAGTTTATTATTGTGTAAGTTAATAATAAAAAAAAAAAATTATCCCTCACACACCGTATGATGAGGCCATTTTGCTTTGGCCCTTTCTTCATTAAAACAACTGTACAAATCCTGCATCCATGTTGGTGTTAATAAGTTAACTAATCAAATATTCATGGATGGAGTATTGGTTGGGCTAAAGATAAAGACATTTAACTTAGTCAATTTCCAGAAAACAAAAGTATGCCTAGCAGCAGAATCTCATTAGTTGATGAGAAATAGGATAGTCAAATGGAGCAGATATAGAAGCACATCCGAAATGTATCTAATAAAATTTTATATTAGCCTCATGGATATCATGGGAGGTGGATGCTTCAAGGAAAAGGCAAAACGACATGGGATCGATGAGTGTAAATATTATGTATTTTAATTATAAATTAATGAAAATAATCTAAGTGCACATTGCTTTTGGGGAAACGCAACTTTTGGTCAAAAAAGTCGAACAATTTTATACAACCCTAGTTCAACCCAAATCCAATGAACCTGGGAAGAAGAATCCGTACTAATTCTTCTTTTCTTTTCAGCGAAGATGAAGATGGGATACCCATATTTTCTTTGTTGTACCTAAGAAATATTTTAAATGCACATTACATTTTGGATCAACGCATGAGCCAGATTGGCTCTGTAGCACCCGCACATGCAATTCGCTTGGCTCCTGCAAGTTGGTATTTTTAAAACAATTCTTAGAACATGGACGGTTTCTCTGGCCAGCCATTCAACAGATTAATTGGCTTCGATGACAACGTTTTCACGTCCACCTCACCGCATGGTACCACCTTTCATGTTCATTTTCTTGGAATTAATTTTGTAGGGACCTCATGAGACTTTGGAGGAAAAATAATAAGAAAGAAAGAAAGAAAATAAATGAAAGGTTGCAATTGATCAAACAAAAACTCATCTAAATTTCAGTGGACTCAAGCACTTAAACTGAAAGTATTATAAGACACGCGTGTCCACATTTTTAAAAGAATGGTTTCAATGTAAACACCTAGAGAACTTTGTTAATTATGATGCCGCCCACATGCTAACTCTCGCATGCACAGGAAGGACTTGAACCCGTCCGTCCCTCCAAGTATGAAAATAAAAGTCGTTTATTACCAAACTAATGGGTGGTTAAAAAAACCCTTAAAGCTGAGCTTATAATTACCGTATTTTATTTTTAGACCTAAACAATGAGTCACAAATCAACCATTTGTCATTAATGTATTATACGACAACTCGTTAATGTGTTATATATAAAGAAGGATATTACATTTTGTTAAGAAAATTATTAGGCTTATATTTTTAACTAATTAGCGTAATCTAATGGAAACGGCCTAGTTGGGTTGCCGCACGTTGCGTAACGATGGTTGCAAATTGTGATATTTTAAATCATATTGTGCGGGGATCTATGTCCTGGGACATTGATGTTCTCATAAACAGCTGGATTATCAGTCAAGGCTCTTTATAAATTTCAAGTTGGGTTTGTTGAGTTTCTAATTATATAATTTATGCATTGCAATTAGCTTATAATTAAATCATATATATGGCTTAATCGGATCTGTTTCACGCGCAAGTTGCAACCTACGTACTGAATGAGTTGGAATTTATTTGTCCATTACTAATTAAGTTTAGGGGTAAAAAAAAAAAACAAACATAGTTTTTACGCAGCAATTAACCTCACACAATTTACTGAATATCTTAGAGGATTATATACTTCCATAGAATGTACATGCGCTTCTTATTACCACGACTACTATTATTATCCACGCTTTTATCTAATATCTATTGCCGCAACTGGAATTTTTGTTTGTTTAAAGATAAATCAACAAATAAACAAGCGTGCATAATTAAGCTACAAATGTAAGTGAGAATTAAAACTAGCCAGAAGCAGAGTGGAATGCCCCACATGGCCACATTTATTCATTCTTTTAGGGCTATAAGCCCCGTATTCTGAAGGGCATTGCCCTGACATGCCCTACACTGATTGGGAATGCTTTGAATTTGTGCTGTTGGCAATGTACCCAGTGTTGGTGGCAGCTCTAGCAATTCACTCTGTGGTAGGTTAGGTCTACTACTCAATGCATTGCCTTCTGACCCAATCCCATCATCAATTTTTGTTAATTATTAGAACCACCGAAAATAAAGTAATTGATGTTATCAAAATTGTTGGCCAGAAATTTCGTCATAATTCCACGTCAAATCAAAATTAATCTCAATACTTTCAGCATGATTAACAACAAATTAGACTTTAATTCTCAGAATAATAATGCCAAATTTAGATTTAAGAAAGTGAGAGAAAGATAACCTGAGAAAAAAATATGACAGAGTTGTAAGAATTTTTAATTAAACATTATTCTTGATATAATTCAGAATGCATCTTATTTTTGTTAATACCAACAATTCAAATTAAAAATTATACTATCTAGAGTAACTACTGAGCATATAACATAAACTAAATAATTAGATGTTCATAGACAAAAGTTTAAAATAGAATCATTCTCATTTTCCCATGCAAATTTTATACCTTTAATTTGAATATCTATATATCACTATTTTTTTTTTAAAAAAAAAATCCAAATCTCCAACTTCTTCATTTGTGATGAAAACCTATAATTTATAACGAGTCGTTTGAGAGTTGCCAAAAAATAATTTTTATGATAAAAAAGTAACAACAATTCTATTGAAGAAAGGCTCGAAGCATATTGAATTGCTTGATCTAGAATCTAAGGTCATATCATGTCGCAAAAGAAAAAATCTCGAGAAACAACATAACGTAGTTAGATTTTTTTTTTTTTTAAAAAAAAATGTATTTTTGTGTCTTAATAATGGTTAATGTACGTCGTCTCCAGTAAGCATAGATGTCGCAATAAGTCTCTACTATTAAGTGTATGTATAATGGTTATTGTACTTCCACGCAAGCCTCTCGTTTCTATCTCTCTAGAATTTGGCGACTAAAGTCATGCTCCTGTTTAATCCTTGTGATAAACATTTGTTTCCCCTTTAACAATGAAAAAAAAAAAATCCCATCATTTTATAGAGAATTGTAAGTTTCATTTTATTTATAAGAATTTGAATTTTTTTTTTTTAAAAAAAAACCACCATTACTTGTCTGTAGCAAAACAGAAATTTGAAAAAAAAAAAACAGGGAAGCTTTTTGGGTCTGCTAGAATTGCTAAAAATTTGCTCAAAAAGTCATATAATCAAAGCATTTTTTTTATTTTGTAATTTTTAATCTCAGCAAATTAACCTTTTGTATTTATTCCTGGTTAAAGATACTTGGGTAACCAAACATTCGGATTCTTATCCTAGAAAACAAACAAATCCAGTTCTAACCCAGCATCCGAACACCCCCAATTACTAACCCAAAACACAAGGGGAAAAACAAAACCGCATCCGGTTTCTGGTATTCATTTGGTGGGAGGGAGGGAGATTGGGAGAATATAACAAGGAAACCCCACTACCGCGAGCAAATACATTGCATGTGGGTTTCTCTTGAGTGTATTGTCACGCACCGAAACTACAGTCCACGCACATTAAAAATTAAAACCCCCTTCTTTTTCATCACTATCACCATTCCGTCGTCATTCCTTTTTCGCCTCACTTTCTCTCTCTTCTTTCCCTCTCTCTCTTTTTGCCCTATCTGATAGGGTTTCCACTTACCTCAAAGCTGAAATCTTTCTCATGCATTCGTGTCTTGCCGATCTGAACGACATCGTGTTCGCTTCTATCTTCGTCTGCGCTCTCTTTTTTGCTCTCTTTGGAGGGTTTTTGGGTCAGGATCTCTTCAGATTTAACTTCCCGGGGTTTTTTGAGCTCTATTCATGTCAAAGCTCTTCGCTTTATCTGGTAAGCTTTCGATCTCTTGCTTCCTTTTGTTTTATTTTGCTGAATTCGTTATCTCGGTATTTCAGTTTGTGTGATTTTTAGGGATCGGATCTGTAAAGTTTTATTTTTTTTGATAACTTTTATGACTGATTACAGTTTATTGATTGGATTAATTGGTCAATTAACTAGGTGGGCTCGATTAAATTAAATTGGATTTTATGGGTCTGGCTAAACTGGACTGAATTTTTGAGCTGATGCTAGGGTGCTATGAAGATAAATAGGTAGATAGGTAGGTAGATATATGCGTCAAAGGGAAATACGTTATTGGTATTACGGAATTTTGTTATGGTCTTCAAAACAATTAGGGAATACTTTGATCTGCCTTATGATTGTATTAGCCATCAGCTTCTCTAGTTAGAACTCTAAGGTGAAAAGGCTCCACATAAAAGCAGCTAACCTTGCCTCAAGATTAATAATTCAGATCTTGTGTGGTTTAAAGAAAAAAAAACTTGATTCTTAGTCGTGGATGATAGATCAGTTTTATGGATGAGTATCATTAGTGGTTGATGGTGATCCAGATTGAAATTTTTTTATTTTTTTTTTCAAACGCCACTTTGTGTTGAGTTGTTTGAGAATTGGTTTAGTTTGTCATATTCATCAAAGATATTGGTTTATGGTTTGCAGGTTCTGATGATTTTTGCCGTGGGGGGCCAATATACCCAAACCCCAAGGAGTCAAGTCTCTTGTTGCCCCTTGGTCCTAATGTGGATGTATATTTCCCTGCACGCAAGAGGTCTCGCATCAGTGCTCCATTTGTTTACAGTGGACAGAGATTTGAGCAGAAGCAGGTCTCTATCGAAGTCCTTCCAGACGAATGTCTCTTTGAGATCTTCAGACGATTGGATGGAGGCGAGGAGAGGAGTGCCTGTGCTTGTGTTTCCAAGCGTTGGCTTACGCTTTTAAGCAACATCCACCGGGATGAAATCCGATCTTTGAAGCCTGAGGCTGAAAAGAAGGTTGGAGTAGTTTCTGATGCTGAAGATCCAGACGTTGAGCGTGACGGATACCTTTCCAGGAGCTTGGAAGGAAAGAAGGCAACAGATATTAGACTTGCTGCCATAGCTGTTGGTACCGCAAGCCGTGGAGGACTGGGCAAGCTTTCCATCCGTGGAAACAATTCTACTCGTGGGGTGACAAGCGCTGGCCTTAAAGGGATTGCCCGTGGCTGCCCATCTTTAAGGGTTCTTTCCCTCTGGAATACATCTTCTGTAGGGGATGAAGGCCTTCGTGAGATTGCTAATGGATGTCATCAGCTAGAGAAGCTTGACCTTTGCCAGTGTCCTGCTATTACTGACCAGGCTTTGATTGCAATTGCAAAGAACTGCCCTAAATTGATTGATCTGACAATAGAGTCTTGCTCAAGCATTGGGAATGAAGGTCTGCAGGCCATTGGGAGATGCTGCCCCAATCTGAAGTCCATTTCAATTAGGGACTGCCCCCTTGTTGGGGATCAAGGGATTGCTAGTTTGTTGTCTTCAGCAACTTATTCCCTGGAGAAGGTGAAGCTACAAAGGTTGAACGTTACTGATTTTTCTCTTGCTGTTATTGGACACTATGGCAAAGCAGTGACTGATCTCTTCCTTACTGGCCTTCTGCATGTGAGTGAGAGAGGCTTCTGGGTTATGGGCAGTGGTCATGGGTTGCAAAAATTGAAGTCCTTGACAATTACATCATGCATGGGAGTAACAGATTTGGGCCTTGAAGCTGTGGGCAAGGGGTGCCCAAATTTGAAGCAGTTCTGCCTCCGAAAATGTTCCTTTTTATCCGACAATGGGCTGATCTCTTTTGCCAAAGTTGCTTTCTCACTTGAAAGCCTTCAGTTGGAGGAGTGCCACAGGATCACCCAACTTGGGTTTTTTGGTTCCCTTTTAAACTGTGGTGAAAAGTTGAAGGCTTTATCATTGGTGAGTTGCTTGGGGATTAAGGATCAAAATCTGGGTGTCCCTTCAGTGTCTCCCTGCAAATCCTTGCGATCATTGTCCATCCGTAACTGTCCTGGACTTGGTGATGCAAGCCTGGCTGTGTTGGGGAAATTGTGCCCTCAGTTGCAGAATGTTGATTTGAGTGGGCTTCAGGGTATAACAGATGCTGGGTTTTTACCAGTACTTGAGAATTGTGAAGCCGGTCTTGCAAAGGTTAATCTGAGTGGTTGTGTGAATTTGACTGATGAAGTTGTTTCAATGATGGCTGAATTGCATGGTTGGACTCTTGAATTGTTGAATCTCGATGGTTGTAGGAAGATCAGTGATGCAAGCTTGATGGCAATTGCAGACAACTGCCCTTTGCTGTGTGATCTCGATGTCTCTAAGTGTGCTGTCACTGATTTTGGTATTGCTGCCCTTGCTCGAGCAAACCATCTCAATCTGCAGATTCTTTCGCTGTCAGGTTGCTCAATGGTTTCAGACAAGAGCTTGGGTGCCCTAAGAAAGTTGGGTCAGACCCTTCTGGGATTGAACCTCCAGCACTGCAATGCAATCACCACCAACTCTGTTGACATGCTTGTGGAGCAGTTGTGGAGGTGTGATATCCTCTCATAAGCTGCAAAGCATTCGACAAAACCCCATTCGATAATATGTAGCACAGATACAAAGGATGGGGATGAACATATCAGGAAGCCTCAGAATTTTCTAGTCAGCATCTGTGAGTAGCAGCAGCAGTTTGTTTAGTTTTTGGGTCCATCTGCTATGGGTCTTCAGTCTTCAAGTGCTCGGTTTCTTTTTACAGGGTGAATATGGCTTCTACCTTTTTTGCAGGTTTCCAAATGAAAGGAAATCTGTTGCAACTTTTTGACTCCCAATTACGGGTGTCGCTCTAAGGCCATATTTTCCTGAGAATACAGCTACCGGGTTATGTTTTTAGGGTATTCACTCCACTGTTAATGGTTTTGTGCTACTGGGTGTCGGTACCTAGTGTTTTAGCTTTAGTCTATGCTTGAGACTAAGCTTTTGTCTTTTGCAAATTTCGAGTCTGTTCATCAAGTGTTACACGTTTTTGATGCCACATGTTGGGTCTCTGTTTTTCTCAAAGGGTGGATTAAAAAATCCCGAGAGTCACTTCGATGTCGTTGCTTTTAACGGTTCAGAATTTTTGATGCCTTGTGTCGACGGGGTCTTGGCCTTGGCAGCAAGTTATATGGTCTGCCTTGACAACCCGAGGGTTGTTTTTTTTTCACCAGGCCCTGGTTTTGCAGGCTTCATTTCTTCATGGACTGTACTGTTTGCAATGTCTTAATCATGTAATGAAATCGATTCGCCCTTTGTGATGTAATATTATATCCTGTAATGCTTCTTATAATAAATAAAGATTATTCTTGTCCCCGCTTAATGTGTTTATAACATGGTAACGTGAAACTTTTGTAGTTTCTTTTCTGATACATTGTCACTTCTTTAAATCAAATCAACGTTCAAAGTTTTAAAAGAAAATTGGTCGTTGCGTTAAAAGTAAAGCATGGCTGGCTATTTTTAATTGTTGACTAAATGATCGAAAATCTATGGTTGTTGAAGGAAGCGTCCAATAAAGTTGAAACGTATCTTGTTTGTCAACCTACTTTGGCAAATACAGACTTGAACAGACTTGAGATTTCGTCAATTTCATTTCCCTAAAGCAATTTTTTAATCGTGAGCATCATCTCCAAGGCCATCACGGACAGTCTCTAAAGTCTCCGATCCTCGTGAAATTAAAAGCAATAAATACTTATTTCGTTTCAAATTCTTGGTAAACGAATCCTCTTTTTTGGTTTGTCGAATACGATCACATGGGATTGTGTTTGGTGTTTGGCTTGGTTGGAGTAATAACAATGTTATACATAACTCCCCAGGAGATGGCTATGCAAATAGAAAATTCACATAGCAGTAGCATCATGTACTCGTGATTGGGTTCCCAAGCTTCTACTGGCGAGCTGGTCAAGCTATTTGGTATTTTTCCACTTATGACCAAACTTTTGAGTGAGACAGAAGACTTATTCACATTAGTCCAATAACAGTTTCAAATGAAATTGTCCAATTAATTCATAACTTCATCATGAACTATGAGATAGTATTACACAATCACGTCTTGTGTACAGTTGAGGTTCCGTATCATTTCTCCTCAGACAATCGTATGAATTTATACGAAATTGAACCAAGACAAATGAGAAAAAGGGGTTTGATTGGGACGTGTCACGTGCAAGGCTCCAATCACTACTACAAGTGTGCCTGCTAAGGCTGATCTTTTTGCTCAGACTGATTGATGCATGGCATCATACCCAGTAGCAGACAGCTGCTCGGTTTCCTTTCCATTACCAGACTAAGTTTTTCATCCAGGTTAAAATCCTTGAGTCTCCCTGGTAAGTCCTCTGTTTTTATCTTCCTTTTTAGTCTTTTGGTACAGACAAAAATAACTTACAGTTTACTTGGCAAAAGCAATTCAATTTACTATGACCAAAGCTGAATTGCCATTGCTTTTCTTTTCACAATGAGCAATAATTCCTGTAACCTAGACAGCTAAGTATTATTATCAAAATAAAAATCCCAATATACCAAATTCATGCTGCAAAATTCGAAGTACAAATTTAAACATCGCTTTGATATATCATTGACTTACATTTTTTTGGGTGGCGTTTAATTTCTAAAAAGTAGCTATCGGACTTGTAATGCATTTAATTTCTGACCAGAATGTCACCAGAGACATGTCTCTTCTCTTTCGCTAGCAACAACCCATCAGCTGGCTCTTGCAAACAATTATATATATACATAACATCCCAAATGTTTATTTCACTTCATCCTCTCACAAGTCCTCAAAATTTCATTGTTTCATTTGATGGCTGTGGTTAAACTTGCCGTGATTCTAGTATTTTTGCTCACATCTATCACTTCTAAACCTGGTATGCAAATAACCGATAGCACCATGCATGTCGCCATATGCGATCTTGTTATTCAACTAAACTAATAACACGTACTGTGTTGTTTTGGCAGTCTATGGAGTGACGGGAAGAGAGAAGTTCGTAGGTTCAAGGCCTCCAGGGTGTGTGAACAAGTGCTTGAGTTGCAAGCCATGCACGGCTACTTTGGTTATTCAGCGTCGTCACCATGAACAACGGACATCATCGTTACATCATGATCGTGATGAAGAAGGTCTAGGTGAAGGTGATGGATATTATCTCCTCTCATGGAAATGTAAATGTGGTAACAAACTTTTCGAGCCTTGAAGCCATTAGTATATACATGTAATTCATTATGAATGATGATCGTATATTATTGTATGTATGGTTAGGCTAGCTCGTGCTGTCTTATTTAGAGCTGCAGTATTGTTTTTGTATCTCCGCTCTGGCTTGATTATGTGTGTGTGCACGTGTATTGGCATCCAAAGATGTTTTTTCATCTAATGTATTCACTATTGTAAGAACATATTGTTTGGCTTGATTAAGCACAAATAAAGAAATGCAACTGCAACTTGATGCCAACCAAATGGGCCAACAGGGCTTTATCCTGCCTGGCTGATTATCGTCTTCTTTGTGTTATAAAATGATGTAACATCAAGCATACGGAGACAACAGCATAGAAATATATGGTGAACTATGGGATGGTGCACCGAAATTTGGAAACTTTCAGATCAACGAATCAGGTGTAATATTTGGAAATTCTTACAACCAACTGATATTGTATAACTTTGGATCTTCTGGGTGTCAGAATGCAGACATTTATAGTACAGCTTAAAAATTTACGAAGCATAATTCAAAAATTTACGGCAACTGTGAAGATCTCTATTCTTTTGTGTGTGTGTGTGTGTGTGTGTTTATTTCTACTCACATTTCGGAGAGGGGATTTTTTGTCGAGTCACCCCCGGAGAGGATTCGAAGGCACCAGCCATCTGGCCCACTACGAGGCCCAATATATGCGAGGTAGGATCACTGAGTTCCTCATGAAGACTCAAACTCATTACCTCCGTAGACGGTAATCGGAGAAAGAGTTTTTACCATCTGGCCAGCAGTTTTGAGTGCCTAAAACAATTAAAGCTTGCGATGCTGCTAGTCGTTTGAGAGCCGAAAAGCAACCTGACTAGTATTATTAATCATATGCATTAATCGATCCGGAAGCCCTTGTGAGTGACCAACAAATCGTAAATTGTCAGTTAATTGACACCATAAAGATGGAGCAACTATTCCACCAATCTTTGGCTAATCAGTGCCTGCAAGCTGGACTCTATTTTTAAAACGCAATTTTCGCTAGCTGTAGTTGATTGAACGCTTTTTTCCTGCTTTTGTAGCTATCGATCATTGGTGCTAATTCTTTCACCAAAAAGCATGAAAGGACGCAAAAGGAAAAGAAAAGATGACAGCATTTTGGACTTTTCGATCACAATATCTGACCAAAATAATGAGACGATAAAGACACCAATAGTGTTTTGTATGAGTAGCAGCATCGAGCAGTGAACGCCGCAATGTGGCTGGGTTCACTCTTGCTGCGGTGCGATTCTTAAAAGATAAGGGGACGGCCGAACAGCTGTTTTGGGTCTGATTCTGATTGGTTGATATGTCCAAACATTTGTTGTGTTGTTTTGTCCTAAAATTCGTGGACTTTTTATATAACTGCATGAATCAATTGATAAAATAAACTATGCAGCGAGTTAAACAGATGTATTACCGCAAAAACAAAGAAATTGGTCGAGCTTGGATAAGTGTTTACTTAATTTAAGAAAATCTTTTCATTTTGTCTCAAGAATCACATTATTTTCCTCATTTATATAACTCTAATCTTTGACTTCGGTGGATGCATCACGATTTATGTGAAGATGAAGGATAACTATCCGAAGCGAGGTGGTCAAAATCTAGATGGTCATAATCGTCATGTGTACATGTTTGAATTTCCTTAAAATGCAAGCAATTAACACAACTGTTTAAACGATCATTAGAAGCAACAACGTGATAGTTCTAGATTTTCTTAAATTTACATGGATTGACATAACTAGAAATTTTTACGTACAAACATTCGCATTTTCTTAAGATACGAACAATTAACTCTTTAATTTTTATGGTGCCATCAGGATCAGATGGTCTTGTTCAATCTATGGGACGATACCCAGAGTGTGGTCGGCATAGCCATTTACACAAGCAATCAATGGTTTGCATTTTAAAAATGTTTGGACATGCCATTCTCATATTGGTTTGGTTGATATATACAAGTGGGTAGCAAGCGAATTGGATCTATCCAGGAAAAATTGGGAAAAAAAAAAAAGGCAAGTGAATGGGAGGGGATGAATTCATCTCAAGCAAATTGTGAAATTATTTTTGAAACAATGAAATTACTGATACATTAATTCAAAAGAAATCAAATACAAAACACATATACATAAATAATAATAAATAAATATTAAAACAGTTTGATAATGTTATAGCTTTTATAATAGTTGTGTAATTGTACTGTACAAATAATTAGTTATAAAGAACATTAATTAAATATTTACAAAAAATTATTTTTAAAAGTGCTGCTAATTTTAAAAGTATTAGTATAAATTTAATAAATTTTAATGTTAAAATAATGTAAGAATGTAAATGATTGAATTGAAAATAATATTAAATAAAGTTTATTTATGCATATATATATATATATATAATCTAAAATTAAAGAAGAAATAAAATTATTAACTTTAAAGAGATTTTTACTATTAACAATTATATTAAGTTAAAAAAATAAAATTAGTAATATAAAATATTTATTTTAATTATCAATTATTATATTAATATATATATATATATATATAATTGATTCTTAAAATTAAATTTTATAAAATTATTTTCTTACTTATTAAAATCTACTAGAATAAGATGATTTTACTAAAAGTGATTCCTTAAAAAAAATGAAAAATTACCAAAATTAATTTTTAAAAATACTTTTGAGTAAAAGAAAGAAAGAAAAGAAATGCACCCTCAGGACCATAGGATAAGATATCAAGCTGATTTCATTTTAGTCGCAGCATGTCGAAGTGAAATAAAAGTCAACTCATGCCAAGTTTACAAAAAGGGGCCCACATAAAGTCGCGTTACACTAACAAATCAATCACGTGCAAAGACAGTGCCTTCGAGTCCACCGCACGATTTCAATCAAACGGCTGCCCTCACATATACTCTTTTAACTTTATATCCATCCAAATACATCAAGCCTGAAAAGCCTTCCTCACAGCATCAGCAATTCAGCTCAACATGCAGTTTCTATATTTCTCTCTCCATCACTGAAAAAGCCTTTTGATCTTTCCAGACCAAAGCAGATAAAATAAAAGGAAAATGCTTTTGAGAAGCGCTTCTTCACCCATCTTGAAATCATGCAGCTTCCGGTCATCGCCGGAGCCCGATCTGGGCATGCGGATCCATACACCCAGATCCATATCCATGTCAATTTCATCATCATCCATCAAGAGAATCCCACGAACGTTATCAGATGGCGATCTTCAGCAGCTTCACATAACGAAGGCCAAAACTTTATTCAACAACCCATTGATTTCACGTGATTTGCTTGTAGAAGAAGAAGAAGAAGAAGGAGAAGAAGAGGGAGAAGGAGAATTTTCTACTTATAACGAAACGTCACCGCGTTTGTCTGGCGGGTTGCTGTTGGATGATGGCTGTGGCGGTGGCGCCGGCGGAAATGGCGGAGTTCTCGGAGGTGGCGGCGATGGAGATTCTGGTAAAGAAAGCGAGAGCATGGATGTCTATTATCAGGAAATGATCAAAGCTTATCCTGAAGATGCTCTCGTGCTTGCCAATTATGCCAAGTTCTTGAAAGAGGTATTGGAATTTGTAAACTACAAACTTTCGGAGACCGTATTACAAAAACCGTAAAATCTCGTGGGGCCAAACATATATTTACATATACAATGAACTAAATTTCAATTAGCGGCCCTTATTTATTGTAATTTGAATTTATATTTTGATTTGGGTTTTTGAGTTCAGATACGAGGAGATTCTGTGAAAGCTGAAGAGTATTGTGAGAGAGCAATTTTGGCAAAGCCGGATGATGGGAATGTGCTGTCCTTGTATGGGGATTTGATTTGGATTAATCATAAGGATGCTTCTCGTGCCAAGAGTTATTTTGATCAAGCAGTTCACTCTGCTCCTGATGACTGGTAATATTTGGATCATTTAGTTCATTTTTGTTTTAGCCCTTTTTTGTTTGTCGTCTCAAAATGGATTTGTTGTATCTTGTGTTTTTGCAGCCATGTTCTTGCTTCGTATGCTCGATTTCTTTGGGATGCTGGAGAAGAAGAAGAAGGAGATGGTGATGATCAAGAAACATGCACATCACAACCCAATATTTTGCCTCCACTGACAGCAGCTTATTGAATTAAGCTCACTATTCTGATTGCGGCATCTCACTATTACACCTTTCTAGCAGCCTCTGATTTCGTTGTGAATAGTTTGATAAGTAGTCACTTTGACGATTGCCAAGTAAAGGAAAATATCTAGCAAGTGGAACCTGGGAAACTTTAGTCACAGGAAAAAATAGAATAACCAACTCTCTGGTCGTACTATATGCTTGTCTTGTTTGTCTTGTCCGTCTTGTTTGCCTTGGTGATGTCTTTTACACTATTCTCTTGGCTTTTCTTTTCATATGGTCCCGCCAATGAATAATTTAGCTTTTATTCTTCATTTCACTTTGTAGATATTCTTGACTTCCAATCTCATCTAGACATCTATTATCTATGTTGTATACATGGATAGAGAGTTTGAAAAAGAGTTTGCATCTTTGACAGTAATCGAATATCAATACCATCTAATCCTTAGAAATTGAATATTTAAAGTGACTAGAAACAAAGTCCACAACACAAAATCAGCCTTAATTGACAATTACAATTGTTCAACAGAAACGCCTTTAAGCAGACAATACTTCGATCATGCGGACTCAACCCAAAAATTTTGAAAATATTCTAAAAAGAAGCCAGTAACTACAGCATGCTTAAGCAACATAAATTAACGATAACTTGCCAAATTTTAACATACAGGGCTCCAAAATAGGAATGCCGAATCAGAGTGATAATACCAGCAAGCTGGGAAAGCAAGCAAGCAAACAAACAACCAATGCTGCTAACTATGGACAAAGATCACAACCCAGTATATGCAGAATCTTTCACGCTTTCATCATCAAATAATTTCTGTCTCAAACCTTTCTTATTTACGAAGAAAGAAGCCGACAGCTTTGTATATGCGTCCAATTCCAAATTTCCAACTGCTTCTTAACTTAATTCTCCAACACTATGGGTTCTAGTACAAGGATAGGCTGAGCTTGCTCTTCAGCCACTAGTCCCTCATCCTTACGAGGCTGAGTTTCCTCTGGCTCAGCTGCAGGAATCTGCTCCTGCTCCTCTGTAGGATATGCAACTTCCTTTGTTGCATTTGATGAGGTGGTATTTTCATCATTAGCTGCTTTTGATGAAGTGATCTTTTCCTCCCTCATGGAATTGAATATGGTAGCCTTTTCAGAAGGCAGTTTAGGGAGGGACTTTCGCTGTGGTTTCTTAGGATGAACAGGAGAAATTCCTCTGGCAGAGTTACTCAGAGGACCTTTTGCGTCCAGACTCAGTCTACCTGGTTGACAGCTGGTACTGTCTTCGACAGGGTCTGCAGGAGTAGAGCTCTTCCTTCTACCAAGTTTAGGAGATTTGGCTCTTGTTGTGGGAATCTACACCAAAATAATACAGATTAAGGACAAAATATCCTGGTTGTGTAATCTTATTGGATACACTACCACATTACCAGTTCAGTAACAGATCAATGCTGCCCTTGGAGACAAAAAACAGTCAAAATGATAACTGGAAGGAAAAAGCAATAACAATTAACTCATTTGCACTGTAATTATTAGATACAAACAATCAATGGCCCATAAAAGTGTAACTACAAATTGAAAATTAAACCAAATGAATGAACCTAAGTAAACTTCATTTATGAGGTATAAAACAATTAGAGATAGTTGAAGCACACAGAGTTGCTCAGCATGTAAAGAGATCTCAACTTGAAGATATCAAACTACCTGAGGGTGGTAAATCTTTGACATATGAGCCAATTTGCAGGAAAGAATATAATTTTTGATTTGATTGAAAGTGTGACAGAAAAATCAACTTACCTTCTTTAATTCCACCTTAGGAGGTGGAGGATCTTGATAGAAGGTCGGCATTGGAGTTGCTTTAAAGTTTAAACTCTTCCTGAGCATTTTAATCTCTGCTTCTTGGGTTTCCTACAAGAGAATGCAGAGACTTGTCATTATTAGTGATTTGGAGAAAGGTAGCCATTTAACTAAGCGGGATTTAATCCACGATCTCCCTTCTCGCCCACTTTATGGGAAACAGAGATTTCAACGATTACAAATTACAGAAGATCACTGATACAAAATACCACCTTAGATTTGGCTTGCAAGTTACTTTTTTCTACCTCCTTGGCATGAATCTTTTCCTCAAGTTTAGAGTAAAACTGCAACACATTGAAGTAGACAATCACAGTGATTACAAATGAGGGAGTTGACAACGTATATAAGCTCTGCAAAATGCAAGTACAAAACTAACCTCTCTCCTTTTCTCAGCACGTTCATCACACCGAAAACTGAATCCATAATTTGGAAGTGCACCCACCCTGCGTGGCTTGGCATCGTCTGAGTTGTAACTATTAAAAACTTAAGGATAAACATACAACCATCAATTTACAAACAGAAACAAAGGACAAAATGAACTTGAAGAAAACCAAGACAACACCCCTTTTCCACCCCATAAGGAAGAGAACAACAAATTATTCAAAACAAAAAAGGATACTCTAAATCCGTTCCAGCTTTTTCGGGGGGTCCTTTCTTCAAAGGTTTTGATTTAGTCTTATCCCTGAATCAACAAAATAAAAGTTCACAAATAGCTGGAGGAAAATGATGTCATCAACACCCCTTATTTTAAGGCAAAAACACAATAAAGATTTTTATATCAGTACTCTTGCAAATTCAATGAAATGTATTGCAGTTGTAAGAATTGTATACAGACATACAGTGGCATGACAAAGAAATAGAAAGAGCAATTAAATGACAATGGAAAAAGAGTGCATGAAGTACATACGCAAGGCCTTCAGATAATGGTGCATCAGACTTTCCAGATTGCTGTATCAAACACAGAACCACAAACAATGATCAGGAAACACAGATGCAATCAAACCCCAAAAATGTGCGGTAGTATCCTAAAGTCATCATATTCCATTCAAAAGCAGAGTAAAAAGGTTGCACCAAACTTCACCTTAGATAACTGGGCCTGTCTCTCATTGAAAGACATGCTTCTAAAAGACTGTTTGGAATGTGAATTCAAACCAACGGAACCATTTGAAGTGGTCAACCTTCCCTCGGCATTTTTACCATCTTTGCTGTTCTTCACCCTGGATGATGAAACATTTTTGGGGTTTAAGGGCTTCTCGCTCTTGCTCTTGCCATGACCCCTTGGTGGTACAGATTGCTTTGAAGTATCAGCAGCTTTCCCTTCCCCAGTCTATAAGAGGCACACAACAACAAGATCACAGATGAAACGAAAGTTTAGATCACAGAAATTGAAAAGCTTCAACAGCTTATACCTTAGCAACAACCAAGCCATTGCTTTCCACATTATCACTTTCTCCCTTCCTTACCTCCCCAGTGGTTCCACTCTCATCCAACTTATCAATGTTTTCTGAATCTCCATTTGGCCTTGCAATCTCAGTAACTGTCTGGTTCACACCATCTGCAATAACCCCATCTTCTCCAGAGGCAACAAGTTGTTTATGGGCACCATTTTGATGGGCCACCTCATCTCCATCATCCACTTTAAGATCATCAGAATCCATCACCCACTGCAAACAAGAAGAAAATTCACACGCAATGATAGTTATGTATCCTAATAAAAAACAAAACACACTAAAAATTCAAGCAAACAAGATAGAGTACCATTAACGCAGAAAACATTCATCTAATTCGTCTATCTTCATAACTATATAATAACATACAATCCCAAAGCACAAATATGAGAATCAAACTGATTTGCAGAACACATTTTCTCAGTTAAATTTTTTTTTTTTAAAAAAAAGAGTGATGGAAAATGTTTAATCACTGAAACAATTGGCCACTTTAAATAAAAACCTAATCCCCAAACACCATTAATAAACAAGCCACTATTTTTTTGCGTTTTTTTCCTTTTTCATTTGCAGTCTCTTGTTTTTCCTTTTTCACTTGCACACTCTATACTTTCCAAGTAATAAACTAAGCATTCATAACTTTTTTTTAAAGAAAAAAAAAAGAATTTTTTTATAATAAATCATCACAGCAAGTTAAATTTTAAAAACCAAAACAAATAGAACCAAATCCGAGGGATGTATAAACAAAAGGAACAAATTCAAACACAAATTGAATATAAAAAAAAAGAAATAGTCAGAGAATGAAAAGATCTCAATATCAATCAAAAGGAACACAAACTCAGTCGTTTCACATTGATCTACTCAAACCGGAACAAACATGCAACCCCATTCCTAACAAAAGACACAAAACGACTCCGTTCTGCATCTTATTTTTCCCTTAACGTTCACAGCAACCAAACAAGAGTTTCAAAGCTTTACCTCGAAAACCGTGCAGCAACAATCAAAGCTCCATTTAACTCTGCTAAAACAACAACAACAATAAAAAATAACAATAATGAGGCAAATTTGTTAAAAGATCTACAGGGTGAAAAAATGACACAAGATTTCACAAATCGGCGGATCCGAACCGATCTTCTTCGGATTCACAATTCGGATTTTAAAATTTTCTGTTTTTGGTTAAAATGGCTATAGAATCATAAATAGAGTAGTAGCTTGAAGGCTCAATTTTATACGAGCGGCTTTCAAATCCAATTCTACAGGTCACACTCTCGCAGAAAAAGACACGCCCACACACACAGAGGAAAAATATACGGTCGTGGGGTGCGTAGAATTAATAAATTATACGGTTACACGGTTTTAGTGGAAATATCAGGTATTTACGGACGGTTAAGTAACTAACACGAGGGCCTTTTTCTTTTTTAATGGATTTTCAAAAATTTACCCGTTAATTATTTTTGGGATAATAACATTGGAATCCTTACTTATTTACGGTTTCATGAAGAATGATATAATTTCTCTATTTGTATCAGAAAAATACTTGATCACTTCATTAATACGATATCTTTTATCCCAAATCATTTATTATTTTATTTTTTTTGCTTGCTTTTGTGAACCACTGGTTTTTCTTGACATTTTGTTGACGAATTATTTTCAAAATTTTTTTATTTTTTTTCCACAAAGACACTTTCACAAATTTTTGCAAAGAAGAAGCTATCTAAGATGCATCGCATCCTTGCTCATGTTGACAAGGTTCATGCAGATGCAGCCATTAGATGCGACAAGAATATGGCAGGCTTGGGAGTTGTAATTAGGGACTCAAATAACAAAATCACAACAGCAGCAATTCAGCAAACTCAACTTGGTGGAGATGTTAAATATGCAGAAGTTGAAGCTGTAAAATGGGGTTTTCAAGTGGCCAGAAATACAAATTTCCAATCTGAAGCTGTAGAAATTGACTGCCAAAATGTTGCAAGCTTGGTAAAAAACAAAACAGCCTAGCAAATCAAAGATCCTGTGGATAATTTAAAAAATCCAAGGATTTTCTACTAAGTAAAATGTCAGCACATCTTTAGATTCTATAATGCTTATGCTCACTCCTTAGCTAAATTAGCTTTACGACACAATAGTCTTGTTGTATGGTTGGACTCTACCAGCAAAGATCAAATGTTGTCTTTTTATTTCCTTTCACTCCACTTGCGAAGGTAGATCTCCTTCTACTATGTGTGAAAGTAGTTCCTTTCATAGTTGTTGATCCATGGCTTCTGCTCTGTTGAAACACTAATTTATGGTGATTTTGATTTCTTTTCCTGCTATCCATCAAAATGTGTTTTACTAGTAGATTTAAAGCTTTCAGCTCCAAATCTAAAAAAATATATATATATACAATTTGTAAATCAGCTTCTACAAGAGATGTGTTACGATATCAGTTGGTGATCAAGCTAAAAGAAGTTGATAATATTCTAAAAAGAACTGAAGAATGTTCCTGTTTATGCTCTGAAATGATATGTGCATCTATCGTGGAGATATCTTTTATTGATATTCTAGTGCACTATTTTCCTCCTCATTCCTCAGTACGTGTTCAGGGATTCAGTTAATCTGTTTATTGTAATGGATAAAAAGATATGTATACACTGATATAATTTATAAGAAATTATCACGTAATCTCATCAATCAATTAATGAATAATATATCATTTAAGATAGTTTTTTAGATAAAAAATTTAAGATGCATAACACTACTCTTAAAACAATTAATGAAACCATTATTTAGCTAAGTAGCATACTAGCATGTGGCACATCACACCATGTTTTAAATTCAATGCCAACACTCCTTCATATCGCTTAACGTGTCAATTAAAATTCAAATTTTGTTTGTTTGTTTTCTTAAAAAAAAATGCTATAAATCTACTCATGCATTTAAAATGAATAATTTATTAAAATCTATTAAATTAAATTTATATATAATGGCGTAGTTTAAATATCTAATTTTATAACAAGTCGATTTTACATATGAAGAATTTTAAACCACTTCTTGTTTGTGAGTAAAGAGTAAAATGATTTATTGTTGGACAATTAAGGAGATTCGAATTTAGTTCAAACCATTAAAAGTAACTGGCTTAACTTGAGTACTAAAATCGGGGTGATGAACCTAAATTGGTTGCAAATGTATTTAAAATTTGAGGCAAAAAATATATATTAGCCATATTATAAAATTTAGTAATTTAAAATCAATTCTTCTAACTTTTTAAGATGTAAAATTATTAAATAAAATTTTCTATTCTATTATTGCAAATATGTGTTTCAAAGTAGATAATAGAATTTTCGTTAATTGTTTCATAATCTTTTAATTTAATTGTAACATTTTTCACTTGCTGTTTCTTCTCTTAAATTACATCTTTCTTAGTACTTCTTTTTTAGATTAAACTAATTTTTCTATTTTTTTATTTTTAAAATTTTTTTGATACAATTTTTTCTATTGAAATAGATAAAAGTAGCCCATAAAAGAATAATAGATGAGCACATGAATCTTCTAAAAAGAAATAAGAGCAAGTAAATAACACGACTAATTAAGAAAATAATAAAAAAAATAAAAACTAGAATTTGAGATGAAAGCACAAAATTTTATCTTTAATTGTTTGAGGATTTAAGCATTAATCAATAACCATAGAAAATAGAGAAAGCTATTAGTTTTTTTTTTTCCTTGAATAGCAAGTAGAGGATTTTTTTTTCTTAAGCACCAAGACCATATTGTGTCTCGGTTGTTAGAGGAAAAAATTTAATGGATAAGTAACATAATGTGAGGCTTTTATGAAGATTTAAAAGGAATACATAATCTTTTAATTATAAGATAAAAGTCCTTAATCCTAAAGATAAACTAGAGATTTTGTGAGATTGAAACTATTAATTCAGCGATTGTATAGGAATTAAAACTATTAAGTATTACATTAAATAGATTTTTGTTTAGGAATTTGATGATTTATTTGGGAAAAGATAGTTACAAAGTAATAACAAATTAAACCAATAGTAATAACTTTAGAATTTATATATTGTTTTAAAAAAAAAATAATAGTTTAATATAAATATAAGCCTTTCTTATGTAGCGGGTCCTAGATAATCACCTAAATTACCTAGGGTCGAGCCGCTCCTATTGATAATTTTTTTGTTTTGACTGCAAAATGCGGTGGCTAATTAATTAATAATCTTTTGGGTGGTGATATTTCCACCCCACAAATTCTGTAAATCCACCCCACTTCTAGAAAATAATTATAAAATTTTCACATTACTTTTAAAAATTTTAAATAAAGAAGAATTCTAAGGAATTAATCAATTAAATCTTTCTTAAATTCTTAATTTATTTTTTGTGACTTTTTTCTTTGTTATGTTTGACTACTAAGATTGTTTTAGCCTAAATTTAAATTGACTTTTTTATCCTTAAAATGTAAAAGTACAAAAAATTTACTTCAACTTCAACATTTTTTATTTTATACAAAATTCATGCTTCTAAATGGTCAATTCTACTTTATTAGCATGATTATTAACCTTTAACTAACATTGTATCTTTATGAGTCAATACTCATGTAAATTATTAGGCTATTAAATTTATGTCATTTACATTTAAAATATTAAAAATTATTAGATTTCATTTAAAAAGTTAGATAATAAGTCACAAAATTAAGTACTTAAAGTATTAAATAAAAGAAAATATTATGCTTCAGGTTAAGTAATTTTATGCCACAACGATTACATAATTAAATAAAACTTATATTAAAGCAAGCTTTATAGTAAAAAAACTAAGTAAAAATAATATAAGAATGATATAATTGATTAATTGTACACATATTGATGTTGATTTGTATTTATAAAAAATAATGTGCATTTATTATAAATATTTTTTAGAAGTGGGGTGGGTTTACACAAATAATGGGGTGGAAATATCCTCACCCTAATCTTTTTCTTTTGGATGATGCTTGTAATATTTAATGGTACTTAAGAAACCCTAACGTGTTAAATTATGAAAATCAACTATAATTTTTGCACGCATTGCATGAGGCTGGGTGATCAAGACAAACTGACCAGATGAGGCTGAGTTGTCGGGTACGCCAGGAAGTGTTTGAATCAAAACCGTGGTTTTCGGACCACCGTTTGATTTTGAACCCCAACTCTCTTAACCGTCAGAAAACACTACATCATCAAACCATCTACGTTTTTTATTGTTTCGCAATTGTTACTCAAATTATATGAGGAAATGTTCTGAATAAATAGGAAGGGTAATTTCATTCCCCACCCATTATTATTGAGAATCATTAACGCAATCATAATATTATTGTAAGCATCAACATAAGTCCAACCGTCAATTTCTGTTTGTTAATTTAGACAATTGACCAATGTAAAGACTTTTTTCCTGTAAAATGTAAATTAACAGTATAAAGTAAACAATAATATTGGGGGTGCGTTGATGATTATCAATAATAACTGGGTGGAGCTAAATTAATCCTAAAGATTGCTTCTTCCCCCCTCCCCCTTCAAGATTTGGGAGCGTGTCAGTTTGCTTTATTTATGTATTTTTAGAGCCTCAATTAACAGTAGCATGCGCCGATTGCCGATATACAATAATAAGAAATATGTGATCCGATGTTTAGAAAAAAAGTAGATCATGAATGGAATCAAAGAATAAATTAAAGTTATAATTATGGTCTTAAATATTAATGGGGCGAGAACCGCCCTTCGATCTGATGGATTCATTTTTTTATATATATGTATTAACTTTTTAAGAGTGGGTGTTGTCTCTTTTTAATTGTATTTTGGGATAGATTTTTTCCCCCTTTGAAGCCGAAAAAGCAACAATCACGACCCGAATATCAGTACATTGGTAGAATTTAAAATTAACTAACAAAAAAAAAAAGAAAGCAGGTTAATGAGGCAGTGAGAAAATCAAATCAGCAAAATGAAGATGGTAAGCCAGCTACTTATTTACAAGGGCAATTAAAAATAATTTCGGGCCTGTTATATATTGTCAAACAATGAATTGTTTAATTCCAATTTGAGATGATACTGCATTTAGCTATTGGTGCTTTCTTTGTCAACTTATAAAACACTCTCATCAATCATGATTGTAACAAAGATTAGGTTAAATATATTTTTATGGTCAAGCAAACGCAATATTGCTTTGCTTAATAGACTTTTGTTACCAACAAGATAAGACACAAAATGCTTTCAAGCCAAGATGTGGCCAGCGCAATACCACAAACACAAGGTGATAAGATTAATTTCTAATTGAAATAATTAATGGATTCTAATTTTTGTCAAACCTTGTACATTTTATAGTCAATGATATCACACCAGCTTCGAGTCTTTTGTTTGTGTTTCAACTTTCAAATCAGTGAAAGCACTGGCGACTTACTGCTGAAAGCTAACATGCAACAGATTTCAGGTGGGTGGAAAAGTTGGTGGTGAAAACTTAGGTATGTATCTTCTTTCTAGGCAACATTATCGTGATTACAAAGTTAGATGCAGAGATAATACAAGTGATTTTGCGGAGTATGCTACTTGTTGTGTTGAGTAACAACTCTTAAGTGGAGTTGTCGAATAACATTATTTATGAAGAGTTATAGAATCACATTGAGTTATAAATGTTCACTGAATAATTATTTCAAGCAACCTATAATATGCATAAGCTCGTAATTCAAAGTTATAATTTACAGTGCAACAATTTTTTATTTTTTATTTTTGTTATAATTTCAAAATTTTCGGTTATATGTCACAAATAACTAGTCATATTTCTAACTTTTCAAGATATATTTACAATATAATGTTTTTGGTAATTTCTTGCTACTCTTCGTTGACTACTTCAAAATTTTTATTACATCTATGAACAAGGCCTTTTCTGTTGCTTATAGCCCTATATCTAATTTTAATCTAATATTCTATCAAAAATTGAGGATCAAAGAGCAAAAATTTGGTGATCCTTTTTTGTCTTTTTTTTTGGGGGGAGAAAATTGATTGCATGCTCAACTAAAGAAAAAGAGGGTTACATGAAAGTATTGAAAATAATGGATGAAAAATTTTCTATTCGAATAGTAAATAAATAAACTTCTTAAACACAAGATCCAATGCATATCTTCAGTTGGAGAATTAATTTTTTGATTTCCCAATGCTATAAAGGAGAGATCATTAACTAAAAATTTTGGCGGGTTTAATAGAAAAATTAAGGTTTACCAACATGAGAATAGGTAACTGTATCAAACAATTTTATTGTGTACTACATCAATTCATGACTTTACAGTTACAAATTTTTGCTTCCTAAAATTATTCGACAGAGAAGTTAACAGTGTAAAAATAAATAAATAAATACTTGTGATATGTGACTGTAAATTTTGACAAAAAGAAAAATAACAAGAGAAAATTATTGAAATGTAAATTGGAGTTTATATGCGACATGTAGAGTGAGTGACTTCATTTTTTGTATACAAATATAGAAACACAAATACAATTGAATGCAATATTTACTTGTGATATATTTAAGTGAACAAGTCACAAAAAAAAAAAAAAAAAAAAGAAGCCGACTAAAAGCACTCGGAGTAATTCCAAAATGCGCCCACACGACACGTGAAATGAAGGGCAAGTGCCAAGAGAGATGACAAATCATGTTCCCTTCCGAGTTCAGCCCTTCACTCGCTCTAACGTCTCCCAAGAACATTATTCATTTTAGAGTTTGCAGTTGTGACGTGGGGTCCCTTTCACCCTCCACACGTGTCATGCTTATTTTAGGTCGAGCATAAAATTGTATGAATTAGCACAGCCCATTCACTTTATGTTCCGCGCCTCGTCTCTTTTGTATTGGTACTTGAAATTTTCAAATAATAAAATGAGTGTTTTTTGTTGCTCATTTTCTTGGGGAATTGATTGAAGGAGACGGCCGAGTGGAATAAATTTTCCTAGAAAGTAATGGAGAGAAGAAAATCTTTTGTCAACTACAGAAGCCATAAAAACCAGGGCAAAGCCAATTGAGCAACTTTCAGGTGATAATGGTGTGGCCCAACATTCTCTTTTGTGCAATAATAAATCGAAATTTGCTCTTCTTTTATAGCCAATTAAAGGACCCACGTTAGAGGGAAATTATAAATAGAAAGAACAAACATGATTTTTTCTTTCCAAAAAATTATTATTAATTCACACACTCGAACCTAGAACTTAAGTTTTAAAACATTTATTTCTTACCACTAGAGATAGAGATAGATCTTGCCTTCAAAATAAATATAATCTTAATCAGTAAAAAAAAAAAAAGAGAGAGAGAGAATGACTGATAGACTTTTAGAATAAAGAGAATAAATTAAATTTGTAATTATACATTTACTTTACCAATTAGGAATTAGAATTGGCAAAAATCGAAATGAATTGAAATGAAAATCAGAATAAATTATTTACTCGTGCTATAAGAATCGGAATGAAACCAAATTATATATACATTGATGTATTTACTTCATCTGAAAATCAAAATGAATTATTTTAAATTACTAGAATGGTCATAGTTAATTATTATTATTATTAACAAAAATGAGAAAAATAAGAACAATAACAATAATATAATGATCGGCCCCTGAAATCACACTATTTTTCACACGTCTTTTGAGCATTTGTGGAAAAAAAAATTACATAAACTGATAAAGAATTCTCAACGTGTGTGTGTATGTGTATTTTGTTTTCTCACAATCAATGCATTATAAGCTCTTTAATCTATTTAATCTTTGATCCTTTACTCATCCTCAATATAAAAGGCTAAAAGGAAGTGCAAAAAATAGAGTAGTTATATTGGCCTGGCGATCATCTTTCTAATATAATAATATTTTAATTGAGTAACAGCCATGTGTCCTGACAATAGAAAAAAACATGCAAATAAAGTTGGCAGCTACTAGATTTATAAGTTATATGATATGTAATTTAGTCAATTAAGACAAAATTAAAATTATAAATTTTAGATATGATAAAATAGTGAGTTTAAGGAATGAAAACTTAATTATGAATGCTTCACGAAAATCAAATTCTCATTCCTCAATTCTAAAACTACGTGGATCTTACATATTTCACATTCTGATTCTCTAATTACACAAATGAACACACTATAAATTTATTGCAATATCAGATCTTCTATTTGTTCAAAGAAAAACAGAACAGTCCGGTTGAGGTGGGCAATTTCTCCAAACTAAACCTTAAACCGGTTCAATTTGGTTTGGGATAAATTTCAATTGACAATTTTCTGAATCAAACTAATTTAATTTTCAGTTTCACATCTCTCTTAATTGATCAGGTTCGTTCCAATTTAATCTCAAATTCATGCTTTTAGACCCGCAGACGTCCGCAGTATAAATATCTTTCTAATTGTGAGTTCATATTTTACAGGTATATATATCAAATATTTCAGAAGGAAACAGTCAAATAGTTTCGCAAGAATTTATAAAGAAACTGCGATGCAATATTAAAATAACACGGAAGAGTGGAAAATACTTGAGAGAATAATTCGTCCGCTAGCAACGCAAGGAAGATATAATAAATATTCTTTGTGCGTATAAATTTGAAAATAGGGTTCATTGAAGGAATCTTATGGGGGTCACAATCAAAGAGACATCAATTGAACCAGGGACCCCTTAACACGTCTAATATGTTGTTAGTTAGTTTGGGTAAATATCGAGATAATATATAATACATGAATAATTATCTTCTTCTTTTTCCCTATCTCTCTCTATTAAGAATACTTTTCTGGGGCATTGTTATATATTTCGTTCAACATTATTTGCGTAGCTATTTCTTGCCGCTCACATGCAGAGACATCGATTACTTGGCCACTTATATATGGACCCTCACCCTCTATAAAACGCGTCGTTAATTGGCTAACTAATTGATAAACATTTCGTTAATCAAATTGCTGTTTTATGGTTATTCAAAAAGGATCACCCAATATGAAGCAAAATGTACGTAACAGCTAGCGTGTTTATAATTAATGTAAATTATCAAATCAACTAATCTAACTTGGACTACACATAAATAAAAATCAAATTAATAAGACATTGGTGGAGAACAAAAATGATCAAGACTTGTAAAAAAGTGTAGGAAAACACCATTCTATATAGATTGAGGGTTAAACATCCATGTAGAATTAAGCTCACCATCGATATCTCTCCATTTATCTACGTTAATTGGCCTACTTTCTCCACACGGCAAGAAGCTCTCTATCTTTATTTATACCCTTTAAATAATGCCTCAAGCATTTGACATAACGATGTTTGAAACACTGGACTTTTTCTTCCCGGCAGATGTCCAGAAAGCCACCGCGATATATGATCAAGACAATTAATTAATTAAGCATCTCTTAAAATTAATTCAGCTAAATACATACTTTAGTATGAACTCTAACTATTATTTATTATTATTATTATTATTAACTTGAGGCATTCACTAAAACTCAAACTCAAGACATGACTTGCCAATGAGCTCATAGTCTATTAACAACCCATGCACTCTATAACCTTAGGTGCGTGGGTTCGAGTCTCAGCCATTGTTGAGACTCAACTCCCCTGTTAAGTAGAAATTTATTTGTTTCCCCCACATAGAGAGTGCCTTCAAATTATCATTTAGATCAAATCGTATTCAAAGTGCGTAAGCCGATTACTTGAAATATTGGAAAGTCCTACCGCATGTAAACTTTCTCAAATTTGGACACACGAGAACGGGACCAGACTGAAACGCACGAATATCTCTCAGCGAATGTATTCATTGTCGTAAACTTGAGATTGTTGTCAACTTCTGAAGAACCAACTTAAGCTCGCGGAAGTGAAGCACTGAAGCATCAAGCAATTTTAACATGTTTAAATGTTTTTCAAGAACAGGTTACTCTGAATATGATCCAAATCTGTCCCTTCATGATCCAAAAGTAAAAAATTTACAAAATTCAAATCTCTTGGTGTGGTGATATAGCCACCATGGTCACCAATTTCCGAGATAGGGAATGAAGCCCCGTATCTGTTTCCATCTCTTAGACAAAACGCTTGTTCGAGCTGCCTGTTTTGGCGAAAGATACGGGATTATATGATGATTGATAGAACTAAGCAGTTCTGATTGCAATACCTCAAAGGTGTTTTAGAATTTTTCCTATCCATGGTACCAATTGTCTTATTCATACTCTGCAACTTACAAAGAAAGATCGAAAAGAATGAATGATAATCAATAAATTCTAAACATATTAATTAAGAGAAACCGGCTTATTTAGTATCGTGGTTGGACAAATGTAACTTAAAAACTAATCATTAGAAGCAAAATTCATTTTATCTCATACTTGTAATGAATTTAATTTACTACGGAAATGTTATTCTCAGGCAGTACCGATATTCTATCCATGGCATCAATACTCTCATCCATTACTCATTAATATATGCACTTGCATCATATTTAAGAAAAACAATAAATGCAGTAGCATTTAATTAAGAAAGATAACAGAGAATCAATAAGTTCTGGATCTGAACAAATTAAAAGAACGCTAAAACATGTAGCAAATTTAATATTTTCCAGAAGAATTCTACTAATTTAGCCCTCAAAATTAATGTCTCACCAAGTAGAGTATGCTTAGCCGGCCGTTTTCAGAATGTAAATTTAACATATATACAAAATTGCAGAATGGCTTGTTAGAAAAAAAAACATAAAACAATAAAAAAAAATTCTTATCAATAAATTAATCCGATGAGAAGTTCACTTGCATGTCTTTTAACAAGGAGATGGGAAAGAAACGGGATTCTACTGAGGCTTAAATAAATAAATATATACTTGATCATTATAAATAGGTAGAACCGTTTGTGAAAAGATTAAATAAAAAGGATTAGGGCTAGGGTTTGGCTGTGGCTATGGGGTTTAGGGTTTTAATAAACAATGGTGCTGTGGTCATACCCGTAGTCAATTTCCTAAATTATTTTAGGATTAACTAAAAAGAAACCACTCCTCCTAGTCCGAGTGGCTTAAGCCACTTGTGAGGGAAGTGGTTTGAACCCCATAATGCGTTTAAAAATTCTTTCAAAGTTTGAGTGAAGGCACTCTTTTTCTAGAGTGGAATTGATGTAGAGTGAGTTTTTTTCAATTAATTATTAGCTTGATGCGTGAGTGGGACTCTATTTTTTTTTTCTTTCCAAAATTTGATGATTAAATGGAAACAGCTAGTAATGAAGATTTCTTCATCCTTAAAAATCACAATAAAAATAAATCTACTATTGAGATAATTACAAGAATAATTATCATTTTTAATTAAAAAAAGAACAATTATCCTTTTTAGGATATTCTTTATTTCTTTTATATTTTGTTCAAATTATTGGCTTGCCTTTTTCTTGCTGTTTCATACTTTCATTGTCACGATTCTCACATGCAGAAACATTGATTATTGTCTACTTACGGACCCTCAACCATGACTATTAAGATAAGAAATGGTAAAAAAAAATGTAAATTAATTAATCAAATAAACTTGTAAAGTTGGAAACTTAGGACAAAACTTTGAATTTTATAATTTTTGTCATTATTTTTAACCTCTATTTCCCCTTTCTCTTTTTCTCGGTAGATTTGTAGGCTAGATCCACTAGCTGTCAACAGATTTGTCTTTAGACACATTGTTAATTTTTAGAAGCTTAAATTATTATTTATTATTACTATTTTGTTGTAGTGGGGTCTCATGCTGATGTGCCCTCTTATTTAAATGAAATTTTGTTGAATTATTTGTGGTTTTTGTTTATGAACTTGTGGAATCAAAAGGCCAGCAGATGAATTTATCAGCACAAAAGGTGTTAGAACCACGGCAGAAATAATGGGTCAGATGAATTTAATTCCATGGAGTACTCGCACATAATTTTCAAAGAGAGGTTGCTTTCTTTTCTCCATCAAAAGGGTAGCTTTCTTAGCTTTTCTTATATTTTCACAAGCACAATAATTTGATTTCGAAGGTCAGGCCAGGCCAAGAAAATGCTAAATTTGACATCCACAAGTTGTTTATCCATACAATTGTTTCTTAGGAATTCGGGAGCTTCTTGCATCAGCCACAATTTATAAGCCCCACTATTGCTTGTAGGGTTTCTTTCTAATCCCTTAATGCCTATGGGTCACTCCCTTCTTTTGTCTAAAAAATTATGCTGGAAAGTGAACCATCATGTTCATATCTTTTTAGAACTTAGGCCGTTGGCTAAGTATAGGGACTCATTCCCGATTCCTCCCCCTTAAAATTTCGAGCTAAGTGATTCATGGCTTCCGGAGTTATGCCATATTCAATGCATTTAAATTTTGATAGGTCCTGGTTGTAATTTAATTTAAGAAAAGAACAAGTTTATTTTCCTTTTACAGCAAACATTCATGCACAATGTACTGATCTCTTGAAATTATATACATTTCTGTCACCATTTATGGATATTAAGTCTAGTTCCTCAGATTCAAATAGTATGAAACGACAATTTAAAGATTAAAAAAACTGGGGGAAAAAATAGAAATGTACAATACCGAGCATCTACAAACACGGACACTCTATTCAGTAAAGAAAACTAGAAGCTAATTAACCAAGAAAATGGCTCGCCGTTGGTCTTGGAAAAAAAAGAAAAAAAGTCACAAGCTTCTCCACCTTGCTCCGGAGTTCACTAGTTTAATGTAAGCATTCTTGAAGTCTTCGAAGAACATATTCTGATTGTCGGCATACATCTTGATCCATCTGTGCATTAGTTTAAGCATCAAAGATGAGAAAATTTTAAATGTAACTGTTGATTGTTAACAAATTCTTTATTCTTTTCAGTTCCCAACATCTCATTTCTAAAAGTATCTCCTAATTAATGACCACTTAAGAGTCATTTAAACAAACTTAGGTGGAATATCAGAAGTTGATAGAACTAAGGTAAGTTTTAAGAGGCTTTTGGAAGATGACGAACCTCAGACATTCACCATCTTTGACAAGTGAACGATCTGAAGGGAGTCCAATCATGCTTGACATACCGGCTACAGGTGAAAGCAAAGAAAAGAATCAATAGACGAGAAAAGAAAAACTAATCAAGAAACAATAACTGGGTCATCTAGAATTTCTTTTTGCAAGGGTTGCATCAAGAAGTTACTGTCCTAATTCGAAAATTCAAACAAACATAAGATTCTTTATTAAATGCACAGGAGAGAACATAATAAGTACTGTGTGAAAGGCTATTTACCTGAAGACTGCCATGGCTTCTCCAGAAGAATTTTATAGTATGAATTGTCGAAAACTATTGGATTTCCAAAACCTTTGGTTCCAAGAGTATGGGCTCCAGATAAAGCAACTAGCTCTTGTGCTCTGAAAAAAAAACTAATAAATAAATGCCATGGTTTTCCTCAAACTAGATGTTCCTGAATTGGAATTGCTGTATGTTAACGCTGTTCCAACATCAACGTAGTACCAACTAGGTTGCGGCTAAATGTCTAATCAGCATGCACATTACTGATTTTCATAATTAAAAAATATGATAAAAATGGCTAGCTAGATTTTAGTTTTATGAGGAATTCACTCAACAGATTACTGAATTTAATTAGTGAAGAAAAATATGGATAAAAAAATATGTCTGTTGGTGTAAACTCACGAGAAGCCTTTTCTTTGAAAGCATTGCTTCAAACCAGAAGCATCCAAAGTTTCTTGCGGAAGTTTTCCTTCAGGATCAGGCTCCCTACGAAGAAAAATTCCTTATTAAAAGCAAAAACACTGAAGACTTGGATAGTTATCGAATGAAATGATATGACATCGATCGATTTTCCAAATGAATCAGCACTGAAGCACATAGGATTTAATATCAATGAAATTGCACATTGAGAATCCCTCTGGTGAAGTATCTTTGTTTGCCTAATTGATTTGATTTAAAGTTATAAATCTTAGTGGAAAGCTAGCTACTTACATTGAATCAAGTCTGCCCATAGGAACTGGGATCTTTGGACCTCCGCAAACTGAAACTGCCACTGCTCCACCCAAAGCGATCATATCTGCCCAAGACACTAACATGCAAAAATTCAAACATCTTAGCACCATAGTATACGTAGCCATCACAGATTCAACAGCAGAATTTCAGATGGACATACCTGGTCGTATTGCATTCACTTCATCCTTTGCTTTCTCCAGAATCTAAACAACAATGGATCCAGTAAAGGGTTAGCTGGTAGAGCGACATAACAGTTAATTTGTTTGGACTTATGTTCAAGGAATCTAAGGGATGGATTAGAAAACAAAAAATTCATACATCAAAACAATAACAAAACAAGGGAAACAGAGCATGCCTTCAAAGGCTTTTTCAGGCCTGCATTTTCAGGTCTTTCCAGTTCATAAACTATAGAACCGTTCATACCACCTGCACTAATGACAACAAGACATGATAAATTTTATAGGAAACCGAGGAAGACCAATAATAATATGCTAAAAAGTACCCGAATTATCATCCATTTCAAAGGTCCCTGCATCATGAAATGCAAGACGAAGTACACCAGCAGCCTTGCCCTTTGAAACTACCTTAGTCACTTCTTCTTTCATAAGCAGATACTCACTCATATCTGACCTGTGGTGTCAATAAAGGATATTGAAAAGTAATCAGAAAAAAACAAAAAGGAAAAAAAATTGCAGGATGTAGTCAGGATCCAGTCAAGTAACACAAAGAGAGACTATTAACACTTGGCCAGTTATCTCAAAACTCAGATAGGGATGTATTCGTAACTACTAGCCTTCAAAAGCCACTAAACTTTTACTTGGAAGATAATATTTAGCAACCCACACTCTCTATATTATACTTGTTAACTAGTAATTCTGTCTAGCAAAATATGTGGATTAAACCTTTTATCCAAGCTTGAGGACACAGGAAGTATTGAAGGTTCATACATGAGTAATGCTAGGCTTACAAAGTTGGCATACAAATATAGTATTTCAAATGATTTAACATGGCCATCAAATCAAACAATTCACCATGTGTCAGTGAGATGGTAAGATTAAATGATCACATAAGACCAGGCAACTTGTAACAACTAACAATGTCATGTCATACGCCACATCGGGTGAGGGAAAAAAAAAAAAACTTGTGCGCCAACTTTTGAAGCATGGCAATATCGTATATGAAAACAAAGCTCATGTATGAAACATGCAATATTGGAGAGACGTATGTTATCCAATTATATCCAATTAGATGATTTAATTACAATAAATGAACAAAATGAAAGTTGCATCCAAAATCAGACAACTACAGCTTTTGAAAAAAAAGAAAAAAGAAAAATCAACTTACCCAGCTGTTGCGCCCAAGTCCTGCACAAATTCGTGGAGAGGAAGAAGAAATGGAAGTGTAGCTGTAAGCAACAGTCCTCTCCTCCTCCTATTCGAATTGCAAGATCCATCTTTCCCTGTAAATTTAAACATATGCAAAGAGTTAAATACCTAAATTAAGAATTAATCACAAGAATCAGTTTAATGGTCACTCACTGGAACCTCGGCAGTCGTCTAAGGAGGAAGAAATTGTGAGGGGATCGGCGCGAAATTCGACCGTTGAGAGAGAGGGCCGTTGTGATTTGGCGGGAAACTTGAATTTAAATTTGAGAGCGAGAAGAGGGGAAGAGTAGCAAGCGGTGAAGCAGCCGCAGAGGCTGGAGGCAGTTGATGAACTCATCCTCAACGGACGGTTGGCAAAGCGCGTCCTCAGCGGGATAAGTGTCCGTTCCCTGCGGTTGGGGTCCAGCGTGTCGTGGCAGCTGATTGCTTAGTCTTTTCAATATTCAGAACCAAATAGTTTGACTTTAGACAGTCATCAATTGGATACCGCCACGTGGGAATCATCGGAAACTGGCTCTGGGACCCAATGCTCTCTAATGGTAATGGATATTCTACCATTAAAAAAATGGACATTTAAGACATTTTCGGCAATAATTGTTTCATCTATAATAAATATCATATTTACTTCTTACATTTCATTTAGATTTTTTTTAATACAATTTTTATTAAATTTTTAATTACATATTTCATGTCATCCATTAAGAGATAACAAATAAAGTCAATCATTTTTTATTAACTTTTTTACCCTTAAAAGGATTTTATGAAATTTATGAATAATTTAGTGTCAAAATTAAAAAGAACATAAAAGAATTAGCTATACATAATTACCAAAAGAGTTCTTACATTTTTTTATTTTTTTAATCCCAATAATTTTTGTCATGTTTTAATTTTAATTTTAAAATATCATATTTTAAATGATTGTTTTACCTTGTTTTCATAATTAATTCTATTATCTTTTAAGGGGAGAGATGAAACGAGTAATTAAAGATCTATTGGGAATATAAACAATATATACCAGAATTATCAATAATGAAACATACATTCTCCAGTTTATATTATGGTACATTAATACGTCAATCCCCTTAGCTTTTCATCTAATTAATTGAAATTCACTAACATTAGTGATTTGGTTATGGATGTTTGTTTCTTAATCACTGAGGAACTGGGGATGAAACTATTTATCGGGACAAACCATGAAGATTTGGGTTTTTTCTCCTTTTTTCTCCTTTTTTCTCCTTTTACTTTCCGTTTCTCTCGGGTAATAGATTGCCCCTCTGTGAAGAAGCTTCAGTTAATGCAACCCCCAATTCCCAAACCATATTAGTATAATACTGCATAATACGTTTGCTTTTAATTTAGGTTTCTCTAATTTGAATTTAGAATTTAAATTGTGTTGTGATAATAGATTAATAGCCCTCTGAAAAAATGATATTGAATTGCATGGTTTCTGGGTAAATAATCTATTTATTTTGCATTTCATGATAAGCTCTTGAATTACATACAGCAAAGGCAAGAAAGAGTACTAAGTGATGGAGCTGTCCTAATAGCTGGTATTACAAAATTTGAAGGCCCTAACAAATATACAACACAATAAATATATTATATGTTAGGTATGTGTGAAAATAGCTAACACGTGAAAGTAAGAATTGTCCAGCAACTGCTATCTTGGGCCAGAAAGTCTCACAGCTGAAAGATAAGCATCACTATTGGCATCAGAAGGACCGGAGGAAGTGCCCTCTTCACTGATGGATCTAAAGAAACTTGAGTAGAGCCTGGCACCCAATGGAGAAGAAGTTGGTGGCTGAGGAACCGGGCAGATACCTTCAAGCATTTGCACTACTTTGGTCATTGATGGCCTTAGATGCATATCTTCTTGTACACACCACAATGCAACTTTGATAGCTGTATACACCCCGTCACTGTGCTCATCTATGTTTAGCCTTGAATCAAGTATGTCTCTCAGTTTCCCTTCTTCCATCAGCTTGAACGCATAGGATGGGAAATGGGCTTTGTCTGAAGTTTCATTTGGGTCGAAGTTTTTTCTGCCTCCAATGATCTCTAGCAACACCATACCATAGCTGTAAACATCACTCTTCTCAGATATGGCATAGTTTGTGATCCATTCTGGTGCAAGGTACCCTCTAGTTCCCCTTAGAGTTGTGAAGACGTGGCTTTGTTCCCGAGTCATTAGTTTTGCCAGGCCGAAATCTGAGACTTTGGCATGGTAATTGTCATCAAGGAGCACATTTTCGGGTTTTATGTCACAGTGAATAATTCTTGCATCGCAATCTTCATGGAGGTAAGCTAGGCCTTTTGCTGTACCCAAAGCTATATTGAATCTGGTTTCCCAATCTAGAAGGAACTCCTGGTTTTTCTTGAAGATCCACTTATCCAAAGATCCATTTGCCATGTACTCGTAAGCAAGAAGCCGGTGGGTTCCTTCAGCACAAAAGCCTCTGAGCTTGACCAAGTGGAGATGATGGATACTCCCAATAATGCTAACCTCAGCTCTAAATTCCTTCTTCCCCTGACCTATGCCTTCCAACTTCTTCACAGCTAGTCGAGTTCCATCGGGGAGAACCCCTTGGTAAACCGAGCCAAACCCTCCTTGCCCAAGTTTCACAGAGAAGTTGTTAGTTGCAGTCTGAAGATCTCTGTAAGTGAAACGGACAGGCATTCCCGATAAATTCTCCAAAAAGTTATCTTCTTCTGATGTCTCTTGAGGAGACTCTGGCGCCTTTCTCTTCTTCCTAAAGTATCTAATTGCTACATAAAGAAGACCGAGTATGACAACTAATGTTGACACAATGATGATAACAACAACCGGGAAGTGCTTTTTGTTACTTCCAGACCCTCCATTGTTTGTGTCACTGCCTCCATTACTCCGTATCTTAATGTATGATACAAAACCAGAGCCCTCATTAGAGCTTTGGAAGCTACCTATCCGGTCAAACAAGAAACAGTTCCCAGAACTATTTTGGAAGAACATAGCAAGACATGAGCAGTTACCAAGGCAAGCTTTCTTGCAACCATTCAAATCAGTTTTTGAAGAGGGGGGAACAAACCCTAGTGCAAAATAATTAAGCCCATCTCCAGCACTGACAAGCTCTGTAGAAACCTTGGAGTGATCACAGGGAGATGCAATCCCTGTCTTGCAGTTTTGGCTGCTGAGAACTGAAGGGCACTGGCACTTGTTAATACCAGAACAAATATAATAGGCATCACAAGGTTCTGGTGTACTGCAAGGACTATTCGGAATTTTTGTATTTGAAGCAGTATTCGACCCTCCATCTTGGAGATTGTAGAAAGAGATAAATCCATCATTTGCTAGAACAGCAATCCAAGTGGCTTTTCCATCAGTATTATCTGAGAATATAAATTGCCACAGAAAAATTTTATTATTATCATAGAATCTCCATGAATTAGCACTAAGTGATGCTGAAGTGACCTCCCCGCCACCCTTGTTAATGGTTTTCCGCTCTTCCCTCCCCATGGTCCAATAAGGTTGCAGAGTTGGGAAATCTGCAGAAAGGACCACATCTCCAGACTTGATTTCCAGAACGTAGCTCAAGTTATTGGCACTAGGAGCACTTACAAGTTTCATCCCTCGAGTAAAGTCCTGGTTCGAAATAAGGGTATCTGTGGGATGGCTAAAGCTCTGCCAAAGGACCTTATTATCATTCCCTAGCAAAACCAGATTCCCTGAGTCCTGCAATTTCATTGCAGAAACTGATACTCCACTCGTATTCACTGACCAAACAACACTCTCCCCTTTTTGTAGAGACACTTTACCATCCTTATTAAAAACAAAATTGTCAGAATTTGCAACAGGTGACCCTCTATTTGCAGTCCAGATAATTGTGGAACTGGCCTTGTGCATGATAACGAGCAGAAACAATGTGACATCATTTTCAGTAGTTTGGAAGCCAAAAGCAAAATCTGAGTTGTTTGATAACAGAAACAAACCATCATGATCAATAAAACTCATTTGAGATCCTTGAAACCCTGGAAGTATTTTGCCTATGCTTTGAATACTAGCCATACAAGTTTTCGAAATAAGGATAAGTGATACCAAAAAGAAGCCGATGAGATGAATCAAATTCCCAGTTCCCATGGCTACACACAAGAAATCAACAGGCCGAATATAAAGAAAGAAACTTCAACACTAACCAAAAAAGATTGAAAAAGGGCAAAAAAAAAAAAGATCCTTTTCAAGCATTATACACCAAATTGACAAATGACAATCAGAAACTATATATTCAGCAACTGAATCAACCAATTCCCCCAAGAACTCCTATACAGCCATACTTAGGCAAATATGAGGTATCCAAAAATGAAGAGAGAGAGAGAGAGTATTTGACAATTAAAAGTGACCAAATATGAATAGATATGAAAAAAGGATGAAGAATATCTATTAAACTTAGAACATAAAAGCTAGAAAAAACCAAAATTGTGAAACACGGAAAGGGCCAAAAAATAAACAAAAACAAAATAAGAAGAAGAAGAAAAATTTGTACACTAAAAAAGCATTGGTACCGACACCGAAACAGACTCTGAAGGAAAACAAAAGTGAACACAACCCACAGCTACAAGTTGACTCGTTGATGGCAACGCTTCCTTACGAACCCAAGTCAACAAAACATTAGACCGCAAATGGGTACTGTTCACTTGGCCATAAAAGTGAAGACGAGTTAAGTGAAGAGGAACCAGAATCGAAAGGGAAACGGTTATTAAACGAATGGATAGCTCTCACCTCATTCGGAGTCAGAGGTTACAGAAACATGTGAAATTGCAGACATGGGATGGTCTCCGGCTTTTTCCTACATCTGTTTCTGCTGTTGTCATCAAGTTTGGAGAGAGCCGTGATGCCTTGTATTGTGTTTTTTTCTTTTTTTTTTTAATTTAGTTATTACCCTTTGAAAGTTTGAAGCTTGTTTTTGTCTTTTTATCTTTTTTTGTTAAGTATTTTTGGATTTGTTAATGGTGGTGTGGTTTTGGGGATGGTGGTTGGCTGATTTAAGGAAGAAAAACGAGTACTGTCAAAATCTAGTTGTATGTGGAACTGTCAGATCCAGTGATAGTTTATAATGAATGACGTACCAATTCGGTCAAACATCCTATATCATCCATCAATTATAGAAATTCAAATTACTGTATCTTAAATTATTATTACTAACACATCAAAAAATTATTTATTTAAAAAAATTATCATATGGTAATTCTTTCCCATTCACTTTTTATAAAAAAAAAAATTACTAACTTCAAATAATATACATACGCATATAATAAATAATGAATAAATATAAAATAATGTTTTAAGAAGGTAGAAAACTTTTAACGAATTAAAATGAAATTGTACTTAATGATTTGTAAATAATATTGCATTCAATGGATCGTGGGTGGAAGAAATATTACCATACATCTAAAGTAGTAAATAATGTTATGAAATGTAAGTATTTATTTTTTAAAAATTATTATATAAGTAATAATTATATTAAATTTAATTATATATTATTATACGTGTATTAGTTGATTATAGAAGGGAGCCCCTACGTTTAACGTAAGTATTACGGGCGTTGTCTTATCCGAATTTTGTTTTTTTTGTAACACTTCATTCAGGCCCCTTATAGTTTACTTTATTTATAATTTATTTATAAATATTATAAAATTTTTTAAATTTATTCATAAGTATTTAGAATATCAAATTTATCTCTATAATTTTTAAATTTTTTTTAAAAAATTTATTTAATTAAAAAGTATAAATATTATTAATGGATTATATTATTATAATTATGATTATAATAATATAATTTTAATTTTAAATAGATTATTATTATTATTAACAACAATAAAAGGTATTATAATTAATTAATATATTAATAATAATTGATAATAATTTTTTAGTTAAATTGTTAACAATAATAATTATTATTATTAATTAATTTTTGAATAATAATAATAATCACAATAATTAAAATACAAAATAATAATCTAAATAACTTATATTCAAATCCAATCCATTTGAATTAGATTTTGATACAACACTTCAAATCCAATCCATAATAGGACAATAATTAATAATAATTTTTTAATTAAATTATTAACAATAATAATTATTTTTATTTATTTATTTATTTATTTAGGAACAAGGAAACAGAGGATGAAGCCAATGGAGATGGAGAAAATCAATGGGAGTACCTTGGCTCCTTGTGGTTGAGGTGGTGATGGTAAATTTGTTGGGGGTATTGTTGATGTAGTGTTATGTTGAGAAGATGAGTGAATAGATATGATGACGTGGGGTGTAGAGAGTCAAAGTGATCTTGATCGGAGGGTGGGGGAAGAGAGAGAGTGTGATGGGAAAATAGAGGATGTGGATTTGGAGATGGGTTTATAATTAATTAATAATATTTTTTAGTTAAATTGTTAACAATAATTATTACTATTAATTATTAATTATTATTATTATTAAAATAATTAATTATTAATAATAATTATTGTTAACTAAAAAAATATTATTAATTATTGTTAATATATTAATTAATTATAAACTTATCTCCAAATCCACACCCTCTATTTTTTCATCACACTCTCTCTCTTCCCCCACACTCCGATCAAGATCACTCTGACTCTCTATACCCCACGTCATCAAATCCATTCATTTTTCTTCTCAACATAACACTACATCAACAATATCCCCAACAAATTTGCTGTCACCACCTCAACCACAAGGAGCCAAGGTACTCCCTTTGGTTTTCTCCATCTCCATTAGCTTCATCCTCTGTTTCCTTATCCCTAAATAAATAAATAAATAATTATTATTATTATTATTGTTAATAATTTAATTAAAAAATTATTATTAATTATTGTCCTATTATGGATTGAATTTGAAGTGTTGTATCAAAATCTAATTCAAATGGATTGGATTTGAATATAAGTTATTTAGATTATTATTTTATATTTTAATTATTGTGATTATTATTATTATTCAAAAATAATTAATAATTATTATTATTATTATTATTGTTAATAATTTAACTAAAAAATTATTATCAATTATTATTAATATATTAGTTAATTATAATACCTTTTATTGTTGTTAATAATAATAATAATCATTTAAAATTAAAATTATATAATTATAATTATAATATAATCATAATTATAATAATATAATCCATTAATAATAATTATATTTTTTAATTAAATAAATAATTTTTTAGAATTTAAAAATTATAGAGATAAATTTGATATTCTAAATATTTATGAATAAATTTAAAAAATTTTATAATATTTATAAATAAATTATAAATAAAGTAAAATATAAGGGGTTTGAATGAAGTTTTACAAAAAAAAACAAAACCCAAATAAGACGACGCCCGTGGGTTAAGTTAAACGTAACTTAGGGGCTCCCTTATAGAATTTCTTGATGGATGGATAGAGGCAGATAAATGGGTATTTAACAAGGCGGGGTCAGCTCAGGTTAGTTCGTTGGACGGGTAATCAAGTAATAAATTAAACACGGCAACTTGCTTATTCTTTATGTTACAAAAGTCGGACGGTTTTGATTTTTTAGGCAAAGGGAGAGGTCAAGCTTCCGCATCAAATTCATACCCGCGCGGTCACGGTGCTTAAGTTTGATCAACTTGTGCCCCGTGGGTCCCACTTTTTCGCTTCCACTTTTACCCTTGTTCTTCGCCCGTTTTACCTCTCGTGCCACGTCATGCTCATGCATCTGTCAAAGTCAAACCACCGTCGTCATTAATTACGGTTAAATAAACAAAGGAAGTTTTGGGATAAGATGGGCCGCGGGCCCATGATATTGACAGCCAGCCATTGTTTTTTTTTTTTTTTTTTAATTTTTTATTTAACAAAATTCAGAATCTTCAGCGCAACTCTTGTGTCATTTATTTGGGAAGAATCATTATTCGTATTTTGAATATATAATCTTTACGTTTTAATGAAATGAAAGAGAAAAGGATGACAATATTTCAATAGACGAAACTAAAAGCAAAACGTTCAAAGAAAGCTCACCAAAAGCCGTAAGAGAAAAAATAATACTTACGTCACTATTAAAAAGGAGACACACACACACAAATAAGCGGACATGCATTATCCCGATTTACTATTATTACTATTGTTATTATAATATAATCAAGAAAATAAAGCGGCCAGCTGATCTTACAAGAATCAAGGACAGAACCGTTGTATCGGCTGAAAATTATATAATATATTAGAATTATCATGGGCGTCACTTGTGAGTTTGAATGATTTTTCAATTTAATTTGGCATGGATACAACATGCTCTTAACACTCTGATATTATAGCAGCCACGTTCTCTTCACTCTTGAGGCACTGTTTATGATTCTTATCACGTGACCTGACTGCCACTTGCCAGACAACTCTCTCTCTCTCTATATATATATATATATGCCTGTTGGTTTCTATCATATCATTTATAATACAAAAAACAACCAACACGCCGCAGTTGTTTGGCCAAATAAATCATTTTTCTTCACGTTCTAAATTTTACCGAAACCCTTCTGACATTATTAATTTTTCATTCCGGTCACATATTTTGTTTCAAAGTTAGTCTTAAAGTTTAGTCATATTTCAGTTTACAATATATATATATATATATATTACAAAAGAACTGAATTGCCATTCTCAAAATATATCAGATTGTTTAACAATGAAACATCGGGAAAATTCTATTGAATTTTTATGCATGAGAAAAATGACAAATTTTAACCAATAGGATGTTGGGTTTTGATAAACTAATTTCTCATGTGTGTACAACGTTCAGGTCAGTCTAGATTCATATTTGATTCCTTTGCTTTGCTTTTATTGGACGGCTAGTGAAAAAAAGCGACTTATATTTTAATTGATTGACACTTGAAAGTGATGGTCATTTATTATTTGCTTTATATTTCAGAAAAGAGAAAATGAAAGAACTTTGTTGCATATGGTCTGGACCACTGTAGCTTTGTTCATAAAAATCGCAACTAATCAATTGATAAGATCTGAAAATTTAGTAGACCGCCCAAATGGATTATTTTAGCTTCAAGGTTAAATTCATTATACAATCATTTATATAATAATAAAAGAAAATATATATACGGCGGAATTTGTATTCACATTACGATTAATTTATTGCTCTTATACCATTAAGCGTTCAACTGCACTCTTAACGGATATCTAAAATATTTTTTTAAGAGAATTTATATATCTAATGATATATATCTTAAAATTTTATTTTAAATAATGTGACATGTGGTGTGTTGTTTATTAAGTGATTAATTATTAATAACTACTAATTAAATTACATTTTTTATAACGTAACTTGCAGCTGACCTAAGATTAATTTTCCATAACCTTTAAATTATTTGTCAACTGAAAATTGATTGATGTATGTATGTAAACTGAATTTAGATTGACGTAAGTAGTTATGTAAGTTAGCAACGCCTGAAAATTTATAATACGGAAGCATAAAAAGGGGAAAACGTTCTTGAAAACTCGTTACAATTCAATCGAGGCTGCATATTAGCTAGCGGCACTACCGAAGGGCAAAAGCAGCTAATCGTTCTTGGATCTCTCTTTAATTTGTTGTGGAATCAATAAATTAAAAGCAGTGAATAAAAATAATTGCCGTCTTCTTACACTTCTTGCATAAAATGCATCAAGCTCGCTGTTTAACTTGGTCCGGTCTGCAAAACAAAATACACGGGACATCTTTTCGGGGTTTCTTCACGTGCGTGGGATTCTCATTATCTCACATCATGCAGTTTTTTAACGCTTGTCATTTGTCTATGGAAGAACAGTTAGCCCAATTATTATGTAAGAAACTATCCTTTCGGAATTTCTATTGGCACGAATTTATAATTTTCTGATTCGACACGTTTCGAAGGATTTTTTAATTTTTAAAAAATTTATTGGTTCAATTTAAAAAATTGAAAAATACAAAAATTTTAAAGATTAAAAAAAAACCGAAAGCAAACCGAATTCAGTTCGATTTATATTTTTGAATAAGTTGGATTTGATTAAGCTTTATTTAACAAACTGAACCAAACGGTGCCACCCCTATCCTAATTTTTTATTTTAAATGAAAGCTTTTCTAAAATGTAATGAGTTTTTCATTAAAAAAAAAACACACACACACACACACAATGCCTTCAGTTTATTTTAAATGGTAATGAGTTCTTCAATTTGAATAATATTTATTCTATATTTATATTAACACTCGTAAATCTACTGAAAAAACTTTCTTTTGATGCACTGAAATTTTCAAATCCATATTAAGTTGGATGTCTCCTGAAATGTACTGAGCAAGAGGAGGAGAAGGAATAACAATAATAAAAATAATCCTTCCCACCTTTTACAAGGGGGACTTCTAATTCACTACTTATATATAGTTCTTAAGTGTTTTATTATTTAATTATTACTTAATAAATTAAATTTAAAATACTCTGAAACGTAACCAAATTTGCACATATCTCTCCCCCTTTACGTCATTAAAATCAAATGGGTCATTTGTGAAAATTTTCTTGAGCCCCATGACGCCCTTTAAATTCTGATGCTGATTAGCTAAGATTTGTGTAAATGTGTTCATGATGATTAAGTTGTTACAACTGCATGTGAACGGCGATAATCAAGACTCGACACATTCAACAGCCATAGCCTATAGATGATCTTGTTAAGTCATAATTGCGGCATTTTTCCATCATACAATCGCAATTATATTTCAATTGCTTTTTAGTTGTTAGTAATTAGTGATTGGATAAATATGCACGGCTTCTTGATAGTTTCCCCAAAAAAAAAAAAAAAAATCGCTTTAACACAGGCGTAAATCGACAAACAAATCTTCGTGCAACAACTACTTCTTCATGTCTGACTCATTATAATTTTACAATTAAAAGTTTTCGAGATTTGAGATGTGAACATGGGACTCAACATTTCTTTACTATAATTAAATTCTTCTAGAATTATAGCATTGCTCACCAACTTTGCATCTTTAATGAACTATATATTATTATTTTAATAATTCCATGGTGCAAGGGGAAATGCAAATGGAACCCCGCTGACATGCAATTGACAGAAAGATCTTTTAGCCATATGGAATAAAAAATTAACGAAAACATTATATATGTATCGGGTACCATACCATAATGTGATATCTTTATGTTATTGCTTTTGTATCTTTATGTTATTGCTTTTGACTCGAGAAATACAAAAATTCCTTGCCTTCGCCCTTTGAGGCAGCGTTATTTAATTGACAAATTATATAGACTGTAATCATTATCGCGAAGAAATGATATCGAAAGTCCAAGGTTTAGGACATGAGGAACCAATAAATATTTGAGTTTTCAACCCAAAAAGGGGAGAAAGGGATATGAAGTAAAGCACCATGCACTAACTTGCTTCTTTAATTAGACAAATGCTACGAGACTAAGAAAGAAGATCATGATTGTATTAGACAATGAGAGAGAGGCAGAGAGCGATAGCTGGCTGATTTTTTCCACTCTCCAAAAGAGCGTTGAGAAAGTAAAATTTAAGCCAATTAATTATTTTTTCAAAACAGCTTGAAAAAAAATCAGCATTAAATTAATCAGACAGATGCTGCGCTCCACTCAGCAAAAGATTGTTGAGAGTTTGAATTTGAAGCACTTTCACATCAACTTTTACTTAAAATATAAATGCATTAGGTAATCTTAATAACTCACGAGTTCCAACAAAGAAACTAAGGTCAAATTTGGTTCATATAGCAATTCTTAAGATGATTTTTTTGGATGTGTTTGCTGCACGACGTTGTACTGAATTGGATTGTAATAAATTATTTTAAAAGTTTATAAATTTTAATGCTGACAAAATCTGTACAATATCTTATGCATTTTAATATTTTATATTGTAATTTATATCAAAATAATATAAAATTGATTTAATAATTAAAAAATAAAAAGATTCAACGGCAATCACAACTACCCACCTTCAATAATTGTCCATATCATTCATTGATGCCATAACTAGTACCATTACAATCCTCATTACTGACTCTACACAACAATAAAAAAAACGAGCTTCTGTTCACTGCAAATTCACAATCAAAACTTTGAATTCCAAAAGTTTAACTATGCATTCATGCAACAAAAGCTCCCTTTTTTTAAATATCTATACCTTGTTAGGATTGGTTTTAAAGCATTTGGGGACTAATGTGATTTTTTTTTTATGAGGTCTCACTTGACTTTGCAATTTCGATATTAAAAGGAATATGAAAGGATTCAAAAGTCATTTCATCTTTAATTCTTAAATTTCAAAAATAAAACTAAAAAAATAGTTAACAATGTATCTTTTTTTTTCCTTACATTAGAATTATTACAAAAGTAGGCAAACAAATAAATAAGAAAAATATTATTTTCTAATATAATATTTAGAACGGCAGTACATAAAAAATTGAGACGATTAATTAATGATTAGATAATAGATATGGATCTTGTGTTTCAAGAAACTAATTTTTTTTCTTTTTTTAAAAATTAATAAATGTAATAGTTTTCTTTATATAGAAGCGAGAATAAATTTTTTCATCTATTGATTTATGAGATTATAAGATTTTTAATAGAAATTGAAAGGAATACTAAAAGTCAAAGATTCAAGCGCTAAGTAATTAAGTGTTTTTAGAAACTGAAAAGGTAAAAGATTTAATTTCTTTTTTCTTAGAAAGACCAATAATGAATAAATTTATGGTTAAACAATATTAGTAATTTAAAAAAAAGGTTTTTATTAATTACATAATTATTAATTAAATACTCAAAAATGAGGAATTTTTAAATTCTGGGACCTTACGCCACCGCTTTATTTGCTTATACTTAAAGCCACTCCTGACCATTATGTAGAGATTGTGATGAGAAATCCAATGATACAAATTTTAATAGCAAAAGCTATCAATACCTATGGTGGTCAATGGTGAAAATTTGCTGATTATAACTGTTGCAGTGAAGTGCAAGTGTCAGTGACGATGGGTTGACTTATTTGTTTATACTTAAAGCCACCTCTGATCGTGGTGTAGAGATTGTGACGAGAATTCCAATGATACAAATTTTAATATCAAAAGCTATCGATACCTATGATGGTCAATGGTAAACAATTGTTGATTATAATTATTGATGGTAAATTGCAAGTGTTAGTGATGATGGGTTAACTTATTTGCTTATACTTAAAGCCACCCTTGACTATTGTGTAGAGATTGTGACGAGAATTCCAATGATACAAATTTTAATATCCAAAGCTATCGATACTTATGAGGATCAATGGTGAACAATTGCTGATAATGACTGTTGATAGTAAAATGCAAGTGTTACTGAGGATGGGTTGCCGTTGGTGAGTACTATTTTATTAATCAGTAAATGGCTAAATTATAAAATCTATTTAATCAATTATAATAATAAAATAATATATTAAACGAAAATGACTAGACTCACATAGATCCAATGGTGGGGTGCGGGTGGCTGGTCGTTTTGGTTTGGCAGCTTCCCAAACGCTGAGCTGTACTTTCAATAGAGTGCAGACTAGTATTTGTACAGCATGCCAACACATGCCATTTAATTGTAATAATTTATTTCTTATCGTTAGGCGATTACTCATTATGCATGTTTTTGTGCCATTTTCTTTTGCTTTCGGTAGTTTCCATAAAACGAATGAAACTCGAATGGAAATGGAGAACAACTAACGTCTAGAAGCTTTTGTCAATTGCGAAAGGAAATAGAAAGCCCATAAACAACTAAGTTAAGGTCCATGATTAATACACCCACCAAGCCTACCTCTCTCTTCTTCCCTATACCTCTCTTCTCTACGTTCATTGTAACATAAAATTCTATCAATTAGAACTCTTCCCTTCATAAAAAATAAAATTATAGATGTTTTGTTTCCTGTCAGTAAGATAAAGATTAACCATCTTTATATCTGCAATTAGATACTTGTTTAATTCTTATTGCATGCACATTGTTTGTTTCTTGTAGCTTCCGTACAAGCAACCGACTTCAAACCCAGCTCCATCGATATTTGAGGATAATTTACTTCATAATATTTCAACGAGTATATTCGCACAATTACAAAATACAAGCTTCAAACTATCTAGCTCCAGCTAACTATAGTCTAGCGGTATGCTTTGACTAAACTGATCCCACATTCTTGATTTTATGAACATGAATAAACTAAATTCACATGCTTTGTATGCACATAACGACTAAAAATTAACTGCCCTCACTATTTATGTAAATAAGATTTGAATCTTGAACCTCTTATTAAAAACTAATTTTACTACCACAATTTAAAACGCGTAAATATTGCGTTAAAAAATTAATAATAGATATTTTTATTTGTTCATATCTTTTGTTATTTCGTTAAAAATACTAACAAATCTATAAATATTTATACAAAATAATTTGACACAATAAATTAATTGAATTAAATATCTCTCAACCGACATTATTTTTTTTTATTTTTTTCTATTTTTAATTCAACAAATAAAATTAAGACTACCTCAGTTTATACAAAAATTGTATAAATTTATCTTTACTGTTTGTTAATCTGTTTGTACAAGTCCATGACTTTAGCGTCAAACGTCCCCAACTATTTAAATATTACTGTATTTGATGGGAAAAAAAAATAAAGAGGAAAAAAAAGTTTTAGAAAACGCAAGTACAGCAATATTAGCGAAAAAAACGAGTTAAAATGTCCCAGTCTCCGACCACCAAATATTGAGGGCATTTAGGCACGTGCACGTGTTAAACTTACCTGATCACGTAAATGTGGCAAATACACAAGCCAGGTCAGACAAAAAACCGAATCCTTCACGTTTGAGTTGTCCCGGAACCTTAACTTACGCGCATCCACATGTCACTTCTTCAAAGGCTTTGGTGACGCGAACATCGCATACCATCCCGCAGTTTCAGAGTCATCAAGCCAATAACCAATCGCCACGTAAGCCAAAGACAAGAACTCACGTCGAAGTCACGTGAGGTTGCCCATGTTTTTGAAGCTTCAGTAGTTCTGTTGGCTGATCACACGGAGAAACACGGCCTGGCTGGCTGTCACCTCCATTCGCAGTCACTTCCTAAGTTTCGAAAAAGTCTTTCATTATCGACACTTTTTTTTGGTTTTTTTTCCAAGGAATCAAATACAGTTTCTCCAATATAACATTTACTCTCTCGCACTCTGGTTACATTTTTGAGAAGAAATTAGAGATCGACAGATCATGAGGAAGTATTGGTCACAAAGGCCGCCAGCTGTGGGAACAAAGAGGTTCCACGTGAAGGTGAAGCCATTGAAGCTCGAAGGATTTTGCAAAGACGATGATGAAATTGAAAAGTCAATAATTGTTCAAATGAAATGGAACGGACCCAAGTCTTTATTTGTTCCGTTTTATCGATCGAAGCGGAATAGAAACTCTACCAGCGAAAAAATTTTTAAAAACGGCGACGTATCAATCGAATGGGACGATGAATTTGAGAGCATTTGTGACTTCTCGTTCGTGTCCAAAGACGGTTCAATTTGTCCGTGGCACGTTTCATTTTCTGTCCTATACGTAAGTTTTTTTTTCTTTAATTCACAATAATTAATGGTAATTACTTAATTTTGATTAATTAATTAATTAATGTACAGAGAGAAAGTGCTGAATCAAAGGCTAATAAAATGACGGTCTGGGGAAAAGCTTCGTTAAATTTAGCGGAACTGGCTGCGAACATGGAATCGGAGGTCGAAAGAAAGCTTCCTGTCACTTCAAAAGTAGCCGGGGCGGCCCCCGCCGATGCCACACTTCTGGTAATATTCAAATTTTCATTTGATTAAGCTTTCTTTAATCGGTAATTAATTTGCTAATTAATTTTGGTGGGACCTACATTGTTGTATGTTACTCAGATAAGCGTGAGCTTTGCGGAGGCGAGGAATTTTAATGAGTCGTCGTCATCATCACCAGGACTTGTTCAAAACACGACTGTTGTTCAGTCAGAGAGAAGTGACGCGTTCTTTAAAAAGGTAATGGGGTTCACGGGCTACAAGAAGAAAAAGAAGAAAACTAAAAGCGACCGGCAAGCGAGTTCATGTGAGTCGGACGAGTCGGCGGACATGGCTGACTCAGATGGCTCGTCTGGCATTACAAATGACAATGGCCCTGTAGAGGTGAGTTCGGGGACCGAGCTGGGTTCGTCTTCTGGGTCGGAGACTCAGGCCGACCCGGTCAGAAAGGACGGGTTACTTTCCTGGAAGAGAAGGCGTTTGAGTTTCGGACAGTCAAAGAAGAAACGAGGGCCGCTGATTAAAAAAAGCAGTGATGATCAGGTCAATGATGACGTGGACATTGATGTTGACCGCCAAGTCGGCAGCTCCTCCACCGTTGACTGTACCATATCCGGTGCCTTACAAGTACGTGTGTTCTGTGTATTTTTATCTTTTGATAATAATAGAGATAGGGAAATTTACGAAAATGACTCAAATTTAGCTAGCTAGATTCGTTTTATGAACATAACTTATACTTTATTTTTGAACGACGATGAAAAATAAAAGCCACTTATTTAGGGGTTTTATTGTAAAAAATGTCTCTTTTTTTTTTGTCTGCTTAAACAAGAAAAGCTATCTGGATTATTTTAGAATTGGTCCTAAATAAGTAATTTCTGGGCTGTTTCCGTAAATTATCAAATTCTCCCCATAGTTCTAATTTATGAAAGAAACAGAATAGTTGTAGTTGAAAGATTGATCCCTTGTTTCGAATTTGTCCATGCCGCTTCCAGAATCATTAGCCTAAGCTGAATGCAAATATTGGAACATCAATTAGTGAAGAACAATACTCATTTTTGGATATTGCAGAATACAGAGGCCACAGAAATTTCTTCAGAAAATGATTGCGGTAAATGGGAAATGAAAGAACTAATCAGCAGAGATGGGCAAACAAAGCTGAAAGCTAACGTCTTCTTCGCTTCGTTTGATCAACGGAGCGAGAAGGCGGCCGGTGAGAGTGCCTGCACAGCCTTGGTTGCCGTCATTGCTCACTGGCTTCATTCAAACCAAGACTTCATGCCAACGAAACAAGAGTACGATAAACTCATAGCACAAGGTTCCTCAGACTGGCGAATGCTTTGTAACAACGAAGCATACACCAATTTCTTCCCCGATAGGCATTTTGATCTTGAAACTGTTCTAGAAGCTGGCTTTCACCCGATAACTGTCTTGCCGGATAAGTCTTTTACTGGATTTTTTAGCCCGGAAAAGTTTGAATCTTTGAAGGGAGCCATGTCTTTCGATGAGATATGGAATGAAATCAATAACCATACTGGAGATCGCCATCAACCAGCCCCTGGGGTTTATATAGTGAGTTGGAATGATCATTTTTTTGTGCTGAAGGTTGAGGCAAATGCGTGCTACATTATTGACTCATTAGGTGAAAGGCTCTTTGAGGGATGCAATCAGGCATACATATTGAAGTTTGATGATTCAAGTATGATGTATGGGAAACTTCCCAAAGAAGAGGCTGGTTCTGAGGAATCAGCCGAGGTTGAGGAAAAAAAAGCTGCTAACTGCAAAGAGGTGGAAAGTGAAGAGATGATTTGCACTGGGAAAGTTCTGAAAGAAGACGCTGGTTCCAAGGAATCGGCCAAGGCTGAGGAAGGGAAGGCTGGTAGCTCCAAAGAGGTGGAAAGTGAAGAGTTGATTGGCGGTGGGAAAGTTCTGAAAGAAGAGGCTGCTTCCAAGGAATCCGCCACGGCTGAGGAAGAGAAGGCTGCTAGCTGCAAAGAGGTGGGAAGTGAAGAGTTGATTTGCAGTGGGAAGGAGTGTTGTAAAGAGTACATTAAAAGATTTCTCGCTGCCATACCACTTGGGGAACTCGAGGTTGAAGAGAAAAAAGGGAAAGTTTCCACCATTTGTCTTCACAAGAGATTACAAATTGATTTCCACTATAGCTCCTGTTCTTCATCTGCTACAACATCATCATTTTCTTCTCCTGCAACTTCTTCAAATTTCTCCCTCTTCTCCAGTGAAGAATCAAACTGACTTCTGTAGATTAGTTGTATGTATAAATTGTGTACATGTTATTTATGTCTTAACGATTAACACGAACAAAGATTTGTAGTATGCAAAAGATTCAAATTTCTTGGAAGGAAGTGAAAAATGATCTGCACATTCAAAAGATCGGATCAATAGTCTTTGCTTTGCACAAATATTCCTCCAGTTCAGCGCAATGCGTTTTCGGTGCTTTGTCTTCCTGAGGGTCCCGCGATCCCAAATGACATGGCAAAACAATTAAAAAGGAACTTGCTTAAATTCTTCAGTGCTTTTGAATCTCATCCATCCGCATTTTTCACCCTCACTCTCACATACTTTATGCCAAACCAAATCTCACATACCTTTTTCTACTTGGTATAAAAACAAAGATGGTCCATATCTTCCAACCGGAAACAGATTAAAACCAAGAAAGATCAGAATCTGACCCCACAATCCGATGATAATTTAGCGAAACAACAAGTACACAGTCATCAGCCACCATTAAACAAACAAAAAGCCTCGTCATCCATTAATCATTTTTCTTCTTTCCTAATCAGACCAGGTAGAAAAAGGTCCAAGCAACATGGCCCTCCAAGCATATTGACTTAAGGTAATGTAAGATTTTGGTGAGGAATAACCACCTCATTGTCCCCCACTAACGTATACAAAGTCTATCCAGTTTTTCATTAATCATCTTTCTCCACTTGTTAATGTGATCCGGGATCTGCGGACCCCAGGTCAAATGACTCATGATGATTTATTCTTTTTCCTTCTAATGGCAATATTTGAGGTTTGGTTAAGAGACAATCTTGGCATTACCTTCCGCAGTCACTAAGCTTTTGAAATAATATCCCAAGCTAAACTGTTTTCAAATAAACTCAGCCTTTAGGAATATCCTCATGTAAAGTGTTTGGTTGCTAAACTAAAGCGCCAGCATCTCAGCGTTACCAACATGCTAAGTTCTACAAGCAGCACTACACAAGACACAACATATCTCTATACATTCAGATCATAAATTTCTTCAGTTACTTCTACATAACTTACATCGCCTAGTTGAAACTCCCGTCAATATTTACATCAGATATTGTTCAAACTGAAACAAGCAACTCAAGGATACATAACCAGTGAGTACAATAAGATCCAAAGAGCTTCAGTAGTGCATCCTCAACAAGTGATGTCAGGAATTTGAATCAACATACTGAAGCAAGAGTCAGTTTGACGAACCTGCACTTTCCATTCGGCCAGTTAACTGGCTACACGGAAGCTTTGGCTGCCAACCAAAATGCTCATCTTCCAAAGAGTGAGCAGAAACTGCCTTTCGCTTTCTCATATTTCTATCTACATCACCCTCAACACTCCACCGACTTGAACAAGCATCTAATGGGTAATTAACGTTGGTTTTAGAGACAAAGAGTAAATGTTTATTCAATTGCGGTGCCGAATCACCGATCTTGTTCCCCTCTTGAGAACCAGAACCAACCTCTTTGACCTGTTCTCGCCGAATATGTTCGAAACTTGGGCACGGAACTGAGAAAGGACCCAGCCGAAGAGACAGATCACAGCCAATGTCTTGTGGGTCATCAGGAGTATCCTTGATATATGTTTGAGTATTTTTAGAAGTTGGGTTGGAAAAGTTTTCAAACCCAAGAGGGATTTCTTCAAATTTGAAGCAAGTTCCATAATATAAAGGGTAAGCAGAAGGCGCAGCAGGATAATTTTCCATAGACAAGCATTGTTTGTTACCAGACGGAGGGACCTTCTGAGATGCAAAGGGAAGTTTGTTAGCACGACCATTGATGTTCTGGACAACAACGTTTTGAGTTGCATTCATTGTTTGTTTCATAAATGAACAATAAGGAGCCATGCCCCGTGACTGAACCAAGTGATTTCCTTGAGGAACATTCTCCACATTGCTGGGCTCTTGAAAGCCAGTGTTAAGGTAACACCTTGGATTATTATTTCGCTGGCTCCTTGATGTTCTTCTTGGCATACAACCCAAATTAAGAGCAGCTAACAAATGACAAAAATCATAAAAGAAGGATCACATACATAGTATTCACATTGCAGAAGAGTACTATTTGCGACACAACAAATATTTATATCACATACAAAGACTAAGCCTCTAATTGACAGAAACCAACCAAACTTAAGCCAAGAAATCATTACAAAGTACAAATAGAAAAAGCGGAGATATGCAGAGCAGAAGTTTAGACCCCAAAAAAAAACAAAAAATGGGTACCTTCAATACAGGGAGGAAGTAGCTCTCCAGTTTCAGTACTCTCATCACGTCGAATAATCGTGTTAATGGCATCGTTTGTTCGGTCAAAAAGTGTTTTAAGGTCCATATATTCAGCCTATTACAGAAAAAAATGCAATATATGAGCTTGGGAAGTTAACAGAACCAAATCCAAGAACATTTCATAATCCTCTGCTTGTTGAAAGAAAAATAAAACAAACTTTTGCATCTAAAATACATCAAAATGTTGCCTTTCTGGTTTTTTTCTCCAAAATATCATCAAATAAATGAAGGGTAAGCAGTCAAATTTAAATTTACAGATGCTAAAGGGAAATATAAACCTCAGAGTTGGCTTTGGAGTACATAATTTCTTCTGATTTCAAGACAACAACAGGGAGCTTCTCTTGCCATTCCTTGTTCTTCTTTGTAGCCGTGCTATGTATCTCATTCACAACTCTTAATCAAACGAAAGGGGAAAAAATTAGTGAAAAAATGCATAACAAATATATGCCCATTTAAAAAAATAAAAATTAGCAAATAAATAAATGGTGACCTGAAAATTTCTTGAATGAGAGAACCTCTCATGGGCTGGTGCCTATCACTATGCCATGCTCTCCTTACACATTCGTAAGGTCTTGGCCCTGGTCTAGGCATCTTCAAGATTTCAAAGAGCGAAAAACAGAGAACTCTATTTCTTAAAAGAGAAAGCAAAGTTGAGGAAAAGAAAACACTGTGGTGTCTTCTGTCTTCTGCTTTTGGCTTTCCTTTTAACCTGCTTGTGAAGTTGTGACATCTCACTGTAAGAGCAGACTATACAGTACTTCTAGTAAAAAGCCAAAGAAAAATAATAATAATAATAATAATGCTAGCGCTAGGGTCTAGGGTCTTGTTGGTTGGCTTTTTTTTTATTTATTTTCTTTTCTTTTCAGTCACAAGTTCAATAATTTCAGAGTTTTTAATTGATGAGTTTGGTGTGTCCCCCACTCATCCACATGCCCTCTTCCCCCAGCCCCAGGAGTCTCTCTCTCTTCACTTTTTTTTTTTTTTTTTCCTTCTTAACATTTGCTTTTGGCTCTTTCTTTTTATATTTTTATAACTTTACTCCCGGCCATACATAGATGTTGTGGTAAGGGCGAAAAGAATTGATAATGTTGTCACTGTCGGTGGATCTAAGCAAACCCCAACCTCTACTCAATGCTCTCACTGTTTCACAGATTTATGGCACAAAGATTTAAACAAAAGTGAAGGGGCAACAGAAGCAAAGATGATGAGTAGATTTAAGGCATCAACATCTTTACATTTTTTTTTTTTGAATAAAAAAAAATATAAACATGTATTGTAGTTTTTTAGATCGAGATGTTAAAATATTAAAAAAAAAAAATTAAAATTAATAAATTTAAAATATTTAAACTACACGATTTATCAATCTTTCATATTTTCTTCCTCTCACTTCAAAATTGTAGATGGAAGATTCAACATTGCTCTAGGTGATTGATTTGGTTGTAGTGCTAATTATTTCCCTGAGAGCGAAGGTGAATGTTGAAAAGTCAACTGAGTTTGAAAAAGTTGTTTCATTTGATGAATAATGTGGTAGTGGTATGCAACATCACATCATTGCATAAAGATAAGTTTTCTTTTCTTTCTTTCTTTCTTTCTTTTTTTTCCGGGTGAAAAACGCATAGCGATAAGATTGATTTTCGTTCTTGTGTACCATGTCATGACTCAATGTTGCATTATTGGGAGGAAACGAGTGTGGATCTTGGCTTTTATGCCCACTTGCCACCAGCGATTAGGCCGGGTGGTTTCCCAATTGCCCTAGTTTGTAGGTCATCACCGTTCGAATTTCAGGTGAATATGAGGTTTGAAAAAACTAAATATTAAGCTCAATAGTAATAGTAATAGTAATAGTAGTAGTAATAGTAATAGTAATAGTAATAATAATAGTAAAATGGCTTTAGCAATGCCAAATACACGTGACTAATATAAATCAAATTTGACTCAAATTTGTAGTACGGTTATATAATGCTGACCTAAGGGTCGTACAGACCTTGATTTTGATGATATAAACTATATATTAAGGACAAAATAGAAAACAAATTGTTCCAATCTCTCTAACTCTTGAAGGACAAGTATCATTAATAATATAAGAAGTTAAAAGCATTCATGGATAAACATCATCAAGTTAAGAACAAGCATAAAAAATATTAATTTAGCTTATCTTTCTTATCACATTTCTTGTAGAGTTATTATGATTAAATGTGTGCATGATTAATCATTAAAAACCTCAAGTTATTTCCATGATCATAGCATTTAAATCTATCTTTGTTTTCATATTGTAAAGTTTTTATACTTGAAAAAAAAAATAGAAATTAATAGTTTTTATCAAAATGATTACTTTTCGAGTGTATGGACTAATTTGAACGGTTTTAAATATCTTGAAATCATATAAGTACTTTTGAAATTTCAGAAGAGGACCTATTCGAGAGATTTTATAACATTTTAAACTAATATATAATTTTTGAAAGATTTGGCGCAAAAATATAAATTTTCAAAAATTGATAAATCGGCCAAGTGGTCATCCTGCTTGGAATTAACAGTCATTCGTTAGGGCTTGTTTTGAAATAGTAATCCACTTATTTTTAGTGATGATCTATTCTGGGTTTAAATTTTCAAATCTTTTTATACGACAAAATGTTACATCAACAAGTGGTTATTCGCGTCATAATTATTGATGATTAGTTTGCACACCGAATGTCTTATTTTGAAAGAGTAACGACTAATTTTTTTTATCCATTTATAAAAAATCAACTCTAACTCGATTTCACAATTATTGCTAAGATTCAACTTGATCGTTCTAAGCATTCTTGAACTTTTATTTACTTACTTATGTAAATTAAAATTTATTATTTAGCTATAATTTACTTATTTACTCTTGAGAGGAGTTTGATCTTAAAAGAATTATTTGTATATGTAAAAATGAGAGACTATAAGTGTGGAAATTACTTGGATAAAAAGGTGTAGGATTATCTCAAGATTGTAGAGATTTATTGACACTTTTAAAATCAATTGTATTCATTTTGAAACCTCATTATATAAGACTTGGTTAGTGAAATGTTCAAACTTGAATTAATTGAAGGCATGAATGTAGATGGGTTTATTGAACCACATAAAATTCAATATTTTCATTTTCTCTACCCTTATGTTTTACATCAATTATTAAAATTATTATCGTTGAATTTGGTGGCTGGAGTTTTGCAATGTGATTATTATTGGAGAAAGTTTTACCCCAATTCACCTCTTATCCTAAGTTGTTTGACTAGAATTATACATTATAACATAAACAATAATTTGAAGTCACAAACCTGTGATTAAGCATAGAAACCTTACTAAGAGTTTAGGGAGGTAAAGACCATGCGCTTAAAAATCCTTAACGATGATGTGCACATGGTCAATTAGAGCACCATCCGAGAAGCCTATTAAGCTCATGCAGATCACCGCTTTTTATTTTTTTAAATTGAAATAGTAACTAAATTGCAGAGCTCAGCTTTAGTAATTGGATTTTCTAGATGTCAAACCTAAATGCTTCAAATCTAAAAAAATAATTCTATAAAAAAAAAAAAAGCCCACATTAATTTTACAAGTTCAGTAAAATCACCATAAATCTAAATCTATAAAAAGATTTTAAACGTTTGCATGGAATGAAATGATAAAAATATTTCCAGACAAGAAAACGTTGTCGAGGACAGAGCTCCCTTAGTTTCAAGAGAAAGAGTAAAAAGGAAAGTTGGTTTATAGGCCAAGCTGAGAGTTTTTTGGATGGAAAGACTGTAAGAAAAAGTCTTAATGTAGGCGGGTTTGGTTAGGCAAACGTAAGAAAAAGTACTTCGAGATCCATTACGTGTCCAAAGCCTTTTGTTTCATTTTATTTTCTGGGTTTTAAAAAAAAAAAAAAAAGTTTCAGAAGGTACAATTGATTGGAATGCTAAGGATTTATCAACATCAAGTTCGAAAAAAGAATAAATTTTTTCTTGGCAACTACATTATGTAAGAGCACAAAACATATAAAACCTTTAAAATAATGGTTGAGTAGCTATACTAAAGAAACAATCGACTATTAAGAAAAAAAATCAGTTTTGTGTTCGATAAACTTTATTTTAAAAAATTTTGTGAATTTTAAAAGAAATTATATATATTTAGTAAATCTCATTATTAAATTGCTATAAGGATAAAGATGACTAAAATAGATTTAATGTTGAACACGCACACACACATTTGTATATATAAAAGCTAGCAAATGAATTTTTTTTTTATTTTTTATCATCTCAAAATAATTGACAATAAAAACTATATCTAATTCTCCATAAATTTATTAATTTTATTTCCTATTTGAATATGGATAATTTTAGTTTTATATGTTATGCGTGAAGGTGTATGTGGAATTGTATTAATGATTGGGTGATTATTGGGAAAAAAATTTACCAAAATATTAAAATTAACTTTTAACTTTTTCAAATCACTTTTTAACCGTTTAACACTAATCCCCAATGATACATTAGTTTATACTTGCATGCTTTTGTGTAATGAAAATATTATATTACTTCCTGAGAAGAATTTATAAATTAGAATCATTACTTCCTCAAAAAGCCCTTAGTTTTAGACTTCCAAATTGTATATTGTATTGATATAAATGGTGACTTAATTAAGTCGCATGGAGAAATGTTCAATTTTTTTTTTATTTATAGTACAACCAAATTCAACTTATATTTAAATTAATCCAAAACCACTTTAAAAATTGAATTTCATTCAAACGTTCTTTAATAGCCGACAATTCAAAAAGAAAACTTGTAAAGAAAAATTAGTGATTGATTAGGCATTATGGCTAATTTCTAACCATTATTTCACATTGTCTTGTCATTAAATGTCATTCTCAAACTTTGAGAATATGTGAAGGAAACTGATCTTATGTACCAGCTCTACTGTAAGGTTCAATGGCCTCTAATAAAAACTGACCACGCACGTCGTTGGATACAATATTTGCTCCCAATATGTGAACATCTACACAAGAAAATGACCCATTATAATATCTTATTGTGTTTGGGGTTGAGGCAAAATTGACCAAAAATTATAAAATGTGAAGTTGTGAATATAGGAGCTATAGACTAAATATAGAACGTCAATATAAAGTGGAAGTGTCAAAGTATTGAACTTATGGAGAAATATCATATAAACTCTGTTCTAATTGTAGGCTAAAATCATAAATAAAAAGCATATACTCCAATTAATCTTCAATATGCGTTTATTGACCACTTTTAGCTTAAAATTCACCAAATTTTCTCCCATCATTTGTTCATGGAGCAAATAATGCTGGTTAATATAGATAAAAACAAGTTAAATTTGGCTTGTTTTAGACAGGTCTAATTATCAATTTGGCTATGTTTTTGTTTAATAAAAAAGTTATGGACTCTGATGGAAAGTTTTTCATATTGAAATTTAGTTAGGGATTTTTAATTCCACTCAAGATCTTGTAAATAAAAAGATCAGATAAATAATAAAGAGAAAATATAGATGAAAACTGAAGTCAATCACATCACACAATAATTTATATAAGGAATTCTTACACGGAAGAAAAACTATGGTTGCCAAAGATGATGAGAAAAAATATGTACTTTGTAAAAAATAATTACAATTACTCTAATATTTTTCTCATACTAAAAATCCCAATAACACTCGATTTCTCAATAGACCTACCACTTCTCTCACATTAAAAATTATTTACTTATAAAAAAAAACTAAACTATTTATTAATAAGTGAACCTAACCTCCCTATATAATTATTATTTATTGTAAAAGAAGTATTCATTTTCTTATATAAATTGTATTCTTCTTTCAATAACTTAAGTCCTAAAAGAAGATTACTTATTTCTTAAATAATCATGAACTAAAAAATATCGTACAAAATCTCCTAACAATTAGGATACAAATATTTATTAAAAAATGAAACATATTTTCTAATAATCTCTATCTTAGCGAGTTTTAAAATTGGGTGATGAAATATGATTCATCGTATATGTATGCAACCATGTCATGTCCACCAAAATCACTCTCATATAAGGCTGATGAGAATCATTCTATCATGGTTAAAATCGTGTTTTCTATATAGCGGCTATAATTGTCTACTCCAAGAATTATCATACTTCATCTTATTTGGATTACACATATTCGGTACATATAACTTTTATTACTTAATATGCTACTCTCTTGTTTAACTTCCTTGAGAGTTTTTAACCATTAATATAAAACTTCCACCATACACTTTGCATAAATATTAAAACATGTCTTGTGTGCAAATCTCGTGGACCTGCTAGAAGTAACATATCTTTTTTTATGGCACACCAAAAAGATAAACCAATCTCTCATCAATAAAAGAGGCACACTATTATCTAACACTATTAACATCTCCATTTATTGATTTAAAGTTGTTGACTTACTCCATTTCAACAATCTTTTTTAAGGTGGTTTGATTGTCCACCATCTTCACAAGTTTCCATGGTGGGAATAAAGTTTACATCACCTTTTCTTTCTTTGTATAACATAGACTGGATTAACGAATATCACTGACTTCAATCCAAGCTACATAAGGCTTTGATGGGCAATTCATCCCATGCTTTAACAATGACTCTAAAAAATTTATTGTGTAAAAATTTATTACAATCACTAATATTTTCCTCACATTGAAAACTCCAAGAATACTCAATTTTCTAATAGATTTATTATTCTCTCATACTAGAAACTGTTTATATATAGAGAAAATTAAACTCTTGATTAATAAGTGAAACATTCAAAGTACATATGCCGAATATGTGTACTCTGAATAAGGTTTAATCAATTTAACATAATTAAATATCATTAGTAGATTTTTGAAAGTAGAAATTAAAGATCCACACAAATTTGGATGTACTTGCATTTAGAAAATTGAATATCTAGATCTATATATTTTTTTAATATATATATATATATATATATATATATATATATATATATATATATATTATAGATTTATTTAGTATCGGATATTTTTTAATCTCTTAAATTTGTAAAATGTTGTAAATTTATAAATAAATGTTTTAAATGTACGGATCCACTTATTTAGAACATCCATTTGAAATCTGTATAAATATTACCCGCATCTAAATCTTAAAACAACAATACAGATCTAAATATTATCTATATCTGAATTTAAATCTAAATTTTGTCATCCCTACTCTCATTCACAGATTCATATCTGCAAAAAGTCACATGCATAACTGGATTCGTTCAAATAAGGGCGTTTGGATTTATGACTACTGCTGTTGCCGCTAGCAAACAGAACAGTATAATATGTGTACAATCCGACAATTTTGCCTTAGCCCTAGTTATAGTAAGATGTTACAAGACAATGTGAAATTATAGTTAGAAATTAGAGATGACACATAATTGTTTAGAATAATAATAATAATAATAATAATAATAATAATAATAATAATATACTTAAAGAACATCATTTAAATAAAATTCACAATTGAAAACAAATACATGGTGGCAAGAAAGACATATTGTTCAGATAAGTATCGTTGAGTTTCCATGTACACGAAAGTACATGTGAGCCGTTCACATTATAAATCCTAAAACTCATAACAAAGCAATATAAAGTACCAATTCTCTAAGGCATTACACTTGTAACTCTTTTATCCATCCCACAACAGCAACCTCTTTTTAATTATCTTAAACGCACGCAGACCATCAAGGTTCAATCCAACGGCTGTGATTCATCTCAATCTCAAAACCTTACACTATTACTAAGTGACAACTCTCATGCATGTACATTATTTCTATAATTAATTGTGTATTTGTATCTCTCTCTATATATAGTAACATTTTAAATTTGCAAATCAAAATTCTATTATACAAAATGGAAACCAAAATCACCAAATCCCACTTGTTTTCTCTCTGTAAAAGTGTGAATCAATAAAATTCATATCCTAGATTATACTCAACAGAGAAAATTTAAAAAGAAAAAAGAAAATGCTGTCACCATCCCCGCTTACTTTGTTTTGTGCTTTACTTCTTTGCTTACCTTTCGCCATTATCTTCACAATCAACAGCCCCGCCGCCACCAACGCTAAAACCACCACTCGCGCCGCTGGTGAAACCCTTTTATCCCCGAAACCGAAACCCCCACCGCCGATGCGAATACCGAAGGACGATGGGTCATTGCTTCCACTCGCAGCAGCGCGTGCGAAAAATACTCACGCGGGGATTAAGAAAGTGGCATTCATGTTCCTTACCACTACCCCTCTCCCTTTGGCGCCACTTTGGCAACTTTACTTCAACGGAAGTAATACAAATCTTTACAACATTTACGTCCATGCGGACCCCACTTCCCAATACGACCCGCCGTTTTCAGGCGTGTTTTCTCGCCGAGTCATTCCCTCTAAACCAACCCTCCGTTTCACCCCGACTCTCAGTTCCGCCGCCCGTCGGATTCTCGCCTACGCTCTCCTCCACGATCCCAGTAATTACATGTTTGCCCTTCTATCTCCCTCTTGCATCCCCATTCGTTCGTTCAACTTCACTTACAGAACGCTGGCAAATTCCAAGAAGAGTTTCATTGAGATTCTCAAGGACGAGCCTGGACAGTTCGACAGATGGGCAGCGCGTGGGGACAACGCCATGTTACCGGAGGTGAAGTTGGAGGATTTTAGGATTGGGTCCCAGTTCTGGGTCTTGACACGTAAGCACGCGAGGCTTGTCGTTAGTGACAGGAGGATTTGGGACAAGTTCGATAAACCGTGCGACTACGAGCGCAGGGGCAGTTGTTACCCGGAGGAGAATTACTTTCCTACCCTTCTGCACATGCGAGACCCCAGAGGGTGTGTGCCTGCCACGCTCACGCACGTGGACTGGAGTGTGAACACAGACGGTCACCCGCGCCAGTACCAGGAGTCCGAGGTGGGGCCGGAGTTGATAATGAGGTTGAGGAATAGCAGGCCAAGGTACGGTGATGATGGAACCAACGGCTCTGATTCGACCTTGAGGGAACGGCATCACCCATTTTTGTTTGCGAGGAAGTTTTCTAGGGGTTCGATCCAACCGTTGTTGAGTATCGCAAATGATTTCATTTTCGAGGATTAGGATGAGGGTTCAAAGATGGCATTGTTGTAAATTTACCTTCTCTTAGGTGAAAGTTAAATGAAAGAGCTGGGATACAAAACCCAGTGGCTTCATCGTATCTCATTGTGTTCATTGTTGAAAGGGGATTATCGTTTAGATCCCTGCATTTCTTATATTTTCTCAGTAAGTGATATAGTTTTTTTTTTAAAAAATTTAAATAGGTTGTTAACCCATAATAGTAAATATAAAATTATTGAATGCCTCCCACCTTTATTTTTGAGTCAAGGAATTAAGTTTTTTCTTTGTGTATGGGAGCACCTATTATTTTTCATTTCTCTTGAAGTGAATTTTTCGATTTGGCTTTAATTTCAACAAATCAAGACAAGTTCTAAGGCATTGGACTAGGCTCCAGTTTTTGCGTTGCTTCCTATAATGCATTTCTAAATCAATTTCTTCTATGCTACGTCATGTAATCCCAAAAATATGTGTCGGTTATTATGAGTTGTGAGGGATCTCTTTAATATAAACTGAAAAAGTATGTCCTTGTAGAAAATGTGGATTTAGATGATAAAATATGCGGACAATCAGATTAAGTCCCGTTTGTTTTTCACATTTTAAGAATTGATAAAAAAGGGCCAAAAAAAAGAAAAACAACCCCACAAAGGAGAGGAGCAGAGAAATGAAGACTGAAGAGGATGTGTTGAAGGACTGAAAATGACTCGAATTAAAAAGAGCGACCACTCATCAAAGTCAGAGCCCGCTTCATTGTTGCGTTGTGTGGTTTCTATCACAGGTCGCATCAAATTTTGATCCATTTATTGGCGTCCACGTGTGCATACACATGTGTGGGTTACCTGATCGACGATCAATCAGGAGGGATTCGTGAAACCAAACAAGGCTCGGAATTTTATTGAAGCCGCCGATGGCATCAATCAAAAGCAGTGATTTTTTATGGTGGACAAGTGTATTTGCGTACAAGAAGCCGAGGGTGTGCTTCGTTTTTAATTATTTGTCGGATTACGCATGCTTGTTTGTTTGTGTTTTTCAATATCACCGTCAATTTACATCAGTAAAAGCCACATGCACGGAGCTGGAGGTTCGCTTGAGTTTAAGTTTTCAAATATGCATCACCAGACTGGACTATTTGAATTATGAATATTAAATCAAGACGTGGTCAAACTGAAAAGGTCAAAACACCAATTGACCAGTCTAATTTTAAACTTTAATAGCAGTTGTGTTGTCCAAGTAGAAGTGTCCATTACTGATTTGGTGCGGTCAGTTGGCAACTGACTGGTGACTTGTGAGTATTGAGCCAGTCCGAGCCAGCAATCTCCACCCACCTCTCAATTCCATTAATGATACAAAAGTGAATAGTAAAAATCGAATCACGTAAGATTAATCGCTTTAATATTCTTGCTGGTCAGAGTAGGTGGTGGCTTAGCCTATTTAGCAAAGAGTCGTGAATTTTCTCATTTATTTATTTTCTTTTAATATATGAGACTAATGTTCATATATTATAATTTATATTTCGTGATATTACAACTCATATTTAAAAATAAAATAATTACTGAAATTAAAATTTACAAATCTTATATAACAAAACTCAGATTTTAACCCTCATTAATATTCGAAGGACGTCTGCTCTACTCACATTTTGAAAATGAGCATACTACATTTACTTAAATTGAGAAAAAAAATTTAAATTCCCACAATGCGTTGTAGGAGTTTGAACTCAAGCCCTCACAACACTAGGCTAAGACCCAGTTGCCTGAATTTTCTCATTTGTTAATTGGCCAAGTTGGTGCTGCTTTAATCATCCACGTCCATTCTTATTGTTATTATTATTTTCGCACATTTTCTCTTCTTATCATTTAAAAGCTTTGATTATTTTATTATATAGATGGAGACCCCGACGAGTTAAAATATTCGTGCATAACGGGCCGCCAAAATATGTGCTACAAAACCTTTGATCACAAATTGTAATTTTCCAAGTGGGCTTCTAAACAAGTGGGTCAATCTGGGCCTGATCTGATAGTGGCTACCTCCTGGAGAATTTACTTGAACAATCAAAGGCAATTCGGCTTTTGCCAAAATGTTTTTCTATTTGTTCACCAACATATAGTCATTTAGATCTGGCTCGCTTTGGGTCTTGATATTCGGACTGAATTTTAATAGATTCATTGGGTCCCGATCTGATTATTTAGTCATTTTTTAGGGGTGATTGTTTAAAAAAACCCCCCAAAAAAAAAAAAAAAATCCTCAGCGTGGCTACAAAAACTTCGGTTTATTTCCGCAAACAAAAGCCCAAGTATTAAACACTACCGTATTTATAAAATTTTTTATTTTGGGCCTCCAAGCAAATAAAACAATTTCAAAGTCTGACTGAAAACGAGTTGCCAGCTGCACGAGGACTGGTGCGACAGGTGACCTGCATTCGGCCCCCACCATATGAAGTTGACCCCTCAAATAAGTAGGACTAACATATAATATGATTAATTAACATTTAATTCGCATAGTTCTCAACCAATGTCTTGTTATAAGTCTTCATCAATTGGGTTTATTAATTTTTCTTCAGTTGAAAGCATACATTAGAATCATGAGATGCAGATTTTTTACCTAGCAGACTCAAATAAAAAATGGGAAGCATCAACGAGCTGAGTGATATAATTTAACACCTGAAACCCGCTTTCCCCCTGCACGCACACACGTGAGAAGAAGTTCAAATATCCTCTATGTGCATTAGTGGAAAGGGGTGTAAAAAATAATGTTTCTTATTGTTCCGAAGAAGCAAAATTTGACGTCTGAATATCTCGACTGTGACATATACCAAATGGCAAAGGGGATATGATAATTAAAATACTGACCAATTTACAACATGGGAGGGAGAAGCGTCGGTGCCCCATGGCAAAATTAAAATATTCATCTCCGGACCGGTGTTTTGCATTATACAGTTCACGAGTGAACAACCTTGAAAATATTAGTATATATATCTACCGTCATAATAATTTATAAATATCTAACATACTTTAATAATTTGATGTATAACAGTATTAAAAAAAATACCCAAAAGTTACATTAATAAAATAATTGAGAGAGCCTCAGATTCCATTGAAAAGGTAAATGGATGTATGCTGAGTGGGTAATGAAATGATTCAACATAATGAGACCATAAAAGTAAAGGCAAAAATGAAAAAAACGACGGCCACTGAATGGTGATGCCTTTGTTTTCGAACGTGGCCTAAGAACAGCATACGTTTCTGCTTTCTAAATTCTTTGAGAAGAAATTTTGTAGGCCCATTGGGAATTTACCGTCAGCTCCAGTCCCCAGATGCAACAAGAAAAACTTGTCAGCCGTGTATGTTTCAGAGCCGATGCGAGGAGGAAGCTTGTCCCCATTGGGACCGATTTAGGACTGATTATGCTTTGACGGCGTTGACCGAGACCACGTGGACCTTGTTCCATGGATGGTAGCTTTCAACCGTCACCAAACAAGACAGCAAATTTCTTTTCGTCCAAGCTGAAGACAGCTGGATGATAAGTTGATTCACTGCCAATCATGAAACTTGAGCCGACCAAGACCACTAATTTTTCCCACATTAAATGAATGAATACTCACGTATTTTCATTCTCTGCGACAACAAACGTACGGTAGACCCGTAGAGGCCTAACTAAAACAGTAATAATGAACAGCCGCCATGATAACACCATCGCAGCAGAAAGCATCTTCACGGTGCCTTTCTGTCGTTCTTGTTTTTTTTTTTTTTTTTTCTTTCCTTTTAAAAAATTAATAATCAGCCAAAGGTGTCTCCAATTCCATGATAAATTACTCTGAAAAAAAAAGAGGCATCTACTGCCCACTTTCGGGAAAATAGCTTGCACTCACCTCAGAGCTTGTTCTTCTTGTTCTTTGAGTGGCTAATCCTGAAGTTTTGGCTACAAGTTTTTGTCTTTTTATTAATATATTCAGCCGGGATCCACAAACTAAGACGTCTAATTTGGATTTTGGTTTAATAAGGATATATTTTCAATGATTATAAGAGATGTAAAGTTAGTTTCGGTCATTTTTCCCTTTTATTTGGCGTTTTGTATCTAAATTAGAATAAATTTCGTCGTTTTCGCCGTTGGCAGTAATTTATATTTAATATGTAAGTCATCCAACTCAAAGCAGACTCTTTATATCATCAATTAAAATATTTTGTCTTCGTTGTCTTGTGGTTTAACTAACCAGATCTTTTTTTTTACCTCTAATGTCAAATTATGTCCTAAACAAAAGACTATTTTCAATTATCTATCCAAATTTGGATTAAAATGGAATAGTAGTGCACCTAGTCAGACACAATTTTTCACGAGTCCAACAAATCAATCGTGCCAGGTCAAGACCGCCACCGAAATCAATAGATTATTGATTCATCGTGGGTATTTATATACATAAAACAACCTAATAAAAGGTACTACCATTGACCATAATTTACAATATTAGAAGGATTACTCTTTCTAGAAGTAATGGGGCATGACATGAAACAGCAAAAATCAATCTCTTTCTAGATTATTGGTTCATCGCGGGTATTTATATATAAAACAACCTAATAAAACGTACTTCCATTCACATAATTTACAATATTAGAAGGATTACTCTTTCTAGAAGCAATGGGACATGACATGAAACAGCAAAAATCAAACTTTAAAGGCAGGCAACGTTGTAGAAGCCATCACCGGTTATGGTGCACAATGAATACCACAAAAGAAATTATGAAACCCACATCCCCATCAAAGCTATGAAATTGATGTTAATTTCAAAATTCAAACTAGCTTCCATTTTAAAACAATAATCAGATAAATGAAGAGAAGTCCCAACAAAAAAGAAAAAAAATCTAATATTACAAAGCACAAGAGACATCACAAGTGGATTACAAATCTCCCGGAATCAAAATCCCCAGTCATTAATCTCATGAGCAGACTCCCCTTCTCTCTTACCCCCTTGTCATGAACCATGCACAAATTGCAGGTTAAACGTCATATCATATAATAAAAGAAATCATTAACTCAAAATACAAAGATAAACAAAGAGAAAGATCAGTAAGGAGTGTGGTAATACCCTGCCGGTGGTCCCATCCCATTGACTGGTGGCATTCCATATGGCATCATGGGCATAGGACTTGCATTGTAGTATCCAGTGCCAGTGATCTTGGCCAAACTAGCTTGGCCTTGCATTCCTTCTCTAGAGTATTGCTGCCATACTTGTTGTTCCTGCACTAGCAAAACCTGTTTCTTCTCCATATCAGACATTTGCACATACGAAGGAGGCGGAATGCTCAATGATGCTACAAATGGGTCCTGATTAACAGGCTGGACTGTCCCATCTGGAGCTGGGAGAGCTAAAACCGGTGTCTTACCTGGCCCCGGAAGTGCAACACTACTTGCACTTCCACCGCTCAATTGGGTAGTGCTCACATGTTGTCTCACCATTCCCTGTTCGTACATGCCGGTCAACAGCAAAGGATCAAGCCCACCACCCAATGCTGCTTTCTGTTGTGACAAATGACTGGCTGTCTCAACCAATGCCAATTCCCAATCTGCCTTACCAGGCTCAGCGGCGGGGTTCTGCCAGGCCGAAGTCACCTGAGGCTCCCCATTTGATGGGAACGCTTCCCATGATCCATTACCATTATTAGCTGCAGGGCCATTAAACAAAGCCAAGGCAAACCTATTCCCTTGATCATCCGCTGTAATCCCATCATCCCTCAAGTTCACCAAATCTTCAGTCACTTGCGGCTTCTGAGGCTCAGGCTCAGGCTCAGGCTCCGGTGCAGGGGGAGTGTGATCCTCTGGAGGAGGCAATGCCTTTATCTCATTCATATTTTGTACCGGCTCCTCAACAGGAGGGGCCTCAATTTCTTTCCTCTCTGGACTCTTGGGCCTCTTGGCTCTATCCCTCACAAACTCCTCCAAGGTCTCTAATAACTTGCTTGTAATCCTCTGAACATCAGGATACTCAGAGGATCTCATCACACCAGTATCCTTACACCAATTATAAAATGCAATCAGCTCATCAATCTGCTTTGAAGAACTCGTATATGCATCAAAGGCCTTAACACAATCCGTATACTCCATATCAAAGAATTTATCAAGTAACACAGCTAAAACCTCACAAATATCAGCATAAATCTGAAAACTCTCCTTAACCATTGGATACAGTGCAATCAACACAATCCTATTATTCTTAGCCAAGCCAGTAGGTCTACACGACAAGAACCGATCCAACAGTCTCTGCAAATGCCCCATTTTCCCAAATATCCTCTCCGGCTTCATTTCCCTCAACGGAGTCACCACTCTTTTCTCCTCCCGCCCACCTGCAGCCTCACTCAAATCACCATAAGATCTCGATCTCCTCGTCATCCCATAATTCCCGTAACCAGTATCAATTCTAGAGTCCCCATAATTATACTCAGAAGGCCTAGGTGGCGGTGATCGAAAATCATCCCTATCTCTAGACCCAATTCCATTATTATGACTAGAACCAGACTTAGAGCCACTCTTTTTATCAAACAAGATCAATTCAAGCCTCTGATCTAAATACATAGCATAAGTTCTTACAAAAGCCGAGTGGTCCCACGAGCTCGAGTGAGCCTCGTCTCTGAAATCGGACATGTTCAAGAGCCGCGTTCCTCTCCTCGTCGCGTACAAGATCTCCTCTTGAAACACCGGATCGCCGTCGTTCAGCAGCCGGTGAATCAGCATGAGCGTCTTGATAGCCACGAGCCAGTCGCGCGTCTTCCCCAGACGCTTCGATACGGCCGTCAAGCACGCGTGCACGTAGCCGCGAGAATACGAGGTCAAGCTCAAGATCTCGCGAATGTATTTCTCGTCAGCCGGATCGTCGTCATGGCTCGTGGCTTTGACTATCGCGACTTCCAGCTCCGGCGCCAGGTTGCTCGCCACTTTCGCTATGCCTATGCTTGTCTGGTCCTTAACGGCCCCGATTGCTTTTCGAATAGTGCTCGTCGACATCTCTGCCGTTGATTCTTTGAAACTTGAACAAGTTCTTTTTTCAACTGATTAAAGATCAAAACGGCTACGGTTTAGTACGTTTAAACAGTTTAGATTGAATGATTAACTAAGCTCAAACGTGCTTAATTTGCATTAACTAGGTGGTAGCCAGAAATGAGAAGCTTTTGAATATACCGTCTAGATCAGCGGAGAAGAGAGAGACTCCGGTGAGTTAAAAACGGCGTCGGATCTGCTGACTTTTACGGAGATGGAAAGCGGTGTCGTTTTGACTCAAAGCTGAGGTGAGTTTAGGCTTCTAGATTCTGTCGTTTTAGTGTGGTGGATAGAAAGAGGCCAGAGAGAAGGCGGGCGTGGGGGGATGTTGGGATTTCGTCTTTTTGAAAAAAAAAAAAAAGATGGTGGATTTAAATACCGGGGATTGGGTACGTATTGACGTGGAAAGATCTCGAGCGTTGATGGGACTTGCAATTTGGTAAGGGGCAGCTATTTTACCGAAAGTGTCGGGGGTGCTGTGTTTTCGTGCTTTCCTTGCTTGTCTGAAAGTTTAGATAAGAAGACAATTAAACTATCAGTGCCAGCGAGTTGTGAGTTTTCATTCGGCGCGCGCGTGTGCGAGCTTTATTTTGTACAATAGGATCAATACTGTGCGTACGGTTTACGGTGATAGTTATGCTACGCGGAGGAGTTACATTCAGCCGTTGATCTGGTCGTCAAGAGATGGGTCCCATGTTGGATACGGTACCGGCTGGGCGACTAATATTTTATACATGTTCGGAAGTCAAAGGCCTTCGTTAATAATATTACAGGTGACAACCAAATGCATATAATAGTATAATGACTAGATGTACCCCCGATGTAACATGTTTGGTACGATGCCGGTCACTTTTAATTAAAAAAAATTTGAAGTTTTTACTATGCTCTGATGTTTTATTTTTACTGTGCATACTTTTTTTATTGTACAATTCATAATATATAATAAATTAGGAGAGTCAGGCGTAAGAATTATAAAGCTAAAAATAAAATAATTTTAAAAAATAAAATTTTTCAACTGAAAGTGAGGGCGGGCGCAAAACCAAACAACGATGTACTATAATTTTTTTTTTGTAAGATAATAAAAGAAGTAATGCAAAATCCACATGGTCAAAAAAAGCAATAAAAAAATAATGTTATCCATTTAGGAATTCACAAGGGGTTACTTTCCTCTTTGACAAGTAACAACCATGCAAAAATACAATAATACCATGCTTCCCCCCTTTTTTTTTTCTTTTTTTTCCCCCCTCGATTTGACATTGATTAAAGACGGTCATATGTATAAAAATAGTAATGGAGCATATGATATAATAATTCTAAATGGTTTAGTACGTCATTTCAAGTAAATAAATTGAGAGAGAAATGGGACACTTATAAATTAGATGTGTTACTAACGCTAGCCTGACTTGCCAGTTTATTGTTAAACTATTAAATGCTTTGCTGTCATCAAAGTGATAAATTTATATTAAATAAAGAAACCTGCCACCGGAACTCACCTCATCGCGTAGCCTAATAGATAAGGCGCTCGCCTCCGCAGCGGGAGACTGTGGGTTCGAGTCCCGTCGTGATCGGAGAACTCGGATGCTGCATGCACATATTGTTGTATTTTATTTTTCTTCGAAGGTTATTATTGTTATTTCATATTACGTGTCGGCAATCTCGTGAATCAAAGACTATATTCTTCCTAAACAAAGAAACTTAAGAAGGAATAAAGTTAAAATCAGCAATCATGCATGAAAGCAGTGCTTCGTGATAAAGAAAGGTACGCTGGTAATTGTTCACAAAGATGAAACCACTTCCACGTACAACAATGCACTTTAACTTTTCCTGCTTTTGAAAAATAAAATAAACGTGATTAAGATCTAAAGCTCGAATAACATTTTAGTAAAACCCCTCAAGTAATCTCATGTTCTTCATCATATGCTGCTTAATTAACCCTGCCAAAAAATGTTAAAAATAACGCTCTCCAATTCCGCCTTTCGAGATTAACTAGTGGTGGTGAGATTAGTTTCACAAAAGGGGTAATAGCAGATCTCCGCACCCTGCATTGACTGTGGCGCCCTAATTTTTTTTTTTTTAAAAAAAGAGTGTGCGTCTCCCTATTCTCGAATTATTGGGTTTATTCTGGGCGTCCTTTTCCTTGGGGGAAAAAAAAGCCAACAACAAAAAACAGAAACAGAAACGACACTCACGTTTGGTTGCATGGTAAAATATGGAAGCTTTTCTCTCTGCCGACAAATTTTGAACTTGAGTAGTAAGATTCTCTAAGCAGTAAGCAGATATCACGGTAAAAGGAACTTATAGTCTTCTGCAAGCGTTCAGATAAATGCGAATGCTAGGAACAAAGAACAATACGACGAGGACCACTAAAATACCAAATTCATGTTAAATAATAATTATAATTATTATTATTATTATTATTATTACACAGACAGTAAAAAACATAAAAGCCAAGAAGGCCAAGGCCAACTTCATATTGCCATCAATTGATATACTAAGACCCACATCAACAAAAGGCCGAGAAGAAGGATCCCAACTATCACATTGTGTTGGAAAGCTAAGGAGAGAAACGATTTAAATTAAAGCATTTTGTATGCAAGAAGCCTTTTTTATTCTCCTTTTGTTACAGATATGCAGATGCGGGCCGGGGATTTATTTATCTTGCCAAATTCTGCTTTGGCGAGTCTGTGAAAATTCTAATGTGGCCAGAAGAATCCTTTGTCCACCATAGGTAGAACACAAAGGAGATTATTACAAGCGCCGCTGCACATCCAACTGTGATTCCAACAATCTTTCCCACGTGTTTCTTTTCGCGTTTTGGAGAGCCATTGCCAGTGGAAACTACAGAGGAGTATTAAAGAAATTACGAATAAGAAACGGTATTTATATATATATATATATATATATATATATATATATATATATTTGGTGGATAAAGAAGTTAATGAAAACAAATTAGTAAGATTAGTTAACTTATAGACCTTGAGAAGCATGGATTGCTGATACTAAAGGTCCATATGTGCCTTGGAATGGGATGCAACAGGTTCCTTTGCCAGCCCAGAAAAAATGTATTTCAACGATTGAGTTTGTCACATTTGCCTCAAATGTTTTCACTAAGGCTCTTTTGGATCCGCCGGCTTCCTTTTGAATGTTAAAGTCTTGCAGAACTCTCTCACCCTTAAGCCAATCAAGTTATGAGAAGACTTAAAAGGTAAGTAAAAAGAAAAAATTGACCAATCATTCTTTTATCATATATACCTGAATGTAAACATCGAATACACGCCTTCCTAGACCTTTCCAGGATAGCGAGTCCTCCATTGTTATCTCCGCAAAGTGAAGATTAATGCTGTATTTCCCATTCTTTAAACCGAGGCCATAGTACCTCAGTGAGCTTGGAGAGATCCTTGCTGTCTTGTACAGCTCAGAATCTAACGTCCCGGTGATTTGAGAATCTGTTTGTGCTATATATAAGGGCCCGTTTGGGTTTGAGATGAAATTCCCTGCGTTGCTTACTGCCCATTGGTAACCAGAGCTCGCATAAAATGAGGCAGCTTTCAGAGTTTTGGAATCATCATCAAATTCAATGCCAGATGCTGATGTTATTTGTGTGCCTCCGCACTTGATAGAAAATGAAGCTACAATGGAAGCATAAATAACTTAGACAGCCAATAAACTCAGTGAATTAAATTGAGAAGCAAACAACCTAAAAGTGAAAACATCTATTTATTGTAAAGACGCAGAAAATTAGAAGGTTGTACTTACAGGATGGAACTTCGTTGCTGCACTTGGTATTGATTTGGAGACACTGCAACATTCCTAAAGCCCTCCTGAAAACATCAATATCGATGTGGTGGGAAAATATAGTTTAAACAACCCAAAAAGCCAAAGAAGAGTAACTAGTTCCAAAGATTAAGAATTATATATATCCAATTTAGATACAGGGGACCAAAAGGACTGATAGTACAAAGGTTGAAGCATGCCCAGTAATCGGAAATAAAGAATGAGAAGACATCATAAGAACTAGTAATTCTATATTCTTACCCATCCTGCAAATTATCTGCATTGATAGAAGTTCCGATAACATTCCTGAATAGAAAGGGGAAAAGTCATTTCTTGCTCAAAAGGGAGGCAATGAAATGTTTCCAAGTCTGCATATCGTCAGTAGACAGAGTTACCACAGCTATGTTTGACTTACATTGATAATCCTCCTTTGGCAAAATTATGAGGCAAATTTCCAGATAGGGGATTGTATGAGACGTCTCTGAAAAGCAAATTTCTTGAATAAAAACTGTCCCCAAAAGAAGGCAGCATATAGAACTACAAATACAAGGTAGCACTCACAATGCAATGAGATTTGGAGCTACGATATTCACTGGCAACTCTCCAGACAAGTTGTTGTTTCCAAGATACCTGAGATATATGTTCAGCATATCCGTTAAGAAAGTCAGATGGTGAGCACATGCTGAAAGCTCAAAAGGTTTCAGCTAATAGAAGAAGGGTTCATCAAGAACTAGGAAAATATGAAACTGGGAGGTGTTTACTCAGAGTGAGTAAATATGTTCTGATTGTGTTCTACCTGATTGGGCTGTTAAATCTTGTATTCCCAATTAGTTTTAGAAATCCAACTATGGCATAGTGATAGTAAAACTGAAGAGCTAAAATAATATTACTTACAAATATTGTAACATAGAAAGATCTTGCAATGAGGTTGGTATTTGACCTGTCAACTTGTTGAAGCTCAAGTCCCTGTCACAAAGATTATATACAAATGAATAGAATAGATATTGCTGAAAGATCTGAAAATATACATGTTAGTTTGCAGTGATCTTGTGTTCAAGATGACTTACAATAGCTGTAACTTAGCAAAAGTGCCAAGTTGACCTGGAAGTTTTCCTGACACTCGACAGTTTCTCAAAGATCTGCAAAGAAATATGGGTATGCCTTCATAACAAAAATGAAACCAACATGAAACGAAAGAAAAAAAAGAGTCTGAATAGACTAAGAAGATATCCAAAAGCTTACAATATGGACAAACTTTTTTGGCCTTCTAGGAAATCAAGAGTAGAATCCTCAGCACTGAGATCACCGATCCTCCTATTAAAATTTAAAAAAAAAACATAAACAAATTCCCTGAATGAGAACTTGGAATACCCATCACTGCAAATTAATGATCTTACAGATCCTCCAGTTTATTAAGGGCACGAAAACTTCTTGGAATCGGACCTTCAAGCAATGTTCCTTGAAGTCGCCTGTGAATTACACAGGATACTAGTCATATGCAGAGAAGAATTACATTGCATAACTGCTTGAATCATCCATGTTAAAAATATAGATTTATAACTTACAGATCAGTAAGTTCTGTAAGAGTTCCAAAAAATTCTGGAATCTTGCCAGTGAAGAGATTATCTGATGCCCAGCTGAAATTAGAAATAAAGAACCGAATAGTAAGTTTGCCGTTTACTAACTTATAACATTAAAAAATATGCATTCTGGAAATATTTTTCAATAATCTCTACAGAATTACAGAATTCGTAGGGATTTCAGATTTCCAAATTCTTGGGGAATAGATCCTGTCACTCCACTGCTATCAATATACCTGAAAGAAGAATCCAATAACTGATCAGATTTTAAGGATTTCCTAGCGTAGTTTCCAGGAAAATTATGGAAACCCAATTTTGATTTCGGATGACACAACTTACAGCTGCTGTAAGGATGTTAACTTTCCAAGCTCCTTGGGCAATGGTCCAAAGAAATTGTTTGAGCTAAAGCTTCTGTAACACAGAGGGAGCTAAAGAAAATTAGTATTTGTTACCAAAAACGAAGTTTACAACTTTATGAACAAAAGTACATCAAAAACTTGAAGATATGCACTTAACAGGCTAATCAAATTGGTCAGATTTCCGAGTTCTGCAGGCACTTGACCACTGAAATTGTTTATGCCCAGGCTACTGTTCAATTGCTCAAATATAGAGAAGAAAAAAAAATTATTGTGAATACCTAAACATGGAAATCTTTTTAAATGCATTAATTCAAGAATTTGAAACTCTCTATAATCACAGCATCGTGAAAGCTTGTTGGCATTACAGATATTGCATATTTGATAGCTGCCCAATTACAGCTGGGATGCTTCCATTTAGTACATTTTGACCCAGATTCCTGCATTGCAATTCATGATCGTCAATCAAAATTTAAAAACAGAGGAAACTAGAATTAAAGAAAAAGAGTTAGACAATTCAATCTCTTACAAGTCCATTAGCTTCCTTAGCATAAAAAGCTCGCTTGGCAACTTGCCCACGATGTCCAAAGCATAAATCTTTCTGAACCATGTGTAAATATAAAATTAGACAAGCACAGGCACCAAGTTACTCCATAGTAAGAAATGAAAAACACGACGACGATGAACTAACAAGTGAGTGATGTGGCAGGAATTGCTGGTGCAGTCACAAGCAACACGAGGATTTGCATTTTCAGATGCCCATGAGGCATTCTGTGTACAAGGGTCAATTGTAGTAAGATTGATTTTGCTTCTCAAGTTCCAGTAATCTATCAGCTTGTTGAGGGCATCAACTGAACAATTAAAAGTTCATAAGAATAAAGAAACAAATAGGATTCAGAATACTATTATCAGAACAAATATGATATGAAGAGAAACCTTCAGCTGGGTCAGTGCTTGTTTGTGCAAAAACAAGCTGAAGCAGAGATAGTGATACAGTTAGCAGCAAAGAGGGCCTCAAGAGTTCCATTGTTTGTACATGCAGCAGCAAAAGACATTTGATCAGACACGGGTAAGACGGAAGAAATAGGCGGGCTAAAATATTTAGAATAATAAGATTAAGCCGAAATATAGAGATTCTTGGCTCATGTAAGAACAAGAAGAAAACAAATCCATGAGATAAAATTTTCGCCGATAAAAATATCAATTTCCTTTAGGTCTTTCTTGACTCTGATCTTCAAAATAATGTCTAAATTGAAAGCGATGAGTGAGTCCAATCTACTAATGACAAAATAGAGCGATCAAGTTGCCAACGACTTTTCGTTCGTTGACCGTTCCATTGCGCGCCAAAAACCAATCATGCTATTTTGACTGTGTACATTTTTATTTGTTCTCCGGAAAAAAATTACTCATAATAGTCTCGTACCCATAACGTTTTCCCTAATTCACTTTTGATCCCCAATGTTTTACAAATGGACACAGAGGTCCCATACTTGGCATTTTTTGTTTATTCAAGGGCAGTGAACGTTCTGTGAATACTTAAACTATTGATGATGAGATTGGTTTTTCAGAATAAGCAAGGTACGCAGCATTGCAACAACCAGAGTTGGCAAAACGCGCGTTCGAGTTCGAGTATTGCAATGTTCGGACCCAACCTGAATGTAAATTTTTTATACCTGAATTGAGTTTTTTAAGTTTGGTATCAGGCCAAATTTTAATCAAGGTACCCGAATTTTGTATTTTTTTAATATTATAATATTTTTTTTATTTTTTTGTAATTTTATAAGTTTTAAATTTATTTCAATAAAATTTGACATGAAATTATAAACTTTAACTGTTTAAAAACTTATATTTGTGTAATAAATGAATCAAATAAATATAAATATTTAAAATAATATATATTTTATAATTTTTTTAATAAAATCTAAGTTTTGAGTTGAGTCCGAAATTTATTAAATGATACCAAGAACCGGCCCACTTTCATACCGAGGTCAGGTAATACCCAACCCACCTCGCTCGAATCTAGACCGAGCAAATACTTTTACCACCCCTAGCAACAACCGCAACTACAACAATATGTGTGTTTACTTTTAGAAAGTTAGAGGTCCATTAGCTTAATAGAGCAAACTTTGAGGGTCAATAGCTCGAAATAACAACGTTTTGTCCCATCTGGTAGGGTTGGCCAAAAAATCCAGCTCAAGCTAGCGGGTCAGGATATGTGAACAAAAAATTTTAAGTCTCAGGTATTGGACTCAAATAATGGTTTAGGAAAAAAAACCTTAACTTAGCCTAAGCTTTTTAATTTAAAAATAAAAAATTAAATTAAATTAAAATAAAAAATTAATATATTAAATTAATATATTTTTATATTAATATTTTTATTTATTATGTTATATTTTTAATATTTTATATATTAAATTATTAAATTATTATGTATTAAATAATCATATTTAATTTACATATTTTTTACTTTATTAAAAAATTATTTTATATTTAATAGAAAAATTTTGAGACCCAACAAAGCCAAACTTCAACTAACTTTTCAAGGGCCTAGGCTTGTGGTGAATAATATAAGCTTACGACTCGGCTTAAAATAAAAAAGTATGGCTCAAGCCCATATTTTACCAACCATACCGCCTGATTATCCCTTACCCACATACAACCATAAGAGAAAGAGATCCAGTTGATTCAGGTTGACCCATCTAAAGCATCTAATCCTTTGAAAGTTGATTAAACTATGCTTGATTGCTCGTACATCACCCGGATGGCTGACAAACAGATATGTCAAAATTCAAGCCAATTTGATCTAGATCTTCAAAAAGATTCTAGTTGCAACCCATATATGATCGTTTCCTTTTATTTTTTGGATTCAATAACTAATTATTATTTCTTTGGACCAATTCAATACTTATTATAAATATTGCTAGAAAATGAGACAAAGATACCAACCCAAAGATAAAATAGAAATCCAGACGATTCCTGGTACCGAGCACTGACTACCCTAACTGAACTTCAAATTAATAGTACTGGCTCTGCAATAAAACCAAATCAATTGTGGTTAAAATTTTACCATTACTCTTCTTCAGTTTATGACAATATGAAAGTAGACAATCAAAATCACCCAAAGTCAGAGTCATATCAAATGCTTCCTAGCTGCCTGAAACTGACGTTTTGCATACAAATACCTCTACAACTTGCAATTTGTCCATCATCCTGTTAGTTCAATGCTCCAAGTAGAAATCCCAATAAACATTGACATAGCCCATAAAGAAAGGAGAAAAGGGACGGGGAACTGAGGAAACAGAGAGACAGGATCCATTAACAAACAGTTCACCTCCCCCAAAAGAAAAGAAAATGAATTGCATAATATGTAACATTGATATGGGGCAAATAAGATCATAGTGAAAGAAGAAGAAGATGCTTGCATGCTATACTTATACGTTTGCTTTTTGAGTTGAAACAATTTTTCAATTCAATGGACCCCCTATCCCAAAAAATGAAAGTCCCCATCCTTTCCTTTGCGTGACATTGAATGATGTATACCCCCAGTAGAAGATAGCATGCCTCTTAATAGGTTTGCCAAAAAATGAATAAGATTTCAGTGGCCCCAGCCCACCAGATTCTATACTTGTCTCTAAAGTTCACAAATTCCCGTGCAAAAAGATCGGTTCATAAGGCTATGCAAGCAGTCAAATGCAACAAAAACCTGGTATTTGACAGCTATTCAAGAGCAGTGGAACCAAAAGTAGTTCTAAGCTCCCTGCTATCTGTGAAAGGTAGTTTTCCCCCATTCTACTTCAGATTCTAGGGGCTCAATAACATGGACTCTACCATTAGTAAGCCCCAATGCTATCCGATTGGGTTCCGATGGATGAGCGGCAATGACAAGAGGATAGAGCTCCAAACTGTGCAACAGATTCAGTAATCAATATGTGAAAGCAATGGAGAAAATATATCAATCTGTTATAAGATTATTCACCTGGTAGTTCCAGGTTGTGCATAGGCAGTGAGACTAATCTGACACCTTAGCTCAAGTGCTGCAGTATCAAAAACTTTTACATGTCCGCTTTTGCAGCTAACATATATAAACTTACCATCGCAAGAATATGTGGCATATGTGATTGGAAGATCCATTTTGTCAGGCACCAACTGTAACACAATAAAACTTAAAACTATAAACTTCACAACTATTTGTACAAACATAATGTGAGATATTAATGGCACCTGGGAAATGTGATTTAGCATGGGTGCTTCATACACATCTATCTGCCCTTCATGGATTGAAAGTAGGTGAATCTGATCTGGATGAAACTGAATGTGATTCACAACAGTGGTTTCTGGCACCAAACCAGTCTGAAAACTATGCAAAAACTTACTGCATAGTTTCTTCCATCCAACTGCATCCCATACACACAGCTGAAAGACAAATAAACTTGCCATGTCACTCACTCGTAAATAAACACAGATAATTGTAAGATTGCTAGAACGAAATTAAGTTCAGAATCAATGAGAATTGCAATGGGAGAACATCTGAAGCATCTTCTATTGGCCTGAAATTAGGGCTATAACATTTTCTAACATATGAGTTTCAGAAAAGGCCATCACTGATCTTGTATGGTGAAAACCTTCCAAGCTCAATACATATTGAAGTATTTTAGAACAAAATCATTCCAAGCACTCAATCAAATTTTTTGACAGCCATGCAAAAATTAGCTTCAAGTAAATTGATCTAAAATAAAAAATTCTCAAATATTTAAGTTTCTTTTCAGATATCAAGATGAAAATATATAATATCCACCAGCTGACATGCCTATTGAAGCCTAATAAAAGTTTTCCTCACACAGTGCCTCTAACAACTTCAATTGATACCCATGTATATACTAATATGCATTAGTTACCTGGGCATCAGCTCCAGAGGATACAAGCACGTTCAAACTGAGAGAATATGCAAGGCATGTTATTCGATTTTGATGGCCTTTGAGCTTGGCTTTTGTCTTTGGACACATGAAGCATTGCAACGACCTCAATCTCAAATTGATAGAATCTCCCTTTTACACCCCTATGTCACCACAAAGGAGGGACCTGGGGGCATAAAAAGGAAAGTGGTTGGTGTCTTAAATCTAAACATCAGTGCAGATAAATAACGACCTTTTTGGTGCAGGGACAATGAACTAGGATTGACGAGTCATCAAAGCCAAAAGCAAACAAATCCTGGGGAAGTAAGATGAAATATGTAGCTATGGGTGGTGGGTTAGCGAATGTTGCCAACGTCTGCATCAAAACAAAGCAAAAGACATAAGAGATAGTGCCACAAAAGTGGTGAATTTTGCACAGTTAAGGGCAGACATACACAGTTTATTTTTCATTTACCTGAAATGTCTCCAGACTGAATATGGAGATTTTCCCTCCTGATGCTGAGAAAAGATGAGAACCTCTCAATGCAAAGCATGAAATAGAATCTTTGGGATCTGTAGCTATCTCATTGATCATTACTAATTTGCTTGAAGGTTGATATAACCGCGGTTCCATGTCAACATTTTCCTGCCAAATAAAAAAGCGTTGGAGGAAATATTCATAGAAACTAAAATAAAGAACTTTCGTTTAGCACGCCAAACCTCCTCTGGAGACTGTTTATTACTCCGCCATTTCCAGAGTTTGTGCATAGCAGTTTGTGTTAATGCCACCAAGAAATCCCCAGAATGTGAATAGATCAACCGGACAACCTAAATTGATACAATGAAGTACTAATAGTCTAAAAAGTAAAAGCATTAACCATAACCATACAAGTAGCTAATATGCATCAGGAAACAAATAAATGAAAAATAGATCATCATAGAAATTGTGAGTTCAATAGTTCTGAAGGAAAATTTCTATGTTAGGTGATACCAAGTTTCAGAACCATTTCTATTATGTAATATATTTAAAATGAACTTAAAAAGTTGGTTCGTAATATCCAAGTGGTTCGAGCCCATTTACCTTTCATTAAAATTAAATCAATCAGCCTAAGAGAATTTGTTATATGAAGAAAGATGCAAAAGTACTGCATGAATTGGACAAATGAACCTAACTGTTCTAAAAGTTATATTTTCTTTTCTATAATATATGAGATGGAAGAGAAGCATTAGAGAAGGAGGCCATGAAAAATAAAAATAGCATACTGTTCCCCTCGGAGAAATAGAAAGACTCAACACAACAAAAGTGAAAATACTAACTGCAATCAGATGGCCAGGGAATCAAAGAGCATGTAAATAACTGCATGCATGTTGTCACTCACTAGATTTAAGAGACACAAGGCTTTAAGGTAGTTGAAAAAAAAAAAAAAAGCAAATAAATTAAGGGACACAGTCAAAAGCGACAAAGTAGCAACCATACCCTTCCCCCCAAAGAAATATCAGGGAGCAACAATGTTTGGCATTCAGATGGTTCATCGATCAGTTGCAGCTTCAAATTAACAGATTTTTCCAATGATTTTGCACAAACTGCTGAATATGCATCAGGCAAGCTAGGGCTCTCTCTAGACTAAAAAGAAAACGAAGAGAAGTCATTCACTAAGCAAATCTTCTGCAAATCTTATTCAGCTTCGGTTTACATAATAGCGATCCTCGTGAGTGAGACAAGTTCTGCAACACTTACCTGGTTTATGTCACTGAAGCCGCTGCTATCATTAGACTGGAAAAATAATTGAAATATAAAATAAGGATTTATTAACAAAGAAAATTATTAAGCGAATTCAGGTTCATGCATGGATATGCACTTACATCATCACCACTAGATGCGTCCAAAGGTCCCCCTTCTTGACTGGGTTTATCAGTAATAATTGATGAAGCATGACTAAGGTTTGGTACCGTGGGAAAATCGTTCAGTGAGATGGTCTCATTATTTGCATTAGGCATCACATTGATGCAATAAGGAACCCACCAATCCATACTGTGGCACACAGAGCAGAGCAATTGATCAAATATCCAAGCTCACCCTTGGCATTAACAGATAAGAAAATTGATTGACTTACAGCTGCTTAATTAAGCTCAAGAGTCTTGATTTATCCATACTGGGAAATTTGAGTTTGTCTTGCAACATAGGATTTCTCTCTACTAGCACTTTGAAATTATCGAACAAATGAGCCCTTTCAGCAAAATCAGATGGAAGCTTCTGTTGCCTATAGGTAAAACTTTATTAGAATCTAGGTAATTCAGAAAATACCAAATAATTGAAAAAAAGACCGCCAGATATTTGTTCATGTCTAAAGTTCTTCAAAGCAAAAACCTAGGCTGATTCTTTGAAAACCTAAACATCAAAAGCCAAGAAGACCTTTTTCAACACAGTCATTCCCTCAGCTACACCGCCCCAGACACGATCTTACATTATAAATCTTTTCTTGGTGGCAAACGAAGTATAATTAGAGAAAAAAGAAAGAAAACGAAGAATATATCATCTCAATTTTGTAGTGCCAGTGGCAAACAAATTCTCCAAAATCAGCAGCCTTAATTAAATGTACAATGCTAGCTAAGTTAGGGATGTTTTTCTCAGGGAGGAAAACATTATTCCCTCTAATGAACATGAACTTGGAATAGAAGTCTACCTTAAAAATTTTGGAGAAAACAAGGGAAATGAAAGAAATCTCTCTCAGCAATTCAATGAAACAGGAAGCTTAATTATTTAAGCCTTGTTAGTGAACCACTTGACCCAACAGCTTAAGCTGATAGGAAAGGGCCCAACAATTGTATTAAACATGTCTTAACAAATTTAAAGCCTACCTGTCTACAGCTTCAAGATACTTCTGCCTTTGAATCTCGGAAAACAATTTTGCAGAGTACGTATTATCATTCGTGTTGGTGAATGCTGAGAGGTATTTCTCTGCATTATCCCATTCTCCACTAGTTATATACTCCCCAAAATAATTTATGTCGAAGAAGACCTTAGATTCTTGCTCCAATCTTCACCAAGAGAAGCTAAAATTAATTGAAGAATGATTGAAGAGACCAAAAAAATCAAAGAATCAGATAGCAAAATGTACTTATGAAGTGTCTCCTTGAATTCTTCTTCATCAAGAAACTGAAGTATCAAGTAAATTAGTTCTTCCTGCAAATAACCCTTTGTATATCAGATACTTCAAAGTTAAGTACAAAAGAAAGACATGGATGGAACGCATTTTTGGGAACAATGAAATCAAACTAAAGCAGAACATAAGAAAATGAATGGACCAATATCCATTTACCTTTGTTTCCTTTTCAAAACTAGGGCAAATGAGTTTGATAAGTGATGAGAGAGCTGAATTATTTACACAAGGAAAGATGAGTTTATCTTGCAATATTCGATTTTCCTTGACCAATAATTTGAGATTATCAATCAATTTGGCCCTTGAAGATGTGGCATTTGTATACCAGGATAATTGTTCATTTTCCCTGCGCATGTAGTTTCCTTAAAGTTTGAGAAATTGAAATATATGTTTCATATGTAACAATTTCCAAGAATGTTTAGCCATGCCTTAAATCCTTTAATGCCAAGAGCTCAGCTAATTCACAATTGATTCTATTTTGAGAAACCGAGAACACTTTCAGATCCTTCCTGAAGATGTTATCAGCCTCTGTACGGTCATGCCTGCAAACACAATACGGAAAGAAAAAGAAAACACCATGGCTAGGCTGCTCTAACTGCGTAGGAAATGCACTTTGGAATCTCATTTTCTGTATTTTCTTTTACTCCTCATTACAAAGGGTTGATGATTATGCTGGATGAACATTCCAAATCCTCACTGCACTGATAATTTCAATATTAAGGCAGGAGAATCTTAAAATTAGATTGCGTTCGATCATCTTTTCTTCTTCTTTGTCACCGCAAAGACCCTTTCCAGATCTGAAACTACCTAGTTTATGGCTCTGTTTGTTTGGCAGCAAACTGATTATGTCTCACAACTGTTTACTGGAAGTAATCTCTAGTTATGATAATAAATAACTTTTAACTAAAAATTAGTGGTGTTTATCAAATACCCATTGTGATCTTCCTACATATAAGAATTATCATGCGCAAACATCTACATGTTCTGAAAATGCAAAGCAATAATTCTTGACGTAAAACATTGCTAAAAGACAAAAAGATCATGACCTCCAAGCATTATCACTGAAACTATTTATGTCAAGAATTGAATACATTTTTGTTTTTTAGAAACTCTTTTATTAGAGTTATCCCACATTGGTTGTGGAAGTGACTAATAATGAGTTTATGAGTGTGAGGAAAAACCTCATCCATTGAGCTAACTTTCGAAATTGAGAGAAGCCATGATCACTTAACATATGTAGAAGCAGTGTTTCTTTTTAACTCATATTTGGTTAGAAGAAATGGTAAGAGAGAAGAGGAATAAGGAAAAAGAAGTAACTCATATTTGATTAGAAGAAATGGTAAGAGAGGAGAGAAATAAGAAAAAAGAAGGCAGCTAACTGCTAATTTATTTTTGGTTGAAAAAAGAAAATAGTTAACTTCTAATCTGTGTATAGTTGAAAAAATATAAAGTAAAAAAGATAAGAGAAAATGAGTGAAAAATGAGGTCATGACTAAAGAAATTAATTTTTAACTTATATCTAATTGAAAGAAATAATAAGAAAGGAGAGGAATGAAAAAGTAAAAAAAAAAAAAAAGAGAGGTTAGCTAACTTTAAGTTTAGTTTGGTTGGAAAAAATAATAAAAGAAGAGAAGAATTGAAAGTAAAGAATATAAAAAAAATGAGTGAAAAAGAAAATCATGATAACTTTTAACTCATATTTAATTAAAAGAAATAATAAAAAAAGAGAGAAATGAAAAAAAAATAAAGAGAATGCAGTTAATTTTTAGTCCATGTTTGACTAAAAAAATAAAAAAAAATTAATCTTATTTTTATTATTTCATTATTTGATTAAACATAAAAAGAAATTCTTTTTTTTTATTTTCTTTTTCTATTATCCCCTCATTTCTTCGAACCAAATATTAAGAACAGCCCATGACCACAACACTCATTTAAGACAAAAGTTTGACAGTACGAATTTTAAGAAAACACAAACGCTTGCGTCAGAGAATAACTGTAGGGAAATCTTAAACCACCATTTTTAAAGCTTATACCTGCATAAAGCTTCATAGTACTTAAGCTTGCGCAGCTCGAAGAACATTTTCTTTGAATAATTACTATCATCCAGTTTCGTAAATGCTGAAAGATACTTCTCTGCCTTTTCCAATTCACCATTCATAACAATTTCCCCAAAGTGATGCATGTTGAAGAAAATCTTCGACTCTTGCTCCAATCTACATCAAAAACTTCAATCAATGAACCACTCAACAGAACAATTTCTAGAAATAGGAATTTGAAAAGTATAAAAAAGCAAAATCGAAACGTCACCGTACGCTTGGAGACTTTCTTTGAAATTTTCTTCTTCGAGAAATTTCATTATCAGGATTATGAGATGCGTGTACGTATCCTTGTCAATGCACATTTTGGAACCATAAATTAACTACACCTCAATGTTTTAGGGTTTAGAATAGGAGCTTACAAAATGGAGCGGTTGTTTTCGAAAACAAAGAGAGGGAAAATGAAAATTGAGAATTGAGAAAGAGGAAACGGTTAATTGAATTGAATATCACGATTTCTATGATTCCGAAAAGCGATGAAAACCGATGGAAGGAAGAGAAGAAAACGAATGGCGATGAGTTGTTCTCAAGTCTCCGCGCGGATGACTGTAGCAACTCAGTGACTTTGAAGGTACGCAATCAATTTTCAACTGTCGGTGACAGGTACCTTTGTGCTACCATAAGGACGAGGTCTTATATTAGCGAGATATCTCCTCGGCATGCTGTCAGCTGTACTATCGATATTATACATTATACCCGTATTTGCGGTTAACCGTCGATTAAACCGACAAGTAATTGCAGTCGGAACATCAGGAAATGACGTGTCGGCTACAAAACCCTTTAAATGCTTTACATGTTGTGTATAAAAACATTGTCGTGTTATTTTTTTTTTTTTTGATAGAAAACCTTAGTTTCCAAAACATTATGAGTGGAAGAGAAACAACAGGTGAGATGGACAAGTGTCCATCCACGTTACAGCTTCTGTATTGTTCACAGCTCCTGTATTGTTAAGAGCTATCTTAGCAATGGAATGGGCAGTAGCATTACCAATTCTTGAGATATGCTGCAGGGTGGTGTTGTTCAGTCTGCTTAAACTTTCTTGGATGTCTAAAACACTCCAGCAGATTTCAGTTCTGCTAAGTTTCCTTCCTTTTATCAACTCCACAGCTTCCTGACAATCCGATTCAATTAGCAGAGACATACACCCAGCTAATTCTGCCAGATTAATTCCCAGTTGAATTGCATTAACTTCTGCTGCAAGAACATCCCCATGGAATCTAACTTGCTTTTGGGCTGCTGCCACAAAACTTCCTTCAGAATCTCTAATCACTGCTCCTAATCCAGCTGCCTGGTTTTCCACTTTGGTTGCAGCGTCTGTGTTCAATTTAAGCCATCCTACTGGAGGTGGTTTCCAATCCCCATTCTCTGCACTCCTCCCGGCCCTAAGACGATCGGCAAAGGAGGGGGTGTGATTTTCCGATATGATTCCACAATTGCATTCGCTTTAGCCACTGCTACTTGAGGATCTTCTTGCTTTCCCTCAAAAACAAAGAGATTTCTGGAATGCCAATTTGCCCAGCAGATAGCCATGAACAATTCCATTTCTGTTTTACTTTTCCTTGCTGCCAAAGTTTGGATGATACTCAAAATGTCTTGGTTGGTGAAGGATTTCATATCCTCTCGCAAAAGGCTGATATCTTCCATGTCTTTTGGGTCATTTTGCAATTCAGGATAGCATGTGCGTATTTTCTCCTTGTTTGCCATCATCTCGCATTGTGGAGCTGCTGCGGGGACCTTTCTTTTCCATAAATTCTCTCTTTGTTGGAAGCAGGTTCTTGGTTGTCCTCCACATAAATATTTTAACCTTTTTCGTAGATCAAGCTTCCATAAAGCATGCCATTCTAATGGATTTTCCTTAGATGTGCTTGGTGAATCTGGAAATTTAAGCTTGAAAGCAACTTGATAGCCACTCTTTCTTGAGTAATTCCCATATTTATCATAGGCCCATAAAGGTTGATCTTGTCTTGGACTTTTTGGTAACATTAGCTTTAGAATATGGTCGCAGATCCTCGGATGAGAATCTGTTCGATCACATCTTCTTTCCATCTATGATCTTCATCAATTAACAAGGAAAGCGTGCTTTATCTATCGCGAGTTGGGGTGACAAGATTTTAAAGGTTGAGGGTCCTGGGAAGCCACCATCGTTATAGATCTTTACTTGATCTCCACATCCAATCCTCCATCTCAAACCATTATGGATCACTTGTCTACCCCAAAGAATGCTCCTCCAAACAAATGATGGCTTGCACCCTATCTTTGCACTTAGAAAGTCTGACTTTCTAAAGTATTGCGCCTGTAAGACCTTTGCCATTAGAGAATTGGGAAATTGAATCAATCTCCATCCTTGTTTGGCTATGAGGCTTGGTTAAAAGCGGATAAGTCCCGAATCCCATTCCTCCTTGGCCTTTTGACTTACACATCCTTTCCCATTTCGCCAGTGGATGCTTTTATGATCCGCCTTTGAGTTCCACCAAAACCGAGCTATTGATTTTTGTATGTCCGCACAGACCCAGGGAATCTTAAACACACTCATAGCATAGGTGGGGATTGCTTGGGCAATTGCTTTAATCAGGACTTCTTTGCCTCCACTAGAGAATAACTTGCATTGCCAATTGGATATCTTGTTTTGCACTCTCAGCTTGATGTCATTGAAGAAGCCCACTTTTTTCCTTCCCAACATAGATGGCAGCCCCAAATACTTCTCATGTCTTGAAACAACATTGAGTTTGAAGATGTTTTTGATTTCCTCAATTTGCCTTGCTCGGGTGTTTCCACTGAAGAACATTGAGGATTTGTCATAGTTGAATATTTGACCAGAGGCAGCTGCATAGTTATCAAACATTTGCTTCAACCTTGAACAATCTTCAGTTTTAGCCCTTGTAAATATGAGGCTGTCATCTGCAAAGAGTAAGTGAGTTATTGCTAAGTTGTTGCTGAATTTCAGACCTTGGATCAGCTTCTTAGATTCTGCTTGCTGTAGGAGATTTGAAAAGCCCTCTGCACAGAGAATGAAGAGATAAGGTGACAGGGGGCAGCCTTGTCTCAAGCCCCTTTTCGATTGAAAAAGTCCTTTTGCTGCTCCATTAATGAGAACTGAGAAGGATGCTGATGAGATGCATCTCATAATCAATTCAATCCATTTAGGTGAGAAACCTAGTTTTTCCATGACATTTTCCAAGAAAGCCCATTCTACTCTGTCGTATGCTTTGCTTATATCAAGCTTTAAGGCAACTAAGCCATTCTTCTTCCCCTTGTGCAGCCTTATCTTATGCAAGCATTCATAGCCTATGACTACATTATCAGTAATTAGTCGATTAGGAATGAAAGCACTCTGTGTTGGGGAGATTATGCTATGTAACATATGTTTTAGTCTATTGGCTATAGTTTTTGTGACAATTCTATAAATCACATTACAAAGGCTAATGGGCCTATAATCTGTCACTTTCCTAGGTTTCTCAACCTTTGGGATTAGAGCAATATAAGTGTGGTTGAGAGGAGCGATATTACCTCTTTCATTGAGAATATGAAGACAAGTTTTCAGGACTCCTTTGCTCACCGATGTCCAATGCTTTTGGTAGAATGCTGCTGGAAACCCATCTGGTCCAGGGGCCTTGGTTGGACACATTTGGGACAGAGCTATTTTTACCTCCTCTGCAGTGAAAGGTTTATCCAGCTCTTCATTCCTTGCTCTTGTTACTCTGGTAGGCATATCTTGTAAGACCCTTTCCATTTGTAGCCGAGAGGGAGCAGTGGAAGTAAATAACTCTGCAAAATAGTTACAGAACATGCTGTTCACCTCATCAGGCTCTTCTGTCCAAGCTCCATCTTCCTTTAGGATTCCCCAGATTTTATTCTTCCTTTTTCTAGATGATGCCTTGGAATGGAAAAATTTTGTGTTTTTATCCCCTTCTCGTAGCCAATCGGCTCTAGATCTCTGCTTCCAGTATATCTCTTCATCCAAGAGCAGACTATCAATCTGTTTCTCCAGCCTTGTAATATGCTCTCTATCCTTATAGTGCTGATTTTGTTGTTTCACCTCTGTTAATTCTTTTATCAACCTCTCCAGTTTCTGTCTTCTACCTCCCAGCTCTTCTCTACTCCAACATTGGAGATGGGCCATTGATTCTTTTGTTACTTTCTTAAAATTTTCAGCTGCATCTTCCTCATTCCACATTCCTTCTTCAGTCCACACCTGTTTAACAATTTCCTTGCATTTGTCATAATGGCTCCATAGGTCTTCATAATGTACCCGCGGGAAACTTCTTCTGTTGTATCTTACACCCCTACCTTTCTCCACCACAGTCATCAAGATGGGATTATGATCTGAGGTCCATGTTTCTAACGTTTCAGCAGCCGATTCCACAAACATGTTACCCCATTCCTTATTCCCCAAGAAACGATCTAAACGTTCTTCAATCAAGCCGTACCCATATCTTTTGTTTGACCATGTGACCGACCGCCCTTTCCAACCCAGGTCTATTAAGCTACATTCTCTCATAGCTTCTCTAAAGTTATGCATCATGCATACTTCTCTATTATTTCCTCCCATTTTCTCAGATGGCCATAGAATTTCATTAAAATCACCGAAACACAGCCAAGGTAAGGATGATAGGTTTGCTAACCTTTTTAAGAGGGTCCATGTATGATGTTTCTGGCTCATCTCTGGGTGCCCGTATATCCCTGTACATCTCCAGTAACTACCCTTTTCAGTACAAACCACTGCATCAATATAGTGCTTGCTCCAAGACTTGATATCCACCAATATCTCTGAGCTCCACAGTAAGGCTAGTCCCCCCCCTTTTCCTGTTCTGCTTACTGCAAAGCAATTATCGAACTTTAGCTTTTTACTTTTCTCTTGCATTAGCCTAGTTGTCAGTTTAGTTTCACACAAGAACATCAGCTTAGGCTTATGCTTTTGGAGCATTTTTGAGCTTAACGCCGTCGCGTTGGGTCGCTCCCGAAGGTCCCGAACGCGTTCGGTGATAATATTCATAGCCCTCGGCGGGGCTGGTGACCAGCCTCCGCCGATATCAGCATCAAGTTTTCCACCTCCATTTCCCCTGTTCCATTGTCTGGTTGGTCATTGGTTTCTATTTCCTGTCCCTGTTGTGCTCTTGGTGAGCTAAGTAGCATAAACTCCGTTTGGCCACTTAGTTTTTTCTTTTTTACTTTCGGGCTTGCCCAACTTGCATCGATTGCTTCACTTGCTAGCCTTTTTGTTTTCCCAGACCCATTTTGCATCTCGGCCTTTTTCTCTTCACTTCTGTTTTCTCCTCGAGCTTGCATTTTCCATGTTCTTCTTTTGGGCTTTATTATGGCCACATTCAGCCCATTTTCCCCTCTATCACCTTTGTTTTTGTCTTGAGTTAGATTTTTGCAATCCCCTTCCCGCTCTACTTTCCCGCCCTTGTTATTTCCTTTTTCCAAGACCATCTGAGCTTTCCATTTTTGAGCCTCCATCTGCTTTTCTTTCTCAGTTACATTAGTTGTATTAGCTAATTCTATCGCATCCCCCCTGTCAACGTTGCCTTCTGTATCTGTCATCTTTTGTTTCTGACAACTATCCTGTGCAGTTTTCAGCTCGTCACATCTTGGTAGTTGTTGCCCCTTTGCATTTGAATTTTCTTGGGTCCGAATTGACCTTCTATCTGGATCCAAGTTTTCCGCCCGTTTTGAGGGCTGTAGCTCTGTGCTTTTGGAGTGGGGTTCTCCCTGTGGATTCGGTGGCTCATCCCTCATGGTTTTGGGTTCTACATTTCTTCTTCCACTGTCCCTTTGCTGCTTCAACCTTTCTGCAGTGGTTTGAGCTTTAGTCCACGGGCCATAAGGCATGTCATCCCTGGGTTGGTTTTTGTATGCTGCACATTCTTTGTATTGGTGTCCAATGCATCCACAACAGTAACAAAATTCTGGCAGTTTTTCATATTGAACTGTTATTGGGATCTGATCATCCTCTGCTTGGCCTTCTCCCTGATTTTCTTCTTGCATTTCATTTTGTCCCTCTACTCGGTTAGCTTCTGATTCTTCCTTTGTCTGAAGTAATATGACTTTTGTTAGTGGCTTAGTGATGTTAACAGACACTCTAAGTCTAATAATCTGCCCCATAACGTCTCCGCTTGCATCTGTCTCCACTTCCTCTACTTTTCCAATTGCTCCACCTATCTCCATTAATATTTCCTTGTCCATACACATTATGGGCACATTTCTGAGTTGCACCCAAAATGATGTATGTGTGAAGGACTGTTTAGATATAGCTCCAATACCGACAGGCTCAGTAAACACGATGAGCGCATTACTAAAGTGCCATGGACCACCTGTTAGAATACGTCTTTTATCCATCTCTGTTCCGAACTTAAACATAAATACATTGTCTCCCAAGCTTTCTACTTTAACCTTTCTAACAGATTGCCAAGCTTGCTGCATAGCTATTTTCAGGCCTTCCTTATTCACATTTCTGTTTGTTAGCACTTTTCCGATTAAGCAACCCACCACAATCTGCTCTCCTTTTGCTTTCAATCTGCTCCTCAGCGAGATTCTGCCCTCTCCCTCTCCTGATAGAGTGATTGCTCTACATCGTTTGATTAAGTCTTCCGTATCCATATCCATTATGCATGCACTAACTTCAAATGAATAGCTGAAAAACCACCGGTGGCTCTTTGGATTTTGGGTTACCGCAACCCAAAAACACTAAGACCGGGAGTGACTAAGCAAAAAAATGGATAACTCACAAAGAGAAGTGAGAAGTGAGAAAAAGGGGGGGAGAGGAAAATTATTTTAACCCAACTCGTGGGTAGAAATAAAGAGTCATAGAGACCCTATCCAGCTCCCATTCTAAGTTTTCAGAGAAAACTAGGAAGGGAGAAAAAAAGCTGACAATTTAACTTGGGATTTGATAACTTCCATTGCTTGCAATTCAGCCCTCGTCACATATCTTGGGAGGGGCCACGGGTCAGTCTGACTCAAACCGGAAATATCGGTTTAGGTCCGTATTAAATTCCTAAGAATTTTGGATCCGTATTAAATTAATAAGAATCGAATTTGGAAGGAACTAAACCGAAATCGAAATTTTCGGTTCAATTCGGCTCTTCACGTGTTTACAAATTTCTTTTCACAAAATTCAGTACTTTTATTTTAGATAATTTAGCGTCAGCCCCCAATTATTTTGACACCTTACACCAGCCACCCACATCTTTCAACCATGTGTATAATACCTCCATTTCTGTCAAAAAATTAATTAATTCTAACTGTTTAGGTTGTTATTATCCTAAAAAACCATACTACCCTTAGTTTGAATTAAGGGAGCATGTGAATACCAAAATACCCCTTACAACTTATCAAATTTACATCAATTATAATGAAATGATATGTTTTTAAATTTCATTATCATAACAAAATTGTAAAACCAATCAACTTCAAAATGGGAGATAAAGCATGATTCCAGAAGGAAAGAAGAAAATTAAGCACAAAATCATCAGTAGATTACAAAATAATGCCAATAAGCCCACCAAAACAAACAAAACCAAATAATAAAGAAAACTAAGCTAATTATACCAAACTCCTACTGTAAATTTCATTGTAACATTCTATAACAAAAGAAACCCAAACCAAGAAAATTTAACAAGAAGGAACCAAAAATCAAAAACCCTAAAACTAATGATATCAACCCCTAAATTAAGTTATAGAGGCAACAAAGACAATGACAATTTCAAGTGTTGGCGTCGATGGGTTTATGCAGTGGCGAAGCGGCTTGACGTTTCGGCGGTGGCGATCATGCAAAGTGTGTTGTTTTGCTATTGTGTGATTCAAGATGGTGGCAAATGACACCACTAGACAGTAGTAGTGAGAGGCAAGAAGAAGAAGGAGAAGGAGAATAAGAAGAAAAAGAAGGCAAAGAAGAGCAAGAGGAAAAGAAGAAAGAAGAAGATGAAGAATGAAGGAAAAAAGACACAAAGAAGAAGAAGAGAAGAAAAAAAAAGATAGAAAAGATAAAAAGAAAAAAAGAAAATTATTCATCGACCACTTATTTTTTTGGATTTTTTTAAAATATACAATTCTTGTTTGTTTTAGCTAAATTCAATCTGAAGTTATATTTTTTTGTACTTTTTCACTTCTGTCTGTTGACCATTAAATATTTCATTAGTTCTCTTAACAAAATGATAGCACAAAAAAAGTGAAAAACTAACGGAATCTTAACGGTCAACAGATGGAAGTGGAAAAAATACAAAGAAATGTTACCTCGGATAGAATTCAGCAAAAAAAAAATTGTACATTTTAAAAAAATCAGAAAGAATAGGTGGTCGGTGGATAATGTCCCAATAAAAAAAAAAGAACATAAGATAAAGGGTTTTTTTAAAAAAAAAATTATATATTATTTTAATCTTATATGAAATTATCGTTTTACCCTCTTTTCCGTTCAGTTAACGGTAGATTGATGGAAATGGGGCTGCAGCACACATGGTCGAAAGATGTGGGTGTGTAATGTAAACTGTAGAAACAACTAGGGGCTGACACTAAATTACCCTTTTAATTTTTTGCATATGTGTTCTTAAATCATGCAATATAAAAAATATTCAATTTTTTTTATTCCGATTTTGAGAATTTAAGTCGAGAACCGAATCAAAATTTCCAATTCAATTTTGAATTTATTTCATAGTTTTTATAACGAAAAAATATCGAACCGAAACTAAAAAGACTGAATCAAACTAATTTTTTCAAAAATGCTTCAATTCTGCCACCACTACACATATCCATTGTATTGATAAAAATTTCATGTAAAATAAAAATTATGTCATTTGTGGTTTTGAATACTTTTAGTAGATAATTTTTCATTTGTTGGATGTATATAACTTAGCTAATTATGTAAAAATAAATACACACAACAAAATTTTAATGAATGAGAAAGTATATAATGAAATTGTACCCTAAATTTATGCTACTTCCAAATGTGTCCACATTTTCTTTCTCTAGAAAACAATGACTATTTGATGAGGATTCAAAATGAAAGAAAGTGATAAAAAGATAATTTGTATTTAGGGAAAAAAAAACACTTTTCATCCTTGGAATATGATACAATAACAAATTTTATCCTTACTTTTTAAATAATAACTTATTTAATCTTTATTTTTCAAGCAATAGCCCAAAATTAAAAATGGCAATGGGAAGGGGACTGACATATTCCTGTTAGAATTGCTTAAAAGAATTTATGTCCCCTCCCTAAATAATAACAGAAGACCCTTGAGGGCTCCCGATCTCTAAATAACTTCTGATTAATCGATATATTTTCAGTATTTAAATTTCGTTTAATCATATTAAAATACAAAATTTAAATAAAAGTAAAGTTTTACAATACATCTTAATAAAGTTTAGATGTTATATCGTTGCCTTTTGCTTTAATTGTTTTTATTAGATAAAAGTTTAAAAGAAAAAATTTGGGCCAATGCCTTTTGAAGAAGACCTAATTGAATAGTAATTCAGGACTATAACTAGTTAACTAAGTCTGAAAGTCTCATAATATATTTGTATAAATAATTTTTTATTTGTTATTTATATTAATATTTATAATTTATAATTTAAATTTTATTATTTATTCATTAATAATTCTAAAAAATAAAATTAAAATTAAAACAAAAAAATTGGGAACTAGGGTTGGGATGGAGATTCTAGCTCGTCTTTATCTTTTCTCCGAAAAAGAAATTGAGTAAATAATTTTATCTCTTCCTTGAATAAGAAATTGAGTATAAAATCGTCCTTGTATTCTCCTCAAATAGGAAAAATCTTCAAGGGACCCCGTTCCCTTGGGGATTTATGTCATTTCTACCCAAAATGCCTTTTTGTGAATTTATAATTTGTTTACTTTATTATTCACATAGTGAAAAATAAGATTTTCAATTAAATAAATGTAAACCATTTTAAAATAAAAATCTCAAAAATAATTAAATAATATATGACTTTATACATAAATTTAAAATTTAAAGAGAACTTAATAAAACAAAAATAGCACTAAAGAATATTTAAATAAATAAATTTTTTTAATGAAGTGAACGAACTTTTTGAATATATAATGATAATAACAATAACTTTTCAAAATCTCTGACCATATTACGATAAAGGATAATTTGAAAGATTTAAATATATATATATATATACTCTAATGTAGTGCATTTTATAGTATAGCTTTTTTAAGTATGTGTTTCTCATGTCTTTAGCATGTATTTTTTTAGTAAATGAAGTAGTTTGTATTTACTTTTAGTAGAATAACAATACAAATTGATTATTTAGTCATTTATCTTAAACATATTAAAGTCAAAGACAAACTAAAGGATAAAAAAATTCTAGTGCGTGTGAAATCTATGTTGTTTTTTAAAATTTTGTCTTAAATATATATTTTACATATTATTTAGTGTTATTATTGTTTATATTAAGTTATTTTTAGATTTAAATTTATGCAAAAAGGTAGATGATTTTTAATTGTGTTTGAGAGTTTATTTTAAAATAGTTTGTATATCATTATTTGAAAATCCTACTTTACCCTCAATAAATTATACAATATACAAATGGTCGATTAACAAAAGGGTATTTTTAGCTATTGCTTAAAAAGTAGGGATGAAATAAGTTATTATTTAAATAATAAAAATGAAGTTGGCTATTATATCAAACATTAGTAGTAAAAAGGATATTTTTCCTTTGTACTTATAACGAAAGGGTATTTTAGCCTATTGTTTAAAAAGTATGAATGAAATAAGTTATTATTTAGATAATAAAGATTAAATGGGCTATTATATCAAATGTTAGAAGTGAAAATGATATTTTTCCTTTGTACTTATAACGAAAGGGTATTTTGCACTATTGTTTAAAAAATAAGGATGAAATAAATTATTATTATTAGATAAATACGATTAAACGGGCTATTATATTAAACGTTAGAAGTGAAAAGGATTTCTTTCCTTTGTATTTATATTTTGATTTTTGTCAACATATATAATTTGAGAAGTTGATATCTCTCTTAGAGTATTTCCAAAAAGTTCTTCAAATAAAATTTTATTACTTATTTAAAGAGTCATGTCAGTATTTAAGACTCCAAAAGACACTCCAATTAAGATTTTTCAAATAAAAAATGATTCACTCTATTCAATTTTGTAGGGTTGCTTTCTCCATCTTCAATTTATATTTTATTACTTTTTATTAGAAAGAGAGAGAGTAGTACTTTAATTATTATTTACTTTTCTTTTGAAAAAATATTTATTTAATTAAAATAATATTAAGTTATTTCTATTTGAGGAGCTTTTGGAGAATAATATATTTTTTCATTTTTTTTTTGCCACATAAGTAAACAAATAAATATTTAAAGAGTAAAATTAATAGAGTCTTTTGAGATGCTCTTAGTATTGACAAAGAAGACATTAAAAGTATAAACATTAGTGTAATGGTTATCATTTGTATCGATTAGTTCCATTCCTTTTTTAGGAAGCACGGTTGGTTCCATCTTTAATTACAAAGATATATATATGTTCTCCTCAGTCTATTGATGTATTGTAGATTGTCGTAGTACATCCCAAGCATAGACAGAATTTAACGAGCAAATTATTTAGAAAGTTGTCTAAAGTTTAATCGCTTAAAAAATACATTCAGTATTATAGAAGGAAGAATTTAACGAGCAAATTATTTAGAATCCCGCGTTCTCCTTTCTGGCTATAGGCTAGGCTATGCTGCTCGATACAAGTAACAACTAATTCAAGCAGATTCACAATTAAGTAATGCTGTAAGGAAGCCAAAGCTAACTGAGATTGCGAAGCAAGCCAATAATCTTCAAGGTCTTGATTCAACCGCGCCGCACCTTAGTATCTCCAGTCGCTGAACAGACTCGATAAAAGCCCTGAAAATCAATTGCACATCTCCAAGTTAATCCTAATTTAAGTCCTGGGAATTGCATAATATACATCATAATCCATTGTAGAGCCAAATCTAAATTAAAAACAAAACCAAAAAAAAAAAAAAAAGTGAAAAAGAAAATACGTACTGCCATGGAACATCTCCGGCGATCAACCAGTCCCCTTCTTTGTCCTGATAAGTCAGCGTGTATCTTACACCTCGTTTCTCACTTTTCTGGTCTGTTCAGTGTTTCAGGGCAGAAAATTAAAACCAGCACTAAGACATGAATCGTACTCCATGGACCATTTTGGAAGAAAATTAAACTTGAATATATGCACTTACATGCAGCGAACATGTGGATCAAGGAGTTTGTCAGTGTCTCGAAGGAGTTATAAAGGCTGAGATTAATTTTCCTTGCAATCCCAACTCCTTCCATTTTAACTTTCACAAACTTGGAGATCCTCCTGCCTACTTGGCCCTGCTGCAGGTGCTGGCCGTGAAGCAATGACTTCTTCCTCCATGACTGAATTGGCGGCCACCCCACAACAAGTTCTTCTTCTCCTTCTTCTTCTTCATTTCTGAAATAGTTAGTTCAAAGTATTTCAGTTTCATGCATACTTTAAACTTTAGATGCAGAACATTAAATAATTAATTAGCTCACTTGTCAGTGCTGTTGCAAGAATTTCTCTTCTTTTGTCCCTTCTGATCATCATCTTCCTCATCAGGCTGGCCACTCCAGAGAAGCAAAGGCATCATTTGCAGTTCGTCTCTGATCTTATAATTACCAAAGGCCTCTTGGAAACCACGCTTGTTAGCATCATCTTTCCTAGACTTGAAACCAACGCCATTACTAGCACTAGGGTTGTTGTGGTTCGGAAGAGCAAGTCGTAGCTGAAGCTCCATGTACAGATCGACCAAGCAATAATATATTTTGATATGTATATGTCTGAAACTAATTATAAAGTGAACGGAGTTTGTGTTAATTTGGAATTGCAAGGAACCTTCATATATGTATATATAATAGATGAGTTACGTTGTCCTTGTTAAGTGTCGAATTAAAGCGAGGTATTTAGAGACAACATGGAAGCTGGGTCGGGAAAAAGGGTGGCAGTGACACGGACAGGCAAGAAGAGAATGAACCAACGTGTGCCAGCAGGACTGCTTAGCCCGGAGTCATGTAAGTTCAAGTTCCTTAATTATTTAAATACCCGGCCTCTTGTTTTTGTTTGGCTCTGTATGTGTGTCCGCTCTCACCAACCCTCTGTTGCCAAACTCACTAAACTGTCTCAATCAAATTGACTGTTAGTTTAGTACGCAATTTGATTGTATCAAGAAACCGAGTTCTGAAGGCTTAGTTTAATCATGGGTAATCATCTCCTTTTTGAAAATCCAAGGAAACTACAATCATCATAGTTTTTACCACATGTCATTTGCGTGTAAACACATTATTCGAAATCCAAGTTCCTAACGCAACAATTGCATTTATTATCTATATTTGCGATACGCTAACTAATAAATGCAGGACATGACCTTCTAAGTAGGTAGAATTTGGCAAAATTAATGAGGTTCGAAGCTAGTGAAGGGATGAGCAATACAAAGAGTTGTGTTGTCATGTCGTTCAAAGTGCTTCATATCTTAATTAATTATATATTTTTAAACACGTAAGAAATTTCTTCTAAAACATGGTTTCCTTGGCCAGATGCCTGAATATTTTGATGACAAAAAATAGATTTTTATTATGAAAACATGGTTTTAGAACTACTTTCAAATATAAACTTTGAAAAATCCGTTTTTTTCCAAAATTTATTCTCACTTTCAATTTCATCCAACCTCCTTCTCTTTTCTCATTATTATTTTTAATAGTTTAGGACCTCGAAAGGCCGCTTAAAGTGGAATGTCGGTTTTAAGTATCTTTTTTTCTTTATTTTAATGTCTGTCATGAATTTACTACCTAATTGAAAATAATTTGAGTATGTCTATCTTGATAAATTCAGGTTATTTATATAAAATAAAAGGAGTAGTACAAATATGATTGTATTAATTTCAACATTATTAATCAAATGTCTTTTTTGAAAATATATTTTATTTAATCTTCACCTTTTGCTTTCGCATTAGAAGATAATTATATCTTTACCAGTAGTAGTTCGTTCAATTTCAATAAAATAATAGTTAATTAGGGCGCATGAGTTCATTTCTAAAAGTTTTCAGTATGTCGGCAAACGCTGGTCAAATATCTAATGATGCATGAACTCAACCATTCAAGCAGCTCCATAATTGTTGGTACTGAAGCATTCTCTTGATCTTCTTTGGTTATCATAACGAATTGACACTGAAACTAAACACTTTGGCCTAAACTTTTGTATTAAAATAATAGAGATTCTTTTGATCGCAGTTTAGTTCTACAATTGATTGAAATCAATAATGGGAGAGAAAGACCAACAGAAATATCATAAGTTGGTAAGTGTTTAATTTTCTCTTCTATTTTCTTCCCTTTTTTTTTAAAAAAAAAAAAGAAAAAGAAAAAGGGGCTAAAATTAGGCTCAGTTACAAGTATATTCTTAACTTAAACTTTTCCACTTTAACAGCAAAAATTATTTTAGACAATAATCTTTCTAAGGAGCTGGTGAGATATGGGTTTTCTCAATTCTTCAACTTCAACTCAAGAGTTGATGGGCGAGGAAGAGATTTGGAGTGATCAGATATAATATGTTTATAAAAAGGATTGGTGATCAATTTATAAGTGTCACGGCAAGTTTCATCACAACCCTTAACTTTTTAAATGAGGTCATTGTGCTTGTCGAACAGAATCAAATTATTATTCTAATTCTTAATTATTATTCTAATTTTTTATTTTTGTTAGGCTAAAAGTAAATGCAGAACTTTTTTTTTTTTTTATAAATTTTTATATTTGTAATTTTCCTTTTCTCTTTTCTGTTTTCTAAGTATCATTTCCTTTTGAATTCTAGAAGAGTGGTAGGGTTTTGGATATTATTCTTGTTTTGGAACATTGGAAGAGGAATCCTCGTGAAGTTCACGTGATAAGTGGCGTGAAGAACCCCGCACGGCCGGCTGTGGCATATGTACGCGGTTCGACACAAATTCAAACCAGCAACAGCATAATGGAATTATCTTCAGGCATGACCAGCCCCATTAATCAGCCCGTGTGGTGGAACCCAACAACCAAGTAGGCTAAATGATCAGATTGTGCACATAATTCAGTCTCTTTAGCTGGCATGCGGCAGCAGCGGTGGTCATGAATCCAAACGCCCTTATCTAAAAGTACCCAAATTATGCATGTGCATTTTGGGACTGTGAATGCGAAACTGAGAATTAAGTTTGAGTTTTTTTTTTCCCATTTTTTTTAATAATAGTTCTAATCTGCAGATACAGTACAATATGTGATTTATTGGAACTATAAATTTATAAGCATTGTTTAGAAATTTACTGAAACTAATTCAAAAATCTACTCCAATTATCAATATTGATCAGTTGAGTTAAATCGATTAAAGTTTCAATATGAAAAACTTTCGTTCGGCAGCCCATATATTTTTTAATGAACAAAAAAAATAGTCAAATTAATAATTAGACCTGCCTAAAACTAGCAAAATTTAACTTGTTTTTTTCGATATCGACCTGAGAAAAGTTTTCAATCAAATAATGGAAGAAAATATCGTGTATTTAAACGAAAAGTAGTCAATTAAACCTGCTTAGACGCGCCAATGAATCATTACATTGGAGTTTATTAATTGGGTAAACCCACCAGCCTATATTGAACCAATCAAAGTTTTGACGGATTTGAATATGAAAAAAAAAAAAAAAAAAAATCTTAATTGGGAATTAACCAAACTAAGCTATCAATTAATTACCATAAAGAATTAATGTGGAGGTCCCCACGCGTTTAATTTTACAGCAAGTGGGTGGTTTTGTACCGGAAAAACATTCATTTGTGTTGTTCTTATCTTCTTGAGGTCCCCCTTCAAAGGGATCAAAGCATCCCAAGCAATAATAGAGCTCTTTAGAGAAAGGAAAGGCTTTAATTTAATTTCACTTGGCTTTCGCGATAAGAAACTCTTTCAAAGATTGAGACCCATGCATGCATGTATACTTACATTACATTCATTCGAAGTACTTGTGTAAATTCAGAGGTGGCACTGTCTGAGACACAACCTTCTCTCTATCTTTACTTGTGCGCCCTCGACATCGATGTTGAATGTCCCCTAAATCTGATAACTGGGTCTGGGTTCATATATCCCCATGCCACGCGTGGGAAGAAGGGCAGAAGACCTTTTTGGACTCTAACTAAATGGTATAAACAAATCTGTCGAGTAATTAACATAAATCTTCGGCTTGTTAGAGAAACCACTGACCTCAAAATTAGCTTAAGTTGATATATACAAGGGTCCAGTAACACAAGTGTAGGCTTCATTTGTTAAAAGTTTTGGTTAATTTAAAGCCACAGCTGTAAAGTGTTTTGTACGCTTCATTTGGTACGCTGAAGAGACTTGGGAGTAGTCGTTTAAAGCCATAACCATAGAGAGTTAGTAAATGCTTGCAAGTTTTGATTCGAGGCTAACATGATTTTCTTCCACAATCATTTCTGTAACAATCACGTGCATTAATATATGATAAAGAATGTTTATTAAGATATCCCGATAATTACAAACAAGTTGCAATAAAATAAATTACATTTTCTCCCTTTGTATTATATGAATGAATCTTTCAATGGTGCATTAATTCCGACACACATATTCCAGAGAAGAAGGAGTCACAATGAATATGATCCTGTAACTTGATTTAGCAATGAACCAAGAAAATTAACAGGAGAAACAAAAGAAAGAACAAGTATATTCTAAAACCTGACCTAGCTAGAAAGAAATCACCATATATAAAATCTGGAAACCTAATTGTTTCATGGCTAAGAAGCAGCCCAAATGTAAAAATGAAAACACGTAGAAATCAACAATTAGATACTGGCTGGCTGTCCTGTGAAAGATTGATTTTTTTTCCCAAGGTTAATTTATTCTCTTTAGCACCACCAAGAGAACCCAGAGATTCATAAATAGAGATCCTAATGCATATAGATACAAATGATCTAATGAGAGTAAGAATTTTCAGAAGCATTAATTTGAAACATTTCGTTTCTGAGCAGAAAAGCCATTTTCAAGTAGCATTTGACCGCTTACATATTAATTAATATTCGATTCATTGGTCTCTCATTCTTCTCCAGTAATTTTTCTCTTCTTGTTTGATCGAAAAAATCTTCGCCATTTGTAATGTTTATTCAGATATATTTTTGTTTCAAAAATGTGAAACAGAGAAGGGTTTTAGAGAAAATTATGAAAACAAAATTTTTTGGTGGATAAAGTTATCAAGAGTTAGTTACAAATTCAGTTAAAAGGAATCTTAGGAGGCTTGATTTTTTTGTGACTAGCGAGAGGAATATTATTTATTTTTCAATTAAAATTTACATATAACTGATATACGAAATTCCAATGCATCGCTTATTTGATAAAAATTTAGCAATTTATACTGGACTAAAATTGCTGCGAGCAGGGATGGCGGAAATTCTTTACTTATTCTAATTAATTTCTTTTCCAACTTGAGCTGCTTCATAATTGTTCATTTGGAGCTACAAAATTAAACATTAATATCTCATTTTTAAAAAATTAATGCGGTCCAGTCTCCAGTGTAACTTGCTTTCACCTTTCGTAATTTTTTATGCAGAAACAGTCCGAACGAACGATGTTGCACTGAGCACGATATAGCTTTGTAGATAAGCACGCGAAACGCTGCGTTTAGGTGCTTTACAGAAACAAAATTGTACAAAGAGCGTTGACTGAGCTTTGTTGGGCTTTAAATCTAAGGCATTGACCGATCCATTCTGAATAATGAATTGTTGAATCCATCGCCCGCCTCACCTGCAGTCCAGGTCAGTGTGTCGCTAATTAATTAAATAAATAAATTTACAATTCTCTGAAGCAGAGACAGAGGCAGATGGCGTCTAATTCATCGAAAAGTCCGATACTCCCCGTATCGGAACCTGCAAGAGGCGATGAAGAAGAGAAAGAACGACTCCTCAAAGGCGATGAGAAACTCTTCAGAGGATCCGCCATGACCAGGCGTGGCGCCAATGCCGCTCTCTCTTACATGGCTTGTGCTGGTATTAATTTCATTTTATTTTTTATTATTCAGTTTCTTTTTATATTACTGTTTCGATTTTGAAATTATGCATCTTCGATTTTATTTGCTAAAATTTAGGTTTAACTGAAGAAATTTTTAATTAGGCAGCCTTTAAATTTCCCAAACTTTTGGTTGAATTGGACTGTTATGCAACTGAGTTGAGAACTTTTGTCTTCATCAATATTAGTCATAATTTATAGTATATATATTATTTGTCAAATGCTCAGCCTCCAATTTTTAGTTATCATAGTAAGAAGATACTATTACAGGAACAGAACTTAGTTTGTACCATGTGTAGCTGAATCATGTTTCTCAATTTGCCTCTTTTGGAGCTAGATGTTTGATGTTTCTTTGTCTCTCCAATGATGTGTGTCAATTGCTTAGGTTATTTCTGTCTATTTTTGCAGTGCTTCTCGTGATGTTCAATAAGGCGGCTCTTTCTTCTTATAATTTCCCATGTGCAAATGTCATAACACTTCTTCAGGTGGATACTTCCCCAATTCCTCATTTATCATTTTATCCTTATGTTCTATTTTTAAAGATTTTTCTAAACTCACTCTTTGATTGCTAAGTAATATTGATGTGTGAACGCAATATAGATCACGTACTTGTTACAGAAGTAAATATCTAGCATGTTTGTTCTTCCATTTGAAATAAATGAACTTAGATACAATGAAAAGAATGAAAGTATAGTCCTATTGGTTATCAGATATTGGGACCTTATACCTCTCTATATCATAAAATTTGGCAGAACTTCCCATAAAGTGCATAGCGAGCTTAAACTTAGAAAAGCTTAAAATATATTCAGCTCGTTCAATAGGTCAGGATTAAACTAACCTCAGTCACAAGTAACTGGTCTACCATGTAATCTTGTCCTGATGTGACGATTTAGAGATCTTTCGTCCTGATCTGAAGTTAAAGTCCAAAGTTAAAAAAACTCATGTTCCAATCCCAAGTTAAAAAAAAAACACCTAGTTTAATCGGTGCTTAGGTACCTTTTACGTGACTTTTCCTGCTTCTGGATATTATCCATGTCTTTCACTCTGTAGCATAACTGTCAGCAGAATTTATATTCAGATGCATTACAATCTCTTCATAATTTTATATCTATGCTTACATTTTTTTTTTTTCTCTCTGCAGATGATAAGTTCTTGTTCTTTTCTCTATTTTTTAAGGCGCTGGAAGATTATTAATTTCACCATGGGTGATTCTTTAATGACATCTGATGGCAGCTCCACCTTTGTACCCTTAAAGACACTGATACATACCCTTCCTCTGGCAGTGACCTATTTGCTTTACATGGTTTGTCTTTATAATGTTTATTATGTAATATTGAACAGCGTAGGTGCAACCTTTTTTGTATCAGCTTTTTGGTCGTAACTATTATGTAACCACTCATGTTCTTCTTGAAAGGTGGTCAGTGTGGAATCTGTCCGCGGAGTAAATGTTCCCATGTACACCACCCTTAGGCGTACCACAGTGGCATTTACTATGATCATGGAGTATTTTCTGGCTGGTCAAAAATATACGCCTCCTGTTGTAGGAAGGTAAATGATCCCTATTTGCATTACAACTATTTTGGTCCTGTGGCAGTATAAGTGTCTGGTTCTGGGTGTTTGACTACATTGTGATTCAGAATATGATAAAGGAATGATTTTTATAACATGAAAAGTTGTGAGATCCTTTTTTTGAGTTGCCGTGTTTCTGATTCCTTCGCTCAACTGAAAAATTTTAAGGTTTTATCAGTGTTGGGTTGATAATTCTTGGTGCATTTGTTGCTGGAGCTCGGGATTTGTCATTTGACTTCTTTGGATATGCCGTTGTTTTCTTAGCCAACATCACTACAGCAATATATCTTGCAACCATAGCTCGCATTGGTAGTACTCGTACTAATTTTTTATTGAGAAATCTTTTAATCTCTTTTTCACTTCACTAGCTTAGCATCATTCGTATGTATTCTGATACTTCTATTCATTTTTTCTCAGGGAAGTCCAGTGGCCTTAATAGTTTTGGCCTTATGTGGTGCAATGGTAATGTAACAGATCCTAATTTGAAGCATGCCTTAGGATGCTCCTACCATTTTCTCCCCAGAAGTTCATATCCTGAGTTCAAGATCTGACATGAAGATGTATTTGTTTCTATATTAGGTGTTATATGTGGACCATTTTTGCTGCTTTGGACATTTCTTCGTGGTGACTTGGAGGCAACCATCAACTTTCCACACCTGCTTTCACCTGGCTTTTTGGTACTTCCTGCTCACCAACGGAAATTAGTTTCTTCAATATAGATGATAGTTTTGTGCTTTGGCAGTTTGTTGCCTCTGTTAAATATGCAAAGCTTGTTGACGTTGTTCATGAAAACAGTTGACATAACGTGATTTGACTGATACAATTTGTTTTGTCATCTTTGGGCAGGTTGTGCTGCTTTTTTCCTGTATACTGGCCTTCTTCTTGAATTACAGTATTTTCCTGAATACAACTCTTAATTCAGCAGTCACACAGACAATTTGCGGTAATCTGAAGGTTTGTTTTCCAGCCACTCTTCGTACAGCGATTGTCAATTTTGGTTTGCACACGTATTGTCTATTAGAGCTGAAACCTAGGGTTGGCCAGGTGGTGGGGGTGTGGGGTGTCATATGGCCTAACATGTTTTCAAATAACATAATATATACTCTTTGTTTGAATCTGCTGCTTGTACTGTCATGATGTTCATCAAAACTAATTTAACTCCTAAATCAATTTCTGGAACATCCTCTTTATACTTGCTTTTACATATTCTAGTATTTTGTCATTGTAGGATCTTTTTACCATTGGACTCGGCTGGATGCTATTTGGTGGGCTTCCGTTTGATTTTGTAAGTGACTGAATCTTACTGCTTTCAGTCTGGATAGGATGTTTATTGCTATTATTTCTGCTCTAGTTTTTACTCCCACTTTGTAATAGTCTTGATATTTTTTGGCTTGCAGCTGAATGTTTTTGGGCAATTGCTTGGTTTTCTTGGCTCTGGTTTGTATGCCTACTATAAACTTGTAGGGAAGTGATTGCACAAGCTTGAGACAGCTGATACTTATTGAAGGTTATGAGTAGCTTCCTTTCTTTCTGCTGACCCCTAGTCTGGTTAGTGTTGGATCGTTATAGAAATACGATTTCTGTATAGGATATTCTTGCAAAGGGAGAAGGGAATTCCAAATTTCTCGAGGGAATCAAAACCTGGTTGGCCTTTCGGCAAATTTATAGCAACCGCCCTGATATATCGATGCATTTGTAAATGATGATGCTTTATCTTCCCTCTTGATCTACTTTCTTTAACAACAAATGTGCAGAAAGTTTTGAAGACGACTGCATCAGTTGAAGCGACTTCTAATCATCGTATATTTGTTCGGTTTTATCATATTTTGTTGTTGGAGATGGTTTCAGATTCTGTCCCCATTTTAAGATAATAATACTCACTGATAATAAAAAGTCCTTGTGCTTCAGTTCCAAAGAAGCCCTCGGGATGAGGTTTATTTTTTTTCTCTCACTCTCACTGAATACTACTATGTATCACAATAGAAATTTGAATAATTGAAAGAAAATTGTTCCCGTAATAATAATACACACGCGAATTTGAATTCTGTGACACGCATGATGAAATGGCATCAACGCGTTTATTTTCTCTGTAGTTTTTGACCCAACATCAAATAAAAGCTGCGGGTGCGTGCAGAGCAGAGGGAACTTAATAAATAAATTGAGCGTTGAAAAGAGTCTTTGTCTAAAACAGAACTAAACCGTCAATTTCTTTCTAAATTAGAATGAATTTCAAAAACTTTGAAACAAAAAATGACGTAAATAGAATCCAAGAAAAAACAACGCATATTTCATTTACATTATAATAATAGTAAGTTTGGGTAATGCGTCCGACATTGATATGCGGCGTTTACCGAAACTAATTTCCAAACCAACCCTCTCAACTCTCTTAGTCAATTTAAAAATTTAATTAGATTTGAACTTAATAAATTGTTTTGCTTAATCGTCAATATAAAACCAAATTTTAGTAGTCAAAATAATAAAAATTAAATTAAATTAAAAAAAAAAAAAAAACAAACTCGTTTCTCTTTTTTTGTATTTGGCTGTAACAAAATTATATTTGGTTCAGACAGTTGGAAAGCGCGCGTAACATATATAAAATCCCAACTGTCTAATCGCCTGTAAAATCACCTGTAAAACTCACAAGTCACCAACCGAAGAAATACCCACCGGTTCTTTCAATTCAAAATTTCAATTCCCTTTTCTTCACAGAACGCAAGAATCTCCACCGACACAAGGAAAATCTAAAGCAAGCCGAAACCCTAATTATTTATTTCTTCGCTTTAAACGATTCCAAGCGTGATCCTTACCTCCGAATTTCTTTTTCTTTTTCTCTTTTAAATTCATTTTTGTTCCGTTCATATACCGCGGTGAAACGATCGAAACGATAAATGATCCATGAGATAGGGTGAAGATTAATACATAATAATAAAAAAGTCGAAAAATGTTGAGGATTGCAATGGAAGAATTTTCTCCTCGGATATCAGTTGATTCGCCGCGTCATTCTGGTGCATTGTCGTTGATGATCGGTGGATTTTCTCGGAAAAGTTTTTCGTATAATAAGCTTCCTGAACAACCCCTCAAGCTCTCCGTTCGTAAATTAGACGGCTCGTGTTTTGGTATTTTTTTTCCTTTTGTTCTTTTTTCCCTTTCAATAGAGGGTAAATGGAATTTCATTAATCAAACAAACAATCATATAATCTAACAGACATTGAAGTTATGAGGACGGCTACAATTGGGGAATTGAGACTAGCTGTAGAGGCTGCATTTAGTCACATGCCAAAGACGGGACCCGGAAAGATTTCATGGTATGTTGCTTCTTTAATTGATTGCTTATTAATTTAACTATATAGAACGTGATGACTGAGGAAGATGAGTTACCTGCTGTGTCTGCATCTGTATGCATTGTTTTCTCAATGACAGTGCTAATGTATATCTGACATTTAATTTTCTTTGCTTGTAGGCCTCATGTTTGGGGGCATTTCTGCTTATGTTATGATGGGCAGAAGTTGATATGTGAAAACGACAACATCAAGTATTACGGCATCAGGGATGGCGATCAGGTTTGTATCCACCCTTCTTAGGAAATCATTCAGCTTCCTGAATTGCTCGTTGACAAATGATTCATGTTAGATTTCACGCTCACAATTTAATTGCTTGTACATTGGATTGAATCTCTCATTTGTTTTGGCCTGTGTTTCAGAAGATGATGTTTCATTGCTTAATTGGAATCCTGGTGAAGTTGTTCTTTTGTTGTGTACGATAATGTGAACCACTTTTAGGATGAGTAGTAATAGCAGAACAATCCCATTGATGGTATCTTCATTACTTTGAACTCAAGCACGTAATAGAGAAAATAACAAAATAAGATTTGAACACCAACAAGCTATGTTTAAATTCTATAAGTTCACTCTCTCACATGTCCACATACACTCAAGGACATGTGTGTGCAGAGAACTACATTTGTAATAGAGTTTAAGTTTAATCTCTGACTTCGTTGCAATTTGTTTTAAGAATCCATGACCAAAATTATGTTTGTTGTTATAATGAGGAAGCTGTGCCCTTTATCATTGCGCCGTTGCCTTGAACTTCTTCCATTAAGTTAATTCTTTGTGTTTTGGACCCTGCAGCTTGAATTTATCCGGCATCAATCAATCAACTACATGATGACAGACAAGGAAACTAAGAAACAAGAAGCTGCAAAAGAACGCCATGTGTAAGGCTCTCCACATGACTTTTTTCCCCTGTCATATGCAATATCATCTTAGAACACACAATAGCACACAAATCTGTGCAACAGTTTACATAGACAAAACTAACATTGCCTGGGCAGCCACATTGCATTGATATCGCCATATTGGTTGTTTCTTTAATTAACTTGGGACATTAGTGGGTTAATCAAATTCTAAATGTAGATAGCATGTTTTAAAAATTCCAAAGGTGGCTATTTGCTGAGTTCTGAATAATGTAAATGGAGTTAACAGGCTGTTCCTCTTTCTGCCATTGCAGTTATTATTTGATTACCTACTGAAACTGAAGATGATCTATTGGATGTGTGATAGGTCATCATCTCAATCAAATATCTGGAATGAGCAATATGAGCTCAGCAGCGAGGAAGACTATGATTGTGATGACGTGGAAAGTGGACGGTGCCAGGACTACGTCAATAAATACGAGAGAATCGATGACCAAACTGACTCCAATTATGTTCCTTTCTTGAGAGGTTGGTTCTCATATTCCCGACTGGTATCTGTGAGAAGAACAAAAAGCAAAGTCAAAACTTATCCGTCAAGAACCTGTGATTTCTTGGGCGGTTTTAGAAACATTTTACAACTTTATGGGAGTAAGAATTACTACCGAAGAAATTCTTACTGTAGAGAAGATTAGAGACGTGATAAAATTGCGTCATCATTGCTTCCATACCGCACTGCTTCCCAAACTGATACACATGGAGATGATTAGTGATGGCTAGACAGCACAATCTTCATATGTAGGTGTGAAGGATTTCTGTTACACCCAAGGGGAAATACAATAGCTCAGAATACTTGCTATACTACAAGCTGTGCCAGCGTAAAGATCTTGATTACAGATCAGAATTAGCTAATATCCCAGGTTCAAGGAGGCTACAATGGGGTGATCAATTGATTTTCCAATGCTTCATCCCTGCAATGCCGACTGGTTTTACAGTATCATACTGCTCACTTTTGTATACGAGTTTAGGATTTAATTTTTCTCTCTTGTAAGAATAATGTTACCCATCCAAAAATGTTTAGCTCAAATAAGTCCTTATGCAATGTTTGTATTCATTGAAGGGACAACAAAGTTTTACAATTGTCAAAATAGTTTTGACAAATGCTGCTATGCCCAAATCAAGTAAGCGACCGAAATTTATGAAAATTGGTAAAGACTCAATATCTTGTGTTTTTTAATTACAAGTAAATTATTTAAACAAGTGGAGTGAGATTTCACTTGATTGCTCTCGCTTTGAAAATCAATTGGGCTCTCAGGATTCAGGAACCGGCCCAATACAAGAAATGTCACACGCTTCACACGTGCGAAACACTAACACTTGCACTCAGAGTGTTCCTCTCCTTCGTTGATCCGTCCACCACAGCCTCATCATTTTGTGTGGCAAAGAATGAGGTGAGAAGGTAAATCCTCTTCTTCGCAAAAATCTCTCTCAAAAACAAAAGCATTAAACGCAAACGCAAAACTAGTAAATTTCAATCAGCCATGGCTAACATGATCGTGGCATCCTCCAATGCCAAGCCACTCACTCCACCACCCATTTCCTCTCAATCACCAAAACCCAGAACCCAAATCCCCCAAATCAACATCCCATCTTCTGAAACAATCCCACAAAAGTTGCTTAAACTCTCATCCTCCACTCTCAAATCACTCTCCTCTGTCGCCGTCACGTCTCTAGCATTTTCCCCTCCGTCTCTGGCAGCAGAAATCGAAAAGGCAGCACTTTTCGATTTCAACCTAACCTTGCCCATTATCATGGTTGAGTTCTTGGTGCTAATGTTCGCGTTGGACAAGATTTACTACACCCCCCTCGGGAAATTCATGGACGAGAGGGACAATGCTATCAAGGAAAAGCTCAACAGCGTCAAGGACACTTCCGGGGAAGTGAAGCAGCTAGAAGAGCAAGCTGCTGCCGTCATGAGGGCTGCCAGAGCAGAGATATCGGCGGCCTTGACTAAGATGAAGAAGGAGACTCAGTTGGAAGTTGAGCAGAAGCTTGCTGAGGGGAGGAAGAAAGTCGAGGCTGAGCTTCAGGAAGCTTTGGCTAATTTGGAGAAGCAAAAGGAGGATACCATTAAGTCTCTTGACTCTCAGATTGCTGCTCTCAGTGAAGAGATTGTCAAGAAGGTCCTTCCTGTTCAATGACTTTTTTTTTAATTGTATTGTTGATTTTTGTGTCTATGCAATGAAAGAATGTAATTGTAATACCTCCTCCACTTATATATTTTTGTGACCTAATTTCATTGTGAAATTGAATATCGGTCTTTGCAAAACATTCGCTCCTTTGCATCTTGTTGTGTGCTTTTATAATTAAGCAGAATCACAACAGTTACTAGCATTCTGGATGAGAATACTTACTGTGTATTTTTGTACTTAAGGGCGTGTTTGGTACTGGGTTTATCTTGCCTTAATTCGCAATTGCTATAGAATGTAATCAATGACTATCAAGTATAAGTGGATTGGTGGTTGCTTAATATTAGCTGCTTGTTTTAGACTGTCCAAAATTAAGAAGAATCACAACATGCATGCATGAAGATTTCATGGCAGAAGTTGTATTTATGGGCCTTGAGGAATGGGGGTTGTCTCTTCATTGAATCTGCAGGAGAGAGGAGTGTTATCTGAATATGTAAATGCGTACCAATTGAAACAGAACTTGAAATCAATTATGATCTTATACTACTCCAGTCGATGTTATATGCAATGTTGATTGGTTTCCTGAACAAAAAATGATGTAATTGTTGTTATGGAAAATAAGATAGAAAGAAGCAAGTGGACTATTAGCGTTAAGTGCTAGCGGTTCTGATCAAATGTTTTGTAATTTTGTTTCCTAAGTTATCTACTATTAAATTGGGTGCAATCTATATTGGCTGCAACTTGCAAGCGAGAATTGCCCTCGAGAAGTTGTGAGGGCTCCATTTCTGTCAAGTCCTTATGAAAGCAGGTCTGGCCATTCAACTAGTCCTTCTTCATCCTTAAAATCAAAGTTTAATTATGATACTGATTGCCATGAAATGAAGTTTTTAATTGGTCGCTTTGAATGATCATTTTCATAAGTTTCTATCTAGTTTTTTTTTTCAAAACCAAGCAATTAAATTCATGGGTCACATAATAAGAATATATTATATATTCACGTGGATGGAGATATGGTGCAACTTTCACCCAAGTAACGAAGCAAGCCACAAATCAATCGCTTGAAGTTCTTTCAAGCGATGCGATTTTTATTTGCAATCGCCACTCGATGCTCGCTAGTAGATCATGCAATATGACAAAATTAGCCCATGATTGGCTGTTGTCAGCTTAAAGAATGTTGTATTGCGAAGCCCATGATTGGCTGCTGTCAGCTCAAAAAATGTTGTATTACGAAGCCGAAACTTGGCTGCAACAATGGATTGTGTTATGAGCTGTGAAGCCATATGATAACGTTTCTCAAAGATATTAGGTAATAATTATGGACTAAATAATTTCGGTTTTTAATCCAGTCATCCATTGAACCAACTGCTATATTATTGCTTTCTTTCTTTCTTTTATGAATCAATAATAAAAGGGGATTTCAATATTTGAGTACTAATATCATGTTACTCCTTTATTGAATAATAAATTTCATAACTCGTAAAATTATTTAACCACCATTCAATGTATGAATGTTACATCACTTAGAGCTTAAATTAGGACTTAAATGTTAAGACATTAATGCTTTGCTCATTAATTGTGTAAGAGCAAATATATGCGTGATAAGAATCCCACAAATACATTCATATTTTGCTCATATAATTGTATAAAAATAAGCATATGTGTGATAAGAATCCATCAAATAGAAATTGTATGGGTATTACACAAAGTGAACACAAACTCTTTCCCACATGGATGGAAAAAAAAAATATTTCGCTCCAACTAGGGGTGGCAAAAATACCCGTCCGGCCCGGACCCTCACCGTACTCAGATGATGGGGGCCGGGTAATACTTGGCTAGGGTATGAAGGCAAGTCGGTCTTGGGCATTATTTGATAAACCTATAACCTGAATTTTATTAAAAAATATTATAAAATATATATTATTTCAAATATTTATATTTATTTGACTCAAGTATTATACAATTATAAATTTTTAAACACTTAAAGTTTATAATTTTATGTTAAATTTTATTAAAATAAATTTAAAACTTATAAAATTACTAAAACTAAAAAAATATTATTATATTAAAAATATAAAATCTAAGTACCTAAATTAAAACCCGTCCTAGTACCAGGCTTAAAAAACCCGATCTCAGTGTAAAAAATAAAATCCAAATAAAATCTGAGCATTGCGATACCCAAATTTGAATTTTACCGACCCTAACTCCAACTAGCTAGTAGCTCCCAACATAATAAAATTTGGCTGCACTTATTTATTTATTTATTTTTAAAACCTTTACACGTTATTTAGTAACCATGAATTAAAAGCGGCAACCTATGAATTCCAAACGGACCTAATAAAAGCCCATGGCCTAGATAGTAAATTCTGCGCAGCCCATTAGAACTTTCAAACACAGCCGTTCAAAAATATATATATAAAAAATAATATAAATTAAAACAATCACCCTCACACGGGCACACTCATTGTTCATTTGAAATTTCCATGTAATTTGTAAGTGCAAAGCGTCTCGCGTCATTTCATTTTCTTCAAACCGATTATAAAATAACATACACTGTTTCTGATTCTGATCATTTTCTGTTTTCGCAGGCGCTCATGAACTTCAAAGCTTTTTTGTTCATGTAGTTGACTCTGGATTCCGATTCCTGTATATACCCTCTTCGTGTCTATTGACTCACTCTCAGTTTTAGTACGTGTTTTCTTTCTCTCTCTCGTTCTTATTTATTTATTTGTTATTTGTGAAAAATGGAAAAGAAATTGGACGTTGATTGATGATGTTTAATTTGTTCAGGAAAAAACTGTAGGCCGGCCCAACGTTTGCTTGTTTTAATTAATTTATTGTCATAATGCGATCGCGAAGAGAATTGGAATATTCAGATTCTTTTTTGCTTTTTTTTTTTATTTTCCTGTGTATTATCTTCAAGAATTGAACTATTTACAGGTCTTTGTTGCTGTTTTTTTTTTCTCTTTTGTAATTGTTCTATCTTATTTGGTTACTAAGATTTGTGATTTTGAATCTTTGATTATGTGATATGCGTTAGTGCTTCATGTTTAATTCTTGTTGTTGTGTACATATGAAGAGATCAGATAGTTTGATTATGGATATATTGGATTCTTGAAAATAGAGTTTTAGACTTAAAGAGAATGAGAAACCGAGCCTAGTTTCCTCTAAAACTGAAGAATAGAAACAATTGGAAACTTGGGTGCTAGTTGGTCCAACTAGTAAAACCTCTTAGGCTTTTGAGGATCAAATTTTGCTCGTCTGTGATCAGTGGTTTACATTTATCTAATAATTAGAAGAACAGTACATGGCAAGAGCTCTATGTCAAAACACTATTCTCTTTTCAGATTCTTTGATGGAATAGTATGCAAGCTTTATCTGAGATTAGTATTACAGTTTTTCAATCAAGAAGAGCTATGGTCTTTGCTACTCAATAGTCTTTGTTTGCTTTTGGTAATTTATGATGTTGGGTTTGTTAGATATGACCTCTACTGCTAGACTTATCTATTTTGTTATTATTATTATTATTTCGCTTATCTCTGAAGGAATATGGCTGGAAAAGTTGATGCTGGGCATCCTGCTGATTTTGAGTATGAGTTTTTTGATGATCCTGATCACTTGAGGACTGTCATTGCCACGTCAAATGACACTAATGCATGGATTAACCCATCAGCACTGAAACTTAGACACAGAATTGGGAGGGGCCCCTTTGGTGAAGCTTGGTTAGCTACCCATAATCTGTCGACTGAAGATTATGATGAGCATCATGAAGTTGCTGTGAAGATATTGCATCCCGTAAAGGAGGATCACATGAGGGTTCTGTTGGAAAAGTTGAATGATTTATTTTTGAAGTGTCAAGGAGTAGAAGGCATTTGCCAGCTGCAGGGGATTTCAGTTATCAATGGAAAAGTTAGTGATTTTTATTTATTTGATTTAGTACAAGGTTATTTTCATGCTCATCTGACCTTTAGCTTGCTGAGATACACTTTTTGTACTGTCTTGCAGATATGCATCATTATGAAGTTCTATGAGGGATCAGTTGGCGATAGAATGGCCCAACTTAAAGGAGGGAGGCTCTCTCTGTCGAATGTTTTCAGGTTCTCTGATTCTGGATTTGGACAAGATGTTCTTTTGTTTCTAATTATATAACACAGCAAAGAGAATTTGGTTTTCAGAGTGTTTTAATGTTTACAGGTATGCAATTGATTTGGCTCAGGGAATTCTGCAGCTGCACTCAAAAGGAATTCTAGTTCTAAACCTTAAGCCTTTTAACTTTCTTCTCAATGAAACAGACCAAGCAGTTCTGGGAGGTGTTGGCATTCCTTATTTATTGCTCAGAATTCCATTGCCAAGCTCAGATTTGCCTCGTAGGCTTGGAACACCAAATTACATGGCCCCAGAACAGTGGCAACCAGAAGTCAGAGGTCCAATTTCTTTTGAAACTGATTCGTGGGGATTTGCATGCAGCATTATTGAGATGTTGACTGGTGTTCAGCCTTGGTGTGGTAGGTCGGTTGATGAAATTTATGATGCAGTTGTTAGAAGACGAGAAATACCGCCTATTCCAATTGGCCTTCCTCCTGCGGTTGAGAATGTTCTTCTTGGCTGCTTTGAATATGACTTAAGGAGTCGCCCTTTAATGACTGACATACTTCGCATCTTTAAGAGGTAGATGATAAGAACATTTTTCATAGATAGCACAACAGATCTATTTTTAAAATAGTATTGCTTTAACTGCTTGTTATTTGTTTCAGTTTGTGGATTATAAGGTTTTACATTCATTACTCATGTTTCTTTTGTCATTTATTCAAAAAAACTCTTGCAGCTCACAGAATTCTGTTCACAGTGATGGAGGCTGGACAGGTCATTGGAGCAGAATCCTGCCTGACAAATCTAGCAGTGGTTATACGGAATGGTTTCTTTCAAAGGAGGACTTGAAAGTTGATGACATGGTGCGGTCCAGAAAGCCACCTAACTCTTTCAAACCTGAAAATATGGACGTTCCAGAAGGAAAGGTGGTGGGTGTAGAACACACTACAGAAGGAGAAAGTTTTGTTTTGGTGAGGGTTCATGGTATCCATGACCCCTTGAGAGTACATGTTTCAGCACTGGAGCGTGTCACATTTGGCTTAGCAGCTGGGGATTGGGTACGCTTAAAGGAGGAAAACAGGAGGCATTCACCTGTAGGTATTCTTCATTCCATTCAGCGCGATGGAAGTGTGGCTGTTGGATTCTTAGGGTTGGAGACCCTTTGGAGGGGACAATTTTCAGAGCTGCAGATGGCTGAATCTTACTGTGTTGGCCAGTTCGTGAGGCTGAAAGCTAATGTTGTTAGCCCTCGATTTGAATGGCCTCGTAAAAGTGAAAGGGTTTGGGCTACTGGGAGGATTTGCATGGTTGTCCCAAATGGATGCCTCATTGTGAGGTTTCCGGGAAGACTGACTTTTGGAGAGCAATGCAGCAGTTTCTTGGCGGATCCAGCTGAGGTAGAAGTGGTTAATTTTAATACTTGTCTGGGGATGGTGAAAAAATATCAACATCTTGAGGATCTTCATTGGGCTGTGAGACCACTTTTCATTGCATTGGGTCTCTTTACGGCCATGAAAATGGGTTTTTTTGTCGGAAGGAAATTGAGGGGAGCAAAGGCGAAGAAGCAACAGAGCAGTGTAATTCAAAAGGATGGTCAACATGTTGATGGCCAGGCTGCCGGTAACCCTGCATGGCTTCCTCCATCTGTGGCAAATATGCTTTCCAAAGGCACTAGTGCCGCTGCTGGTCGGTAGATTTAGACTATGTTCATCTGCGCAAAGCTAGTTCAAGTTTGCTGAAATATGTACATATTAACTCTTGGCGAATTTGTGCTTGCATAGGGCTTTAGTAATTGTATCTGTTAAAGTTGCAGTACGAATTGGAACATTTCAAACAAACAGATGGGTGGATATTGAATCTCTTAAAGCTGTACATATATGCTCTTTGCAATGAATTTCCACATCGAAGTTTGGATTTTAGCTCATGAATATGCTATATGGACAGATGAGGGCATTATGAAGACAAAATAACCTCTGTAGCATGTCGCTGCATTTGAGCAGTACTTGATGCAGAAACGTTTAGTGAGTGCAGATTCAAATTATGGAAGAATTGACCAAGATGAATCTGCCTGCATTTCTACTAAAGCACAGGGAGAGAACACCAGAGAGCATTACCATAAGATCAACAGATAGCACCATTGCACCATCATGATTGATTTCAAAACAAAAATGATCTTTAGCTTACTGCAAATAGCTATGTGACATTGCATCAATGGTGATATGGCAAAGTAACGAATTTCTTAATAATAAATTTCCTCATCAAGTTAAAGCAAACATATGGTAAAACACATACAACAAAGAACATTTGGTATCTGATGCCAATATAATTTTAACTACAACAATCGGCTGATTTAGTAAATAACCCAGTCAGATATATGTATATACAAAATCTATTGACTAACTAGTCTGACTATCAACAATCCCAGCCTCTTTAACCAGCTGTTCCGTCAAAACTGAAAGCCGTGCAACTTCTGATCCAACTTCTGTCAGGCGCTCAGTGTTTTCAATCACGCTTACCCTAGGATCAAATCTGCTTTGTGGGAAGATAGTGTTATCAGTATCAGCCTCAATACTCAGGCTAGCTTTATTCAGAAGTTCTCCACTCATTTCAGCAAGTTTCTGGAGTGCACTAGTAGCAGCTTCAACTTCTAGTTGAGCTGCCTCAAGTTGTAGCCGTTCAATGGCCAAGGCTCCGACACTTTTCTCCCCAATTCTCTCTTGTGCTAAAGCATAGAGCTTCCTCAAATCATTAGCATCTTCGACCGTTTCTTCCTTCAATCTTTTTAGTTCTTTCTCCTTGGCATTTATTCTACCAAGAACAGTTTTGAGCTCCTCATCTTTGATTGTGAGGGCTCTCTTCGCAGCTAGAACCTCCATTTCTTTCATTCTTAAATGTTCTCTGGCAAACTTGAGCTCTATTTCAAGCTGTTTTGTTTGCAACCTAAAATTATCATTTCCTCTATCCAACCCCTGGTGCATTAATTCAGGGCCCAAGTCATCAGTTGGCATTGATGTATTAGACTCATCATTCTTACTAGAGATAACCAGTTTGCTTGTGAGATCAACAATTCGTTCAACTACAGTTTCAGCTTCAGAGACTTTTAGTTTTGTACCATCCAACTCGTTTTGTAATATTAAGACATGTTCATCTTTCTCCTGCAGCATATCCATAGCTTGAACAAGCTGTCCTTCTCTACTGCTCGTGATCATCTTTAACTCTCTAACTTCATTGTTTAGTTCCTCTAACATCTGCCTTGCATTTGAAAGTTCGAAATCTTTTTCCCCCAAGATAAGCTGAAGAGAAGCTTGCTTGGATGTCAAATTTTGGATTTCTAGCTTAGCCTCTACCAAATCAGACTCTTTGACCTTAAGAAGATTCTCTGTTTCTCCAAATTCGGTATTCTTCCTCTCCAGCTCCTCTTGGAGTGAAGACACTTCATTGATTGCTTGCTGCAGAGAAGATTTTTCTTTGTTCAGCTCATTCTGTAACTCTTCTACCAGCTCCTTCTCCATGGATAAGTCCCGTTCAAGCTCCTTGTTTCGAGCTTCTGTAACTCTTAGCTTCACTCTCTCACTCTCAACTTCCATTTGAGCATCTGTCAAACTAGTCACGTAAGATGTCAGACTTTTCTTCTGCTCTTCTAGCTCCACTAGTTGCTTCTCTAACAAGTGCTCTTGTTCTTCCATTTGCTTTCTGGATGATGCCAGAGACTTCTGAGAAGAAACCAACTCGGACCTTACATCGGAAAGAAGCTTCTTCACTCTTCTAAAATCTTCCAAAGTATCATTAGTTTCCTCCATGCGTCTAGACGCTTCCTCTGCCAATTTGTTCAGTGCATCTTGAGACAATAACCACTCCTTGGTCCTCTTTTCCAAATTGGCCTCTACAGCCTTAAGCTTCTCCTCTTCAACTTTCCTCAAAGCCACAGAAACTTCTAGGTCTTCTTCTTTCTCTCGAATGACTTTCCAGAGACTTTGAATCTCAGTTTCCTGTCTCTTAACAACTTCATTAGCTTCATTGAGCATCCGAGCTTTAGATTTGAGCTCAGAATCAATTTTGGCAGCTCCCTCACTCTTCTTCAACAATTCACTTCTCATTTTCTCAAGTTCAAGTTCTTTCAAAGACAGTGCAGACCGCATAGCAGCAATCTCCTGATCTCTCTCCTTGAGCCCAAGTTTCAAATCTTCTATGTGCCTGGCTTGAGAAACTAACTTGAGATTAGACTGACCTAGCTCCTCTTCTAGCTTTTCATGCCTAGAACAAGCAACATCAATTTCTCTCTCTCGCTGCAGCATCTCCTCCTTCGCACGGTTCAATTCACTATGCTCCAAGCAAACCTTCCTTTCTGCATCTTCTAAATCCTCTTCCTTCTTCTTCAAGGCAGCCAGCACAGCCTGAAGATCAGATTCCAAAATCTCGAGATTCAACCCAAACTGAACATCTTTACCCACACCGGAATCTCTGCTCATTCGTTCTTCCAACTTCTGCGTCTGTGCAAACAATCTCTCAAGAACAATCCTCGCAGGTTCACTCAACCCATAGCCATTAACACTCGATTTCTTCCCATCGGGCAACACTGCTCTAACAAGCCCCAAAGAACGTACTCTTCTTTTTCTACTTGTCACGTAACGCTCCGGTAGTTTCTGCTTCCAATGGACCTTCACCCAGCACAACTGCTCCAAACGTTTTCTTAATAAAAAGACTGATAAAAAAAATCCTAATTTCATGCCACCAATCATCAATCATTCATCAATATTTCAAGAACCAACATCATGCTCGTAAACTGTAATACACATGTCAATTAATTTGAGTACCAAAATTTAAAAAAAAAAAAGTTCCCAATTCCAAAAAAAAAATCATTTCTTTATATCAATTGCATTAATTGAGACCACAAACCAAATTTTATTTATCAGAAAATAAATAAAATTAAATAGGAGGATAATTGAAATTGCAAACCTTAGGCTTAGGGTTGAGATGAAGATGATTGGAGCAAAAAAGAGCCGAAAATGCCATGCTTTATATCTTGATCGCATTCCAGCTCTCATTAGTCAATAATCAATCCCTAGTTAATTAGTTTACTAATCACGTTTCAACTTTCTATGCTTCTGATTCTACGATAGCAGCTTTGGTGCCTTTCGCAGAGAACGAGCAACAAGAAGGGAATCATCATAATGGAGGGAAACAGGAAGGCTAAAGTGCGCCTCGTATTTGTCATTTCTTGGGCGATTTGATATTTAGACTACGGATAGACTCAAAACCTTCTACGACTAGGAATTGGGTATTAGGATTATAGTTGATCTGCTACTTTTGATAACACTGCAGGGAAATTTTCTGACGGATGGGATTGTGCCACCTGTCCTGGAATTGAATTTGAGGATTTACTGGCTAGGTGTTCGCTCGTACAGTGGAGTCACGGACACGGGAATGTAGTCTGAATCCTGTAAAATACAGATTGCTTGATAGAATCATTTTGTTTTAAAGACTGTTGATTGAAACGTCGTCGTCTAAAAAAAAAAAAGTCGCCGATGAGTACTACTGGCCTGACACGTGTACTTGTTTGCACCACGGATAATCACTGGATAAGAAAATGCACCAAAATTGGTGGGTCCATAGCGATGCCTATTGTTGATAATTCATATACGGGTATAAATGAAATTTCGATCAAGTGCGCACGATATGTATGTAATGTTGTGTAATAATACGTGAGTTGAGCCATAATTAGCAGAATTATGTAGGGTGGTACTTATTAAGTTTGGTTCGGTTTAGGTTTAAAATTGAAGTGGAACCGAATAAAATTAAAATTAAATGATTCATGAATTTATGAATTAAATTACCAAACTGAACTGAATTGAACCGAATTAATTCAGTTCGATTTGGTAATTTTATTTATTTTTGTTTGGTTTCAATATATATATAATATATTCATTATTTAATAAAAATGATGTAATACTAATATACTATTACTGCAACAATAATCCTTAGTTTATAAATTCACAAATAATAAACAACATCAAAAAATCTAATAATAATAAATTAACATAATAAAATCCAATAATAATTTAGAAATCTACAAATGATAAATAACATAACAAAATCTAACAGTAATAAATTAACATCATAAATCTAATAATAATTTAAAAATTCACTATATATTACAAAAGAAACTTTTAAATTGCATAGCGAACTAATACTTTTCCTATCACCACTTTTTAAATTTTAAATTTTAATTTTAATTTTAATTTCTTTACTGAACCGTTTGGTTCGATAATTTAATTCAGTTTAATTAAAAACCAAATGATTAAAAAATTTTGAACCATTTAGTTTTATGCTGTGAACCAAACCGAACTATATTATTATAATATGATTTAGTTTGGTTCGGTTCGGCTTGAATCGAACCAACTGCCCACCCTAGAATTATATTGTGGGCTCATGGTTCTACCAATCAAAATTCACCAAATGTGATGTCGCCCACCATATTACACGCAACAAGAGGCATTAGATCCGGTCTTTATATGTCTATTTTTTCTAAGTGGTTATTTTAAGAAAAATAATATTTAAAAGAGTACAAATGCTTAAATTTAGCAAATGAGATGGAATGAAGATACGACGACGTGATATACTTTTCATTTTTGTCGATTTATCTTTTAAACCAACAATTCGTACCCCTTGTTATTTTTATAACTATAGAATATAATAGATAGAAGAATTTTCCGCATAACTTGTTTCATTTAGGTTAAGATCGAGTTTATTTATATACCTGAAAATATCAATTAGATAATATTCAAAAATTTTCACTTTTTTTTTTTTTTGTTTTAAGAATTCAATATATTTTAACCCCTTGTCATTCTAAGTGTGTTCAAACATATGTATTTGTAACAAGAAATCAAAAGAAATATAAAAAAAAAAATGATAACTGGGGTTAATTTCAAAAAACTCATACCTTTAAAATTAATATTAGTGACTCAAAAGTCTAATAAAATCTCAAATACAACTTACAAGTTGCCAAATTAATAATACTCATGATCTCTTTATTGAATCATATTAAACTTTATATATAGGACTCTACTAAATTGTAGTTTCTACAAGTAATAGACTTTGTTTTAATATTGGCATGTGACCTTTCTCGAACATAATTTTTCTCTCTCTTTCAAGATGTATGTGACCTTCTCATTCGCTATGTTATTAACAGAATCTATAACATAGTAAGATCCTTAAATATAACTAATCCCTGCGATTACAAATCAAAATTAATTGCCAGAGTTGTTGCACCATGCCCTATAACTTACACCGTGACTCCATAAAGTAAGGTGTCACTATCTTTGACTAATTAAACAAAAATTACAATGTTATATAAAATTTTCATTGTAACCTCGAAAAATTTAAAGATTTGATTGCGAATTAACAAAACAACAGTTGATTAGACTCATCCGAAAAAAGGAGTTTTCTAGTCGGTGACAGTTACGTCCGCACGAAGATTGATAAAGAAAAAAGAGTTGTGGCGCAATTTTTTTGGCCATGGCACATCTCATTCATTCATATCTTTTGAATGGTTGATTTACGACCTTTTTCCTCATTACGTGACTTTCTCCAACTGCAAAATAATGTATAACCCACTCACATGCATAGCGTGCTAGCGGCAAGCCTAATTATGAGAAATAAAAAAAAAAAAAAAAGCCAAGTAGGCTTGTTGATATGGATCTATGATAGGCCCATTCTATTACGAACAAATTAAGAAAGCCCATCACATTGGAGTCCGTCCTTTTGCAAAACCCCAAATAAAAAATTTCCCCTTAATTTATCAAGACTCATTTTGATCAGCCATCAATCTGTAACGTTATTTTACTTAATTGCGCAATGATATAATTAGAGCATAGCTCCTGAGAAAAGAATGACCTCTACCTCTTAGCCAATAGCTACCGGCTTTACATAAATGGCCTAATAAAGCTACTGAAAATGGAAACAAAAAATTTCTATACGGTTTATTTCTTCAGATTGCAACAGGCTACAGGCGTGCAACTTTAGGCCATACTCTTCCAAAAACGTGGCATCTAATTTTGTCCGACAGCACACAGGAAAGTCCAAGTTGGATTGCCAAATGCCCAAATCCGAACACAATAAAATATTCCACGAAATCTTTGTTCAAAAGGGTGGGCTTTAGACAAAAAGAAAGTCAGAAAATTTAGTCCAATGAGAGCGAGTTTCAAGTCCTAAAGCGACAGGGGGAAATGCACCAGTTGAATTGTTTTGCGTGACCCACGTTGGCTAGTACGATAGGCCAATCCACCTAACAGGTCAGTTTTTCAGTTAAATATTTCTTAAGCTCAACGCCTAAATAAATGGTACAGAATTAAATCCCTTATAACTAAAGTATAGCAACAGGAAAACTCTGGTCTACTGGACAAAAGAGCGGGGTTCGGTGTCACTCTCTAGCGACAGTGATTTCGTCCGGAAGAGAGGGTTGTTTAGTTATTTGACTAATAAGGAGTCGTGTGACTAGACCTTTAACATGAGTGGTGAGGTAAAGCTCTCTTAAATAAGAGAGTTTGATTTGAGTTTTTTTTTTTTTATCTTACTTTTATAATTAGTAAATTATTAAATAAAATTATAAAAATATATATTTTTTTATAAAATATAAATGAAGTAGTGACGTTTCTTGTTCACAAAAATTATTAGTCTGAATATGCATTTCATATAAAATTTAATATAATATCATAAGTCTCAGTTGTACATATCTGTTTGTAAATATTAATATATTTGTCTGTTGTTATAGCAGTGATTGTAAATATCTGATGTAATGTCAGTGTTTAACTAGTTCAAAAAAAAAAAAAAAGAAACAGGACTCGTGTGAACTTATAAATAAGATAAATTTTCTCATACAATAAATGTCTATTGAATTGAATACACACACAAAAGCTTGTTATAGTGCTGTATCTCATCTAAATAAACTAGTTCATAATTCAAAATTAGATGGATAAATAAATGAAATTCACTAAACAATGGGTGTTGATGTCAAATCTTAAGGATCGGATGTTCTCTTATTTCACTTTTTGTAAAATATATTGATGCAACCATCCAAGATTCACACAATTAAATCTCTTCAAAAAAGTGTATTCACATTACCCCCACATGATTTCTTTAATCATCAAAAGGCAGGCTAAACAACATATCACTCGGTCTTCTATGTACATATGAAACCACAAAAAAAAAAAAAAACAATTTAAATAGTATACACAATCTTTATAGGCCAAGCGCCCTTAAATCATTAATGAATCGATTATAATATTCAATGGATAAAACGGATATAATTAGTGAAAATAACAGGCGAATTAGCTGTGTGATGATTATAATGATTAGTGAAGTTTTTAGATAAAGATTTAGTTGAGCTGTTGAGATTAGGTACGACTGAAATAAGCCTGGCTCATCATAACTTGGACCGTACGCGATCACAGCCAATGAAATTTAATGTAATGAGATACTAACATAACATCCGATTCCATACATATTTTATAACTGAATTTCAAATAAGAACATAATTTTTTTTTTTTCATTTTGCATCAAATAGATCCATTAACCTAAAAAAACAACTGAATTTCTTTCTTTCCTTCCTTTTTTTAAACCCCTCTCCTCTTGTTAAACAGTGTTTCTTTCTTTTTTTTTTTTAGGAAATGTAAATTTGTAAATTCATTAATCAACTAGTGAAGTTCTAAGATCAAGTTGAATTTCTTCTAATCGAGTTATAACTTGAATTACTAACTGCAAGTTTATCAATTTTACGAGCTATCCCTTCATACAATCAAAGTGTGTACACATTAAATATCTCCTATAGCCTATAAAATTTTATTTTTAATGCCAAATCTCATAATAGTTTACCTTCGCATTTTTGAACGTCACTCTAAAAACTTGTATTTAATTTGAACACTTGTCGTAGCAATCATTCCTTTGTCGTTTAGATTGTATGCTCTTAAATGTTTAATTTTCAGTGCTGTATAAGACGCTCGTTTAAAATGCCATAATGAGTTAGTTACTAAATAAGAACCTACTTGATATAAACAGATAACATGAATCGGTAATCAATTGAGAAAACAAAAATGTAGGGGAGTCATTTGGTGTTGCCCCATCTAGCAATAAATAACAAATCACGCGCTTCTTGCGGTGGGGTCCGGTTGCATTGCGTGATGCGCTGGAGCACATATGATCACAACTCTTAACAACATGCCTTTGACTTTTAATCGCCCAATAAAAAGTGAAGATCACGCATGATCTTGTGATCACATTAGAGTGGGCGGCCCAGATTCAACACTTGTGTACGGCCACTGATCTGGACCGTCGATCTCACCGTACGAAACTTAAAAAGATGGGACATGGGATATATGGTAATCTCAAAGATGTGAGAGGTGGTCTATCTAAGTCTTAATGATCATGTTATGATGTTTACCCGAAGACACAGGCGTGCGCATGAACAGTAATCCTGTACGTCCATCTTTATTTTTGTGGGGCCCCCTATGAAAAGTGCGGCTCCACGTGCTAAGACCGCGCGTCTAACACACATTTTTCATCAATTTTCATTTTAACACAAAGCCCTCCACGTGAAGTTTTGTTGGGCTAAGCTGTCCCTTTTTTTTTTCTTAATTTTTAATTTAATAGCTTAATAGATTTAATTTTAATCAGTTAAATTATTAAATTTGTTTATTTTTTAATTTAATAAAAAATTTTAGTCATTAAGTTTTTAAACTAATTTTTTTTACTTTTTCACTTAATCTAAAAAATTTAAATAATATCATTAAAATATTTTTTTCTAAAATATCCCTATCTAAATAATTAATTTTTATTATTACACATCTCTATATAAACTTGTGATAATATATATCGATAAATCATTATTATTTCTATCTTTTTATTTTCTTGAAATTAACATTATTTATCTTCATAATTTTTTATGAATATTTTTTGTATAAAACATTATAAACTATAATAAAATTCATTAATATATATAATATAGAATATTAAAAAGTTGTATTCAATTGAATATGATTTATGTTATAATAATATATTATCTTATTTATATTCTTTGAGATTTTTATTATTTGTTTAACATTTATAATTTTTAAGGACATAAATATAAAAATATTATTTTTTAGATTTTTTAAGTTAAAAAACAACTTAATATCTATTTTGTGAGATTCAAATAAAAATACAAACGTATCATTTAGATTCATATATTCAATTCTATTTAAAATTTAAATTAATTCAGATCTATTCAGATTTTAAATTTAAAAAATACTAAATAAATTAATAATTACATTATAATCTCAGGGGTATGGCATAAAAATAAGCCAATGTAAAATATATGTATGTATGTATGTATGTATATTGAAATTCAGATATATGTTAATATCGGGCGAATATGGGAATTTATGATTAGTGGTAGTGATATTGCATAAGATTTTGTATAAAGATCTTGGATTTATGAATAGATACGGACATAGTTTTTGAATTTCAATATCTATTCAAAGAAACTAAAAGATAAGCCAATGTAATATATGTATGTATGTATGTATGTATGTATATTAAAATTCAGATATATGTTAATATCGGGCGAATATGGGAATTTATGATTAGTGGTAGTGATATTGCATAAGATTTTGTATAAAGATCTTGGATTTATGAATAGATACGGACATAGTTTTTAAACAAGGAGGAGAATGGTCCCAACGCCGGTGGTTGAGAAGGAGCAGAGCATGGATCGGCTTTATATAATGACGTAAGCGTATCCGCGGCGGGGTCCACAACGATAAAGAAATAATATATGGTTTTTATGCAGTAAAAGACAAATGAACAGACCGCCAATCAATGCACGTGGCAGCTTACTAGCGCAGTTGATGGGTGTCCTTCTCTAGAGACCCGCAGCGAAGCCTCCGGTTTTTTAAAGCCGGCCGTCGATCATGCCACACGATCAAGATAAGCTTTCAAGTTTGATCAGATTCGGTTTTTCGCGGGGGAAGCAAAGGGGGAAAAAAAAAAAATGGGGAGAAAAAGAACGCAACCTACCTGTAGTGATGTTGGATTGGACCACACTAAATCCTTGGGACCACCAACAAAATCTTAAAATCTTCTGCTAACATGATTCTCTGCCAAGCAGTAGCCGTCAATTTAATGTGAAGGGACGAAAATACCCTCCCTGGCTGGCCTCGGGTTTGACGAAAGGGTAAAGTAACAGTAGGTAAGCCACATGATTACGAAAATGGGAACCAGCTGTTTGATCACAACCGTTCGATCTGCATTGATTAGCGTTGTGTGCTAAGTTTTGTTTAATGAGGGAAAACAAAATAACTGCTGCTTTTAATACGACGATGGGCTCTGCAACATAGAATCTTCCTTTATAGATTGTGGAAACGTAGGTTTCACAAGCTAGATACACTTCACAGTGAAAGGCTACGTGATTATTGTACTCTCACTCTTTTGGCGCGTGTGCTCGGAGTTGACCCAATTTTAGTAGCTGTAGTTCGTCATTTCCTTTTGTGGGATCGTACGTGTATTAATGATGTGTTGCGATAATCCTAATTCTACAGCCACTAATGATTTGGGATGCGAATGGAAAGGTATTCTTTCAAGGTTATCTTCTGTCAAATGCACGTGCGTGATTGATAATTTAGCATACAAGGATACAAAAACAGTTAAATATTATTTGTACATTATTCTAACGAACCAAATAGTGATATAAAAAAAAAAAACAAAACAAAAAAAATTGACGTTACATCATATAAATTATCCCATAAATGTATCCTAAATGAAGAAGCTACATTCGGCCGTTCATGGGTCATAGCATGGATTTATGGATGTCATATGCAATCTTTGACTTTTCTTTTTCAATATCGATTAGCAAGTATAAGGAAAAAAGAAAAGAAAAGAAAATCACACGTTAACGGAACTAGTTTTGTAAAACATAGTAATATAATCCATTTATGTTTATATTCACTACACTTGCACAGTTGTAACATTTTAGCTGATGTGTTACATATAATTAATGGTCATTTGTTGGGGGTTAGTTGACATTTTTATCTAATTTATATGGGTTAATATTGCAAAATACATAAATAAATGACATGTCATGTCAATCAATTGATTAATTAGTTAAGTTTAATGATGAAGTACTCTAGTTGATTACTCCCCCGTCCATACGATAATTGAGACTTGAGCATTGTTCTTATTATGTTTACAAATACACTTTAACATCGTTTTAACAAACTAAATTTCATTATCATGTACTAAATATTCTATTTGTAAACCAACATCAATATATTTAACACAACCTTGTTGTTAAGGTATGTTGAAATTTTGTATCCTAGTCATAATAAAAATCAAATGACGACTCAAATGTCATGATCATGATGATAAGGATTTGGATTGGAAAGATACAACCCTTGTTCCTAAATGAAAACTACTGAGTAGATAAGTAATTAAACAATAGCACTCTTAAAAAGGCTCGGTAAAGATAAGGACTGAGCTGTAAGAATAGGTTGAGCTCACGCGCTCGAAGAACAAGTGAGGGAAGACATTGTCACTCTCACAAGTATTGCTTTGGTTGGGGGCCAACATAAATAGACAAAATATTGGGTACTTAATACACTCACCTTCTCCCATTGCATTCAGAAAAGAACAGAGGGACGGATATATTATGATCTCTTAGTTATGATTTAGGAGGGAAAGAACAGAATTTAGAAGCAAATGTTAGGAATAAAAAAACACAAGCCCAGTTAAAGAAATAGAGAAATAGAAAGATCGATCAAAGTGTTTTCGAAAAACAAAATATGTTTGCAGCAGAGAATGGACTCAAAGGAGACCCTAGGCTACAGGGCATTTCTAAAGCAATTCGTGTGGTGCCTGACTTCCCGATACCAGGTTTCCTTTTTTTTGTTTTTCTGTTTTGTGTTTTGTGTTTTCTTTGTTGTCATTTTTTTTTTCTTTTTCATTTTTTTCGTTTGGTGGGCTGCAGGGATAATGTTTCAAGACATAACGACGTTGTTGTTGGATCACAAGGCGTTTAAGGACACTGTGGACATATTTGTCGATCGCTACAGAGACATGGGCATTTCTGTTGTTGCTGGTACTGTATATGTTATTTTTTTATTGTTTCGTTTCCTACTCATTTTCTTTTAAAAACTTGTACTTTTTTCCCCCACATTTCTATCTGTTCCATGTTATTTCTCTCTCTCTGTCTCTCTATTTTTTTTTTTTAACTCAAAATTTTGAGAAGCATTTCTTTTTTCTTGTTTCATCTGTTGTAGTAAATAAAGAAGAATGAAGAAATCAGAGGAATTACTAGCAAGATAAATAGCGATATATATATATATAAAGGACAGTTTTTGGTCTTATTCACCTTTTCTCATTCTGTACTTTGATCATGTCAATCACTTTTTTAAAAATTTTTTTTTTTGCACTTTAACATGCGAACTATATATTGGTGTTTTAAAAAATTTGCCTTTTTTAACTTCCTAAAAATTTCTGTTTCTTGCCGGTTTTACAAAGAATGACGAATTTCCCCCCCTTTTTTTTTCATTAACATACAAACGCATGCGTGTGTCAAGCGTTATTGTTGTTCATGTATAATCATGTCAAAAAATGAGTAGGCCTCCCTCCTGACGATCGAAAAATGAAAAAAATGAAAGGGAACATGACATGCATGAAGCATGTGAGTGTTGCATTTCATGATTTCATATATAGTTGTATTTGAAATAAAATTAATGGGTATTGTTTGAATGAGTCACAATCTACCGGGCGATGTAAGTGCCAGTGTACCACCGTAGCAGAACACAATCTGGTTAACCGGTACTTCTAAAAAAAAATTGCACCTTAATCATGTCCAGTCGTGTTGTTCACAAGATCATTTATGTTGTTTGAATATTATCTTTATATCTTATGTTAGCAAACGTGGATGTAGGAATTGAAGCTAGAGGGTTCTTTTTTGGTCCATCAATTGCATTAGCAATTGGTGCAAAGTTTGTGCCTTTACGGAAACCCAACAAGTTACCTGGTACATTATTCAAATCCACAGCACCAAAGAGCTTTCCCATCCCCCTGCACGCTTCAGGATTATGAACTAAGAAGAGACCTTGTATTGACTCAATGTGTAGGTGAAGTAATTTCGGAAGCCTATGTGCTGGAGTACGGAACTGATCGTTTGGAGATGCATGTTGGTGCCGTTGAGCCAGGGGATCGAGTTTTGGTGATTGATGATTTGGTAGCTACGGGTGGCACTCTCTCCGCAGCTGTGAGACTTTTGGGTAGGTTTGAATGAAACCCCATTTCTTTTATTCATCATCAATACTGTTTCCTTCTTTGCTCGGCTTAAACAGCTTGATTTTTTTTTCCTTTTCCACTCAAATTTTTTGTTTTTATTAAGAGCGCATGGGGGCAGAAGTTGTTGAATGCGCTTGTGTTGTCGGGTTGCCTGAGGTGAGGGTGAGGCTTGTAGTTGCATCCTCTCTATTACTTGTATGCAAAATGGCTTTAGGTTTAAAAGCTCTACTGCTACTTGATAAGAGTTCACAATTTCACATCACAGGGACAGCGCAGACTTGACGGAAAGCCTCTTTACATTCTTGTGGAACCGCGTCTATCAGTCAATTGTTGACAAGGTATTACTACATACACATGGTTGAGGTACAAATGGAAGGTACAAATGCATAGTTTGATTAATAAAATTATGCTCATGCTATTATGTCGTCGTTGTTAATCAAAACTTACCAACTACGAAATTCCTTCTACAGATTTTCATGTGACTTGGCTGGAGCAAATGACGATGCCTGAGTGTTTGATGAATCACTACCAAGTGATGGGTCACTTTGTTTACCAAGCCCAAGCCTTATTTTCTGTAATTATATTTCTTGTGATATCTGTGTCTTCTTTTAGGCTGCGTCCAGTACCCGTTTAACGGATTTGATCGAACTCCAATGAAAAAGAAAAAAAAAAAATTTGCTTTTGACAATATTTGCAATATTCTGCCAAAGACCATCTGTTGTATGGTGCACAATCTCTACCCCAGTGGTTTCCACTATCAAATTCATGTGTTATATATTTAGTAGAATGACACTATTGTCCCATAAAAGTACGTAAAATTTCGAGGAGCGAAAGTTTCAATAGTTTTCCTTTAAACAAGTGTGCCATGGAAAAAAGCAGTAGAAACTAAACTGCATGTAAAACCCAAACAAAACTTAGAAGAAAAAGTCATGCGTGCACATTTTCATCATTGTTTTTCTTTTTATCATCTCTTGAATAATTATTTGAAGTCTATGAACATAAGAATACAACATTAGATTAGTAGAAAGCAAATTTTTTTTCTCTGAAAACTTTATGGAACCACAAAATTCCAAGTGTAAGGACAGCAGATGAAGGATGTTATGTACAGAGGGGGCAGCATCACCATATTCCAAGATAAAACAGGATACAAATATTAATTCCATTTCATCTTTCTGATGAATCATCGAGCAAATTATCTCTTGGAGGAGGAGCCTCATTGTTCCTAAACAGGAGAGCACGGCGTAAAACAGAATTCACCTGTTTTCTCAATTTTGCATTATCAACTAAGATATCTGCAATTACTTCCCTTAACTCATTATCCGTTCTTGTACAGACGTCATTATCAAGAGCTTTTTCAACTTCGGCGGAAGCAGCAGCTTGACTATCTTCAGCTAATAGCTGTGCCTGATCAATTTTTCGGAAAAATGAATTTAATGTGAAACAAGTAATGGATAACAGTTAATCAGGCTGATAGTGCAACAGTCATAATTTACACCAATGAATATATGAAGTAAAATGGAAAAACATGAGCAGTTGCAATATTCATTGAGGCTTGCAAAAGCCTGGAATTCTCAGACTTGGACAGTATTAATGCAGTGGAAAACATGAGCAGCTGCAATATTCATTGAGGCTTGCAAAAGCCTGGAGCTCTCACACTTGGACAGAATTAATGCAATGACATCGTAAATAAGTTCTGAGCATGCTGTGTCTGCTAAGTGATCAAGCATTACTTTAATCATATCCTTTATAGCCTTATGATTGCATATCTCTAATTTGCACCAAATGTGAACAAATCTAAATTTTCTGGTCCTTCCCGTTTTTATCTTATCCCATGATCAACCATGAACAGAGGCTTCACCCCAGTTTACGCTTTTGGCAGGTATGGTCAAACAAAGATGTTGGTTAGTATGAAACCTAGTATTCATAAGATTCATAAGCCTAGACGTGCTGAGACAAGTGCCATTTCTGACTCTCGATTGCCTTATCTCCTGTGAGGCTGTACCAGCCTCCAAATGGAGGGGGAAAATGGGACTAAACCAAGTGTTGATATTGAGAAAACCAGTCAAGTTTGAAAGGTTGCAAACAGTGAACCGATGGAAAATTGTACTAAGTACCTCAGTTGTCAGAAGAGAAATTTGGTCATCTGATGAAGTCAGCAAAGCTAGAGCATCAGCTACTGAGGAAGATTCCAATATAACATTATCCTTTTCTTCAGCATACAAATTGACATTGCATGCTTGAAACCGGTTCAGAAGAATCCTGCATTCATGTAGCAGCTTTTCTCTAACTGTTTTCATGTGGTTGTGCATTTGTCTTTCTTGTTGAAGAAGTTCCTGAACAAATGTACCACATTTCAGAATCTTATTATAATTTCTCTTATTCTCTATCTACTACTTTGATACAAAATTAAAATGAATCATAAAATAACATTTAAAGAATTGCAAAAGGGCAGTACATTCAGACAATAATCAAGAGTTTTATGTAATTTTAGGATAAAAATGGTCCCCAAGAACATGGCAGCTAACAAATACCTAACTTAAATGAAAAACTAAAAAATGCCTCAAGCTGGTAATTTAATTTAACAGAAGTAAAATGCTTAAGGATGTAGGTTCTCATGGTGAGGATAATACTTCTTAAAGGCAGAAACCTGACATAGAACAAACGAGCTAGCAGAGTAGCAAATTACCTCAGTCTTGGATTTCTCATTCAGCATTTGACTAAGCTCCTGCTTCAGTCCTATTTGTGAACTTCTGAGAGATTTAACCTCTTTAACAAGAACTTTGATATCTGCTTTAGACTTTGCCTCTAGCTCTTCATATCGTTTTGACAAATTCTGAAGTTGCTCTTTAGTAGCATCCAACTCCTGCAACACATTTTTATCCTTGACAGTGGATTCTTCCATTGACTCTGCATGCGAGTTTCCATCCTGTAACAATTTCATACATCATTATTTAAATTTCAATTCTTTATGATAAAGATATCCATTCAGTTTTTACTTTCTTTGAAAAAAAAAAAAATTTAATGAGAGAATCAAGAGCATCACTGAGTTAGTTACATGTGTTTCTGCCAACAAACAAATGAAACTGTCATGTATGCTAATTTTATTTGCAAATGGTAACACGGAACAGTTTATAGAACAAAAATTCAGATCCAAGATAAAGGAATATGTAACCTTGGAAAACATTAAAACGGATAGTATCAGAGTAGCACAAGAGTAGCATGACTACTCTATGAAATTCTCATGTTTCTGTTTGACAAAGGTGAGAAATAAACTGCATCTCATATGCACAAAACTAAAAATTTCATGATCTACTTCGGATATTTCTTTCATAAATGAATGGAATTTAAAGGGTGTCTGAAGATTCAAGGAATGTCTCTCTCATCTCCCTGTCTCTCATTCTTTGCTAGTAAACATCCTCCATAAGTACAATTTCCAGAAGAAAAAGGCTAGAGGCAGTTATAGAGAAAAGGAAAAACTAGACAAATAATTCGTAAATAAATTACCTGTTTTGACTTCATCCATTCCATTTCCAAGGATTTCTGCCGAAGTTCCTCCATGTCCCATTGCATTTGTGTAAGCCTTTCCCTCTCGCTCAAAATAGCGTGCTGTAAGGTTTCTTTACTTTTATGTTTAGTAGTTTCGAGTTCCACTTCCAAATCCTTAACCTGAAGAGATGCAATCAGTTATATCCACACCAATCAGTTATATCATCAGTAGACTGTTGTATCCATAAAAATATGTCAAATCTTGGACCTTTATAAGAGCAAAAGCAGTTTTACCTTCACATGAAGAGAAGTTCAATTAACATACAATGCATAATTTATTTATTTATTTTTTGACAACAAATTAAAAAATGTATTAATGAAGAAGATTTAAAACAGATAGTGGACCAGGTGTCCACTGAGAAAACCAAAACTAGGACTATTTGTGATTTACAAGAGTATACCCAATCACCTCTATACAAGGCTAGAATCAGCCATAACTCCCAATCTCAAACCAAACCACAAAAGCAGTTATGCAAGTATCCAGAGGAAAAAGAAGAAGGTTATCTGAATCTTTGCATGGTAAATTAGTGTGAGGGAAAGCAATTGAGTTAGTATATTTCTTCTGAAAGGCTGACTTCATCATTTGGAGCTCAAAAATGCAGATAAGGAATATATAAGGCTTCAGAACTGATACTGTTGCTCATATACATTAACAATATATATATAATCAGGATAGGAGCAAAACGTACAATATCTATATAATCAGGACAGCAAAACGTACATCTACTCAAATGATCACAGTCAATCAACAAAACCCAGCATTGATAACTAGAAAGCATATTGTTTTATACCTTTGTCATAAGATAATCTTTCACTGCCATTTCTTGATTTAATCTTGTTATAAGATCCTCCATGTCTGTTTTTGCAGTCACTAATCTCCGCTCCATTGTTAAAAGAACCCTACTCAATTTATGGCGCTGATCCAATGGAATAACTAGTTCTGCATCTCCTGAAAACTGCAAGTCTGAGTTGCCAAGAATTTCCCGGCTACTTGAAACCTCAGCACATCTATGAAGGTCAGGAGAGCCATCAGCAGATGAATTTGGAATGCCAGAGTTCGAAATTTCGGTACCTCTTATAGAACTTGCATCGCTTCTAACACTATCAACCGATAGCTTTCGTGCATGACCAATTACCTTAACAGGCTCTGGCTCAGAGAAAAGGTCCATCCCATCACCAGTAAGAAATAAATCTTTAGAAACATTTCCATTGTTCACATTCTTCCCTGTAGCATTGTTGGGATGTTGTCGGGCATGTGCTTTATGCCTAGGAAAACCTTCAAGCTGCTCCAATATAGTCTGACCCATGAACAATCCTTCATCAATGTTGGACATTCCATACTTGACTAGATTTTCTATAGGGCTTGTCAAATCTTCATCCAGTGTCAGATCCTCCACACCAACTTCAGAACCGTTATCCCTTCCTAATTTTGGGGTTCCAAGTTCAGATGTCTCATAAGCTGTATCACTACCATAATCTGAAGTGACTGAGGAACTGCCTATAAGAGTGAAGCCTGAGTCGGGAGGCATTTGAAGTGAAGAAATAGTGCTATGGCTAGAAGGATTTGCTTCTGATGTGTTCTGGTTTACATCTTGAAATGCTGAAAAGAATTATATAAATGTCAAAACTCCAAAATAATGATACGGACAATTTCATCGTTCAGGAGAGAAAAATAGTATATATACACAAAGATTACAATAAATCAATTACAAATCCACTTTCAAACATTAGGAAAAACATTCATGGCACGAAACAAATTTCTCAAACACTTAATGCATTAAAATGGCACATACACGACCTCGCAGCAGCTTCCAATTCAAGAAAGGACGCCACAGAGACACTTCTAGATAAGTCAATGTCAGAGAGTAGCTTTGTCATCCACTCCTCCAAAGAGCACCTTCTCTGCAACAGAACAAAGCCTTTTGAGAACATTTGCCATAGTATAGAAGAAGATAGGACTCTAACAATGTATTCCTGAGTGAATAAAAAAAACAAAAACCTGTTTTATGTATCTAGATGAAGACAACTACTCTCCCACACATACACCAAAAAGAAACAAAGAAAAGGAAAAGGAGCATAGATACCTCAGTGGACTATACCACAGCTATGATTAGCAGACATGAACCCAAGTATCATATTCTTACACAAACATAAAAACTGTTATTTGTTTCCCTGATAAATCTGTTAAATGACTATGAATCTACAAGTTTCTTAGCCATAAATAATGCAAGGTACCCTCATCCCTATATATTTTTTTACAGGTTACATGGAAGTCACTCCTCCATAATTGTATATGCAAGTACTAGGAATGGATGGCATGCCCATCGTGTTCTCAAGAATCTGACACCTACTTTTCAAAAGAAAAAATTGTTGTATAAATCATAGCACCAAAACTATGTAAATCGAAGAAGAGTATGCAACACATTTCCTACCTCTTCCAACAGTGCCCTGCTTTTCATTCGCAACAATCCCTTGGGCGGAGCAGGGGGAATATTTTTTTTGGGAAATGCCTTTTTAAGCTGCCAGAAAGAGGATAACAATCACAGTGATGACCTTACAATGAGTGCATTTTAATGTGTAATCCAGATAAATTTCAATAAAATAATTAAACAGACAAGTAGTTACATTCTGATAAAAGCAGAAGTCGTAGATTTCCAAAAGTGAAAAAATTTGAAAGACTTACATCCGTAAATAACTTCAGAAAATGATTAAATCTTCTCAATACTCCTCGTATAGTTGTGATCCCTTCTGGTGATTGTAAACCAACCTGAACCCTGTAAAACTGCCCCTTAAGAATGTTAAAATGTGTAATGCTAGGAAGGTGTCATTAAAAAGTTATGAGCATCTGCATAGCAATCAAAAAAAAAAAAAATGATGATGTATAACATATGTTATCTCCACCAAGTATGTTTACAGAAGATAACCAGAAAAACAAATCACAGGAAAATATGTAGAGAAACAGATCTAGGCGAGTGTGATTTTAACAGCATTATACTATATTTTAAATAGAGTTTCTAACACGCAATGTTTGGGTGTAGATATTAAATGCTAATTTATTTTATTCCCTATTTATGCTATAGAAAGTTTCAGATCTTGCACAAGCCGATAAGAAAAATAAATTCGACGATATGAAAACAAAATCAGAATATATCATTCAACCACAAAAGATAAATCGAAAATAATATCTAACATTCAGTATGGACAATAACAGAAGTCATTAAATTTGATTACCACTACAGGATCTGAATCTCTAGATTTTGGTAAGACAACCCAGGAAGGTATAGTGACACAGTAACTCCATCCTGTGCGAGGATCATGTGGCCAAACAGTGTCCCGCCCATTCTGCATAAACAAACAAATTTATTAAGGATCACAGGACATTTTTATCCTTCCCATTTATAAATATATAAATCATCGTGACAATATTATATCAATTGAGAATACTGATATTGCGTGAGATACCATAGAAAGCATATAAAGTATGCTAGCGAAGTGAATGTCCAACTATTACCGCATGTTACAGGATTACATTTCAGGTTGCATTTATGAAAAGACAACCCCTTAGCTTCGATAGTAAATGTTCTATAAAGCTAAATCTCATCTCTTTCCAAACCGAATTTGATTTGGAGAAGAATTTACACATTTTGCCAATTAAACTCAATCGAAGATTCGCACTTGATCGATCATGATTACGAAAATAACCAACGCAGTGTTAATTAAATAAGCATAAACAATCGCTAGAAACTCCAAATTATTGATCAATTATTAATCACAAAAAAAATTATCACATTTCATTAAATTCTCACTATCGCCAAAAGGGTAAAAAACGTCAGGCCAAAAGTCAAAAGAACAGACTGTAATTAATTAAAAAAAAATTGAGAAGTAAACGAAAAAATTAGAGAAACCGCACCCATTTACGAGGCGCAGGGCTCCAATCCATCCCCAAAGGAAGCGGCGAAGTGCCGTCGTGTCTGTGCTTCGGTGGACTCCGTCTCTGATTCATCGCCGTCTCTGTTCTAGACAGTCACAGTCACTTTATTTCTTTTTCTTTTTTTTTTGGGCTAACCAGCTCAATTTTAATCCCAAAAACTATTGATTAGGGATCTTGTAATCGGATCGGACGAGCTAAGACTACAGGGGTCTGAATTTTCAATTCATTTAGTTTCATTTCTGAGACAAGTCAGAGAAGTCAGTGCTGCTAATTGCTAAACGACACCGCGGCGCTTGATTCTTGAATCAGGGAATTTTAGCTAAACGTGTGGCGAGATGGAGCCGCGTGCGAGATGATGACGTCACCACCTGGTTTGCGTCGCTTTTGTCCCTTTGATCACCTCTTTCACGTTTTCTTTGTTCCGCTCCGTGTTCAGAGAAATAACGAAGGGCCAAAAATCAATTAATTTTCACCTTTTTCAATTTAAATTTATCTTTTTTTTTTCCGCATTGCTTTGCTAGATTTAAAAAATAAATAAAATAAGCTTTACCTAACTGTCTTGCTCAGGAATTTGCAATTTTGCCTTGAAGTTCCCGGCATGAAAAGGGAGCGTAATTTGGACCCTTTCTGTTTTGTTTTCTTTCAAAAGGCTTCCAAATGGGCCTTCAGTAATGGGCTGCATACACTCAGTTTAAACAACCTCCTTTCTAAATTCGTGCACCGCTTTTGTTGAAAAGTATAATCGGAACGATGTACGGTGCATTTAGAATATCCTTTCCGAGCATCCGATTGGATTTCACAAACGATTAAGGGAACCTAATCGATTAATTCAATGAGATTCGCGGTACACCTAAATTTTGAGATCATGAGTTCTCCCCAGTAAAATTTAGTTAAGTGATTAACAAATTAAAAAATAAAAAAAAATAAATCTTGGTCATAACCATACACTAATATTAAAGAAAATGTGGCACCAAATCTTTAAAAACTCACCAGAGTTTATTTGAAGAACAGTTTCTAAATAATGTGATGTGCAATCCCTCATAAACAGGGGTGATAAGTCATTGAACTTTTAGTAATGACATTTTTACAAAATTAATATAAAATTTTGCATCCAAAATGACATGTTATCAAACAATAACTATCATAACGAGATAATTTCAAAGAACTATTGAATGAATGACATGGTAATTATTACTCTTAAACCTTATCACTTCTCATTCAAATGGTAAATTTATATTAATATCCCAATAAATTTTGGTGGGATGCAAACATTTGTGTTCTTTTAAATATAGTTCTTAGATTACTACCATTTTTAAATTTGTTGCTCTTATAATTTGTAGAAATCATAACAAAAATCCAATCAATAATCGAATTAGAGTCACATGCAAGTGCTGCATTAAAAGCTCTTTAATGTGTACACGATTAGTGGAGGAACCAAAATATTTCTGGAAGTGTAATTGCATTGAGACGGGAAAAGGTTTTGTATCCAATGAGTTAATTGACTAGGTTGCATTTCCATTTGATAGTAGAACATTGTTCAAATTTCAACTATATGTATACATACACCCCCCACCCCACACGCACGCACGCACAAACAAAAGCAGAAGTAGCTAGTTTCTTAATTCCAGTAAAAGATGCATGATTGACTCAGAAACCAAAATCAAACTGCATGTGTTATTGCGCGTTGGCTAATTGGCTCGCTGATAAATTAATGCGAGCCTTTGCTGTTGATAATTGAGACAACAATATCATGAATATTATAGAGATAGAGTCTTCCTCTAGCGAGGATATTGTCACTTTATTTATTTATTTATTTATTTGTCTATCAGTGATTGGAATCTACATATTTTGTATTTTATTAAAGCGAGAATGTCTTTCACGAGTGATGAAGATATCTTAAATTTTTTATTCCAAATAAGCATATAAATGATATGGCATTCATTCATTAATTGATAATTTTTTTACAAGATCTAAATAAATTAAATATCACATCATTTAAGATAGTTATTTAAGATAAAAATTTTAGAGTGTGCAACATTATTCTATCCTTTACTAGTGCAGGCGCCCTCATTTTTTTTTATGCAAACATGCTTTTAAATTATGGGATTTAATAGGGTCATATTTTAATACTATTAAACTGCATGATTTAATAGCGTGACCTTTCATTTTCCTTGTAGCACATGAGAAGCTTGTAAATTGTTCAACCAAACTGCAGCAGTGCCTTTGAGTTTATATGCTACTACCTTAACCTTTTTTTAATTTTAAAAAATCCATCGTTTCAAAGAATCATTCAACATCTGATAAACAACCAAGAAAGTCTTCAATGCCTAGTTGTTTATTGAATGATGGAAGTAGGGTTGGTAAAAAAGCTCGGGCCGGGCCAGCCCGGGCCCGCGGGCTTTAAGCCCAGCCCGTTCATTATAATTGTGGGTAAGAGCTTAAAATTTATAAAGCCCGTATATATTGCGCTTAGTCATGGGCTTCACTTAAAAGCCCGGACTTAAGCCCGGGCTTTATAATATATAATATATAAATTTATTTTTTTAAAAAAATTATAATATACTATAAAAGTAAAATTAAAAAAAATTATAAAATAAAAAAAAATTGAAACAGTCGGCTGGATTTTGACCTTACCCCTCATTTTCATTTACCTCATTTTCTAAATCCCTAGCTTCACACTTTCACGTTCTTGCCGCCGGCAACTAAAAGCAGCCCCAGCCACCAGCAGGACACCAGCAGCTCCAGCAGCCTTCGCGCGACGCCAGCAACTCCAGCAGCCTTCGCGCGACGCCAGCAACTCCAGCAGCCTTCGCCAGACGCCAGCAGCTCCAGCAGCCTTTATCGCGACGCCAGCAGCTCCAGCCTCCAAACACCGGCGATCTTCTTCTTCATCTTATTCTCTATTAATCTTTTGAGGCAAGGTTGTGATTATGAGTTTCTTCTCTTACTTGGCTTCTTCTAATTATGAGTTGTTGTCAATTTTTGTCCCGCCAGCAATATATATTTTTTTTATTCCTACAAGTTCAAGCGCCTGTGTTCTTGTTCCATTGGTGAGTTTGCTCACTCAAATTAATTTTGTTTTGTGGAATTTACAGAGTTCAAATGGATTCATATGAATTACTGTTGAATTTAGCTTTCATTTCAACATTCATTCCAATGTTTTACCATTATGTATTTAGATTTACTTTGATTTTATGTTTAAAGATTCTACAACGAATAGCTGACCTTGGGTCGTAGCTTCATTTTCTAATTAACTTGTTCTAGTTTATCTTATATGCTCACCAAGCGTCTGTTATATTGTCCGATAAGTTATATAACATTGCTGATTCTATATTAATAATGTCACGTTCCATTTTCAGAAATTATAATACAAAAGTATTTTACAATGGCACGCATTTACAAACTGAATTGACTTGAAGAATAAGAGCTTGGAGTAGTGTTATGTTCTTGAATAAATAGAAGCTCATATTGTGTAAGAGCATAGAAGTAAAGAGTCATTATACCAGTTCTACAAAGTGCTTTCATTCTGTTTAGATGCTTCTCTTGAATTTTGAAAGGTGCCTCATTCAAGTCCTAGCTATAAATACTAGCTTTGATTTATTTTTAAGGTTTTTAACTTATTGTATTATTATGTATTTGATAATTTTTTTTAATTTATAACTTTATTTAAAAAAATAATTTAAAATTTTGTAAAAAGCCCCAGCCCGGCCCGGGCCCTTCCAAGTTGGACGGGCTTTGAGAGGGCCCGGACTTTTTTTAAAAAATATGGGCTTGGGCCTGGGCTTGAGGAAGCCTGGCCCAAGCCCTTAAATTGCCAACCCTATATGGAAGGTCAATTTTGATACGGTAGTCATTTTGATGGGTTTCTCATCATTCATATTCTATCTCCTCTTTATTTGAATCTTCTGAACTTGGAAAAGGTAGAACAACTTTTGTGTTCCTACTAAAGCTACCTATCTCTTTAGTTATGTTGGTCTTCTTTTGCTCACCAAAATAATTTTTTAAATCAGCAATATCAATACCCTTTGCTTATTGATGGGCAAGTCTTAGCTCCTTTAAATCTTATCTCACACGAAGTAATGATTCTTCCATTACCATAATATGGGTTTGTATTGACTATAGGGCTTTTATTGTTTCACGCCATACTTTTATTGGATGGGTTTGTGATTGTTCAAGTCGTTTTATCATCCTTATAATTCATTCTTCAAATTTAGTACAGAAACCATTTTGTTTTTTATTTTTTATTTTTGATTTTTTGGTTTTTTAGAAGAATAGAAAATTATAGGGTAACAATGAAATTAAAGAAAAGCGGGGGGGGGGGGGGGGAATTATAAATAAGTAAAATTTTGTGTTGCCGGTGATTGGAAAATTGGACTAGGATAGACGAATCTGGAAGATTTAATGGTGATGAGTGTGATGGTGGTTTTGACTCAAATCGTTGTGGATTAACCAAAAAATTAAATTGAAGTACTGGTTGGAGGTTGGTTTTGCCTTATGGTGAACAAACCAACGGTTGGTAGTGGAAGTGGGCTAGAAAGAAAGGACTGATGATGCTGAACAGGTTGGTGGTGGTGGTGGCCAATAAATTGCGGTGGAGGGCAATGATTTGAGTGGCCGTTAGTGTCGCAATTTTATGGCTTTCAGTGGTGTTTGGGTAGCTTGGGGTTTTGCCTTATTTTGTTTTTTTAACCTGGTGGAATCAATGAATGACGGGGGAAGGATTTGTGAATGAAGAGTGGTTGGTGGTCCGAAAAGCTTTACATGGTATAGAGAAAGGCTCTAATATCACTTGACGCAGTGCGGAAGCGATGTTAAATTCGTTCTACTGTACGTTCTTGAAAACTCAAGAAAAAGGGCTCTCATAGAAAACATATTTCAACTGAAAATACTAAATATTATTGATGAGAATATTGTGTAAAGAAATAAGAATAACAAGTATATTTATACTAATTAGCATTATTCTATTCCTAATAAAATTATGCTTGCTTATAGAAAAAGAAATATGACTTAAATAAGAAAATATAAAATAAGTCCCAATCAAACTAGAAACAAAGAAATTAAATTTATATTACTATTATAAATAAGTTTGTCCTACATCAATCCCACCAATAAATTCTGATGTCGAATAAAAGAATTGTACGTCCTCCACCAAGTAATTGTGAGGATAATTAGAGAATTGTCTTGTTAGCTAATAACTTTTTACCTTACTTAGTAAATATTCTTAATATTTTTTAAAGAAAATGGAAGGTGGACAAGTCCAAATTAATTTTTACTCTCTTTCCCATCCTTAAGATTCGAATCCAAGTTCACACAAATGAGGGGCGACAGATTGCACTGTCAACCAACTCGACTACACCCTTAGGGCTAATAAATATTCTCATTTGATTGATAGCATTTGTAAATATTCTCTCGTGATGTAGCTCCCCTCAAAACACAAGATGATAATGGTTATTAATTAATAAGACAATTGTATGATGACATAATATTTTAAGAGCACATGATGATAGTATGTTCATCAAATCTGATCTCCTTACTCAGCATTTGTCATAAAACCAACCCCTGGTTTTCCCGCTGCTAATTGCGTCTAGAACTATGAAACGGTGCCTTTTTTCCAGTGGACGACTTTAGTTTAGACTTTGGGATGAAGTGCGGGGGGTACCCCTCCTAGCTGGCTGGACCATTAATCTTACTAGTGGTTGTAATTCATTTGCTTGATAAAACAAAAATATATGCTATTTTTAATTTTTTAAGATAAACGTGACTTAATTAATTAGTGAGGATATTTTATAGAAATTAAAAAAAAAAAAAGGACAAGCACAAAAATATATGATATTGATATATACAGGCTTTTTAGATACAATGAATTTACATAGGGTTTTACCCACCATATATGTCGAACGAGTCTTATTTGTGTACAACCATCTTATAATTTTGTTAAATGATTATACATACATTCGATGTAGAAAACAAATTCTGGTACATGCTTGATTCTATTTGTAGAAAACGACATGGATTACAAATAATTTCAATCCAATTTTATATTTTCAAAGTTGATAAAATTAAAATTTTCAAGTTTTTACATTAATTTTAAGATTAGTTACATAATGAAATTAACCTAGATCTTTGCAACCAAATGTATCGAGAGAATGCTGTCCTCACACTCACGCATGGTACTGATTCATTTGAATGAGTGTCCATTAATCATATATATATATATATATATATATATATATATATATATATATATATATATATATATATATATATATATATATATATATAGATATATATATATATATATATGTATGTATGTATGTATGTATGTATGTATGTATGTATGTATGTATAGGAGTGTAATTAAGTGATACAGGCAATTTACGTATTCAAAATAACATATGGATTTATATCAAATCCATCCGATTGCGAAATAAAGAAGAATAATTTTAATTATTAATTAAGTCACAACATTAATGCGTACACATCACAACTAGCGTAGGCAAACAGTCTTGCCTAGTTATTATCAAATGCAAACAACGAAACAGTACTAGAAATAGACCCCAAAAAAAAATAAAAATATCTTCTTAGTTAACTAGAGCATTAATTTACTAGAAATATGCATGTAGCTTCTCATGCACATTTGAAGCCTGCGGGAATTGGCCTTTTGCAAAGACTAAAGATGAGCTCAATATTAGTTGGCCAGTTCAATTCAATCCCAAGAACATTGGCTTTTATGGCAATGCAAAGACACAATGCAGCTTCCATTTCACCCAAGCCACCAAGTATAGCACAGCACTGACTGTAAGGTGGGCTTCCTAGAGGAACATTAGCTCCAAGAACTCCTGCACAAGCTCCAAGCTTCAACGTGTTTCTGGGGCAAGATGCTGTAGCCGGTGGAGGCGTAGCGGGCGGCGGCCTGCATGGTGAAGGGTTGCATGAGCCACAAGCACTTGACATTGTTGTGGATGAAAGAAGGAAGAGCACAAAAATGGTAGCAGCAAGCTTGTTGTTGGAAGCCATTGCTATGTGTCGTACGTGCTGTGTTGTGTGGCTTGCTCCTGTGAAGGGTGCCTCTATTTAAAGGAGAATTCTGCGGTGGATGTTGGGAGTTTGATTGAGTGGAAGAGAGTGAAGAATTGTGATAGTGTACTTGCATGGATTTTTTGTTTGCTTCTTATTAGATCTTTGTTGGTTGCTATCTTTTCTTTGTTGCTGAGAATTGTTTACAAATAAGCATTCATGCAAGCGCACATGCAAGTTGAAGTGGGATCTAGGTGGATTCAATTTTGGCCACTTATTTTCACGAAAAGAGAAAAAACATTAGGAGATAATCCTTGTCTGAGTAATAAATGCTAATACTAGGCACAACATGATATCAGAGATAATATCGTGTGCTCAAACTCCCATGTACTCGCTTGTTTTAGTTAATTCTGAGTGCGGATCATTTTGGCTTTGCAAAATTCCTACTTCTAATTCAATTAAATCCAGTAGGAGATTTTATTTACCCCTTAACTGCCATTTTGTATTTTGAATGAGTTTGCTTTTAAAAAAAAAAAAAAGCAAAAAACAAAAGAGCTTTTGGGTGAGTTTGTCAAGTTAACCATTTTTATCTAAACGCTACACAAAAATGTCTAAATCAGTAAGAGGACGATGACACCAGAAATATTATTTGGTCAGCAAAATTTTTAATTCATTTTAGTATGACTTGTCAGAGTTTACAAGTGCATTCCAACTCTTAGAATTGGGACAACTAAGTGAAACCGTGTATGGGGACTCCTCTGTCTTGTATCAAGTCCATTAATTCATTCACAGGTTAATTGTACGAACAGGTGAGAGCAATCTTCAGAATCACATGCCATGAGTTTTGATCACATGGGGGCACCCTCGCTCTCCAGGTATCATTATCAAATTCTCCGTTAATTTAAAGGACTAGTTTAGTTTATTGGATAAAGTAATCTGTCCGATATATAAATTCAAGAAATTCTTCTTTATTAATTAACGTGGGATATAATGCAGTACTAATATAACGTGTGAAACTTTTCATTTGTTGATTCCCAAAAGTTTTCATTCTTGTCTCCGCTATTAGAATGTAATCATGTACGTGGTGGTAAAATTTGGATGGTGGGCAACAAAATTTTTTTAAAAGCTAAAGGATTCTCAACAGAGTGAAGGCGTTGTGCTAAAAAATATGGCATTCCAGATATTTCATTCTTGTCTCCGCTATTAAATATCACAGTGCCCTTGCTGCCAACGGCATCACTGTTTAAAACATTGATTGGTCAATTTGATGAAAGAGAAACGACGCTTCAAGTCCATGCTTCGGATGTATAATTCAACGGTCCCAAAAGGTGGGGGGCTTGTTAATATTATTGATGAGGGAAAATACATTCAGCGAACAAAGAATACTAGTTCTATAATTTCGGATCAGCCTCTGTTTCAAGACGCACTCACCCATGATGAGATTGATAAATTAATCACATATATGTATATAAAAATTACCATGTAAAAAAGTACGGACATGGAATTTTTTATTTTTTTACATTAACTAATATTTTATAAAATACAGATGTTTGCTAAAGAGAAAGACGTACGTGTGTGTGTGTGTGTATAATGTACGTATTTTATTAATGTGCCCATGTAAGGATAAGACCGTTGAAGCATAGTTGGTGAAGTTGCCTTGTGTCCAGGTAATTGATAAGAAGCGTAAACGTTTCAGAGAAAAACAACTTTATCAGTAATATAAACTGGCGGTGGTGCCGGAGAAGTTACGACAACTAAAATGACATGTCGCCTTTGAAGAAGTACCGGACGGTGAGATGGAATCGAGAATTGGGCAACTCTTTCGTTTCTCATTTAGCTCTGACTTCTGACGACACACAAGTCAGGAATCGGCGAGCCTTAGTGTCCCATATGAAATAGTTGGGCCAGACTCATTGAACTTCAGCTTGGCCCACTATAGAAACAACTCTATAGTATTTCGACGGAGAGGGAAGCGAGGATACGAAAGATTTTCAATTTTCAAAATCTGCGCAGAGAGACAAGCTGACACCAGCTGTGCCAATTACCTTTTTTTTGGGGAATTACCCGATGTTGTTATTATTGTTATTATTATTATTATTTAAAAAAATTTGAAATGCCAAACACATTACAGATGAAACATCCTGAGTTGAGATGATATTGTTTACCTGCTAACAAAAATAAATAGTAATAATAATTGTCGAAACAAGGAGAAGAAAACAAATAATAATTAATAAAAGTAGAGATGTTTCCGTTCGTCGATGAATAATTTGGGGGGAATTAAAAAGCAAGCAAGCTAACAAACAAGCGCGTCTCTTCATAATTCAAATGCGCTTCGAAACAGACACAAATAGGAAACAGCCCATCTTTACTAGTCTGGGTAATTTATAACCGGCCTTTCCGCCCATAAAACCAAGTCATTTTCATTTATTTACAATATCAGCCAGCCTTGATCGCCGAAACAAAACAAGTAAGAGAATTAACGCGGACCTAGGTCATTTAATTATTAATCAATTAGAGGAAATATTGTAGCTAATAGGTTGGCGATTAAGTAATTAATTGCATAGAGAGAAAGAGAGATGGCGATACTTTTCTCTTTAGTGGCTCGAGGATCGGTGGTGCTGGCGGAGTGCAGCGCCACGGCCACCAACGCCAGCGCCATCGCCAGACAAATACTGGATAAGATTCCGGGGAATAATGACAGCCACGTGTCGTATTCTCAAGATCGTTATATCTTCCACGTCAAGCGCACCGATGGCCTCACCGTTCTCTGTATGGCAGATGATACCGCCGGAAGTATGCCCCAATTCTTCGATCACTTTTTTTTTTTTTTTTAATTTGATTGACCATTCTTCATTTTTTTCTCTTCTAAAGATCGTTCATTGATTGCTTTGTTTAATCTTTGGGATTTGATTCTCGTTTCCAAGGTTTAGTTTTTAATATGAGAGTCAGCTGTCCGTCTGTTATGAAACTAATTAATTGGAATCGGGTTTGAAGATCTTGGCTGTGTGAATGAGTGGACATAAAATCTTTTCTGGTCCTGTGAATTTAATATTGTAATTTAAAAAGTGAACAGCATTTTTTTACTTCTGTGTGTAGATAAGTTGAAGTAAGAAGTGTCGTAGATATTTTTGAATGGCGTCAAGGTTATGTTTGGTTTGCAACGTTAGCTGCCAAGTGAAAAAGAGCCCGTTTATCTGATGTGCTTTCAGGGTTGCAAAATATTACCTTAGTCAAGTTGTTTATGAGTGTTCTCGGAATTTATGGCATTAAAAGAATTCTTTATCCGACTGCTGCTTAATTTTAGCATTCCATCTGTTTTTGTGAACAATGTTTTGGTGTGTTATGTTCAGGGCGAATTCCTTTTGCATTTCTGGAAGACATTCATCAGAGATTTGTGAGGACTTATGGCCGTGCAGTTCTTTCAGCCCAAGCTTATGGCATGAATGATGAATTTTCAAGGGTCTTGAGCCAGCAAATGGAGTATTATTCAAATGACCCAAATGCTGATAGGATAAATAGAATTAAAGGTGAAATGAGCCAGGTAGGTTTTACTGCTTTTTCTTCAGTTGTAAAGCTCTGTTCTGACATTCCATGTCTGCTAGCCTGCTTTGTGGTTAATTGAAACTTTGTGATCAATTGACAGAAATTCTTTGCTTGATATTGAATTTTAATTTAGTTATGCCCTTCTCATATATGAAAGATAAATCATCCATACACTGTCATCCATATAAACAGCTTCTAGAGCGTAAAATTTATTTTGCCTTCAAAGTTGTTTAACAAATTTAGAACTGTTGTTGTTCTGCTCGAATCTTTTATTTTTACTTGTGCTAATGATTCGTATATGTCAATAATGTCCTTTGATAGGTAAGAAATGTCATGATAGAGAATATTGACAAAGTTTTAGAAAGAGGTGACCGCTTGGAACTGTTGGTTGATAAAACTGCTAATATGCAAGGAAACACGTTCCGCTTCAGAAAGCAGGCTAGGCGTTTCAGAAGCACAGTATGGTGGAGAAACGTCAAGCTCACGTATGTTCTCTTAGCTGATGATTGATTATATTTTTGACTATATGCATTGGAAGCATTTAAGCATAGTAGGCATGCATGGGTATGTTTCCTTGAGCTGTCCTGTGGAACATATGCTACATATCTATGTCCATGTAAATTTAGATCACTTAATGGAGGCTGAAAGAGAGATAAGAAGATCAATGAGACTGTTGCCTACTAACTTACTTTCCTTTTTGCAGGGTTGTGCTGATTATCATCATCCTTGTGATTGTTTATGTTGTCCTGGCTTTTGTTTGCAACGGGCTTACCCTACCTACCTGCCTGAAGTGAGGGCTAGAGTGGAGTGGGATCTATATTGTGTTCTTTTTCCTAGTTTGTTTCCCCCTTTATGCGTATATGGGATTTTGCAGTCTCAGCTTTCTCTGCTGCTGCAATGAGAATTGAGAAGCAGTCTTTGTGTGCATGCTTGTGTTAGTGTCTCACGTGGAGATACAAACTAGTTCATATTGTATGACTTGGTGCGTTTATATTTATCAAAGACTAATTTTTTGGTGTAAAATCTTAAACCCTGTTGTCTCCATCAATATTTCCCCAAGGTTAATTGCGGTCTTCTTATTATATATCATCTCGTCTACCAATGATGGAAAGCTATTCAAAAGGCTGAATGAAGGATCAGAATTGATCCACATTTGTTTTCATTAATTTGGCTGTAATTTAATTTGGGATAATCAAGTTTGGGAAGAGATTACGATGATCAACTGGGGAAAGTATTATGGAACCTTGAGATCAAGGTGATGATCACCTGATGAACATGGACTTAGAAAAAATTTATCATGATGAATAACAAAGCTTAATGACAGAAACTTAATGATGAAAGGGAAAAGCCTTCAAAATTTGATGTGCAAAATTTATAATAAGGTGATTGCTTTATCAGTCATGCATATTCCCCAATCGGTTTAATGTTTACGTCAGCAATTTGCAGACGCTTGCAATTTCAAACCGCATAGTTGCTTCTAAATCTGCTTTGGTTAATAAGTGCCCGCAAAATTTTCCTCAGGAAGAGATTTATTTCTAGTTTGCGACTTTCACTGGACACAAAGATTGAGCATACTATCTTTTTATTTTCCAGCATGCCATTGCCCTTTATTAGCAGTTTAATGTCCTGCCATAACCCCAGAAATTCTTGTTCCAATAACGCACCGTAATGATTGAATTTATAAACTTAACAATCTGATCTATATTAACCTAACGAGCTGTATTGCTTTAGCTATTTTCCTGAGAAGTTAGAACAGATCATACACATATTCAGAGGCTTCTTCTATGTATATTCTCTTTATCCAGCGTCTACAAAAGAGTGCATATGTACATCAAATGTACAAAGGAAGAGAGCATGTGCCTTTAACTTGCCTGTTAAGACATTGGAACATCACTAAATCTTTCTTACAATATGTTGTCCTCTACAAGATTAAATCTATTCAACAATTCCTCCAATTCATGCACTGCAACCTTATAATGATCTTGAGATTGCGCCCCTTCTTCCAAAACGGGAATGGCATGCTTATATAGATGATGGTACCAGTAAAGAGGGCTATACATGTCAACATCATTGAAGCCATGATCAAGAAGACCCCTGCGCTTAAAATCCTTACTCCAGCGTGGAAGAATGTAGTGCGATGGGATTTCTTCAATGCCATTATAATTAAGTACATTTAAAGCATGCCTGCACAAATAACCTCTGTAATTGAACAAACTGCAAATGCATCGGATATCAACCTGACTTGTCTCATACAGAACCTCGTAGTTCTTTACCTCCTTCTCGTTCCCCTCTACTTCAACTCGTTCTTTTACAATGTATGTTATTATCGGCCCATTAGCAGTGACCTGCCTTGTATTAAAACAAGAGTACATTCCCTCAACTTCAGATTGAAACCTCCTAAAAATTTCTTTCGTATATACTTTAGAGAGCTGCACCTCAAAACCACATCTTGTTTTCAATTCAAAACATGAATTTCTTGACTCCAGATCAGCCACCGCTTCTTTTGTATGCTTCCTGTGTAAAGCTAGATCGTATTTGTCAACAAATTCCTTAAAAGACGTATGTTTATGTACGTAGCCATCAAAAAATGCATTGAAGCTCTCATTTTCTTGGACAGGGATCATTCCTGCAAAAAAAGTGTCTTTCAAGTAAACTGGAACCCATTGTCGCCTATCTTCATAAAGTGTTTGAAGCCATCTATTGTCCCCAAGTCCATGCCAATTTATCATATCAGCCCAGGCAGTTTCAAACTCAATTATCTTCAAAGAATTGTAGACAGCTTTGTTCAATTGCCTTTTGATTGCTTCATATCCCTTCAATCCTCCCAACTTCTCCGGCACTCTTTGCATTATATACCACAAGCCATAGCAATGATGAGCTTTTGGGAAAACCTCACAGATGGCGCTTTGCAAGGGTTTACTCTGGTCAGTGATAATAACTTCAGGAGGCCGGCCTAAAAAGCAATTAAGCCACGCCCTGAGGATCCAAACATGATACTCTACTGAATCAAGTCCAATGAAGGCACAGCCTAACAATACCTGTTGTCCATGGTGGTTCACACCAATGAATGAAATCAGTGGGATGTCATATTTGCTAGTAAGGCATGTTGTGTCAATTGCAACAGTGTCATTAAAAAGGCCGCATGCAGCCCTAGACCTGGCATCAGCCCAAAACACATTTCTCAAGCGGCCATCATCATCAATGTCCATCAAGTAAAAGAAGTTGGGATTTGTCAACTTCATTCGACAAAAATAGTTATATACTGCTTGTGTATCTCCTTCTTTAAGTTCCAAATGTTTAGAGTGATCAATAGGAATCAAACCCTCTCTTTCATCAACATTTGTTAATCCATTACACACAGCATCCACAAGAGCAGTCCGATACAACCTAATGGTATGTACTTCAGTAACAGGCTCTGGTGGCGGTTGTGCTCTTCTTGCTGCAAGAATCATTTTTTTGTGGGACTTATAAAACCGTTTGATTTGCGGACTCACAGCATGGTTGTGTTCAAGCTCAACTTCGACTATTCTCCACCTTTTAGAGTCCATGAGTCTAATGACTATCATGGCAGGACAACCAGTTCTGGTCTCAGGTCTCGGATTGTTTGCTTCACTCTTTTTCTTGAAACCTGCACTGCTGCAGCTAAGTTTTGCTCTGTACCGCTCTTTTCTTTTTGATCTAAACCAGGAATTGCTTACTCTGATGCCAAAACCTTGTTCCTTTCCATAAGCATTATAAAAATCATAAGCTTCATCAAAAGAATCAAATTCCAAACCCACAGTAGGTTGAGGGGGATCCTTCCTTAAATGAGTATCACCAGCTCCATGACCACGTTCCTCTCGACAGTCTCCGTCACCCTCATATTCATCGCCTTCATCAAAAACTGGCTCACTATTGAGACAAACTTCTTCCATCTGAAAACAAAATCAAATTGCAAGATATAAGTAGATAATTTCTCTGTAAACACTTACTGTTATGCCCGAAATTAAGAAGAATTAAGGTTGACAAAACGAAGACAAGTTCTTATATCATGTTTCATTGGAATGATAACACACTACATCAGCTGCAAAAACCAAAAAGAAGTTCATTGACTAAAAATATAATTTTTTTTTTTAAGAATCAGACTGCACATGCTCTAAAGCTCTGACATGAAATTGTAGCACGTGTACGGCACTGGTGTGTGAGTAACAATTTTGCTAACAACTTTGTGGCACTTAACGAAAATCTGAAAGTTGGCAACTTAATCTAACAAAACTAAACACATCCAAATCAGTAAATTCGGCAAGCACATCCAGTGACCCTACATTATCGTTGATCATATTCCACGTGCTTTTTGCTTCATATTTTGGTGCCATATGCAATTATTGCATGAGAAAGTTATAGATGGCTAAACTTTGATGGTTATTGGTCAACTAGGATTTGCTATTCCTCAATCATTATCTCAATTCACCGGCTTATGACTTCAGTTTCAAATATAAGACAGCATTGACCATGGCAACAAATGTCATGATACAATTAAGCTTATAAAATGTCTTTTCATGTTTCCAGCATTGCACTGACTAAAACTAACAATTCAGCGACTAATCAAGCATCATAAATGTAATTAAAACAGTACCTTCACATCAAGCTCGATCACCACCGTTGATCATATTGAACAAATTCGCCGTGCTAGCTTCCTGGTCAGGTTAAACACTTGGCAAGTCATTTCAACGACACTAACGCTAAAAACCTATTCCAGAAAGCAAAGCCAAAATCATTAATGCATTCATGTAATTCATCACCGTAAAATAAGAAACAAAATTCAAAACTCATTTCCAAAGTTATTGCTAATAATTGAATTTAATTTAGAGGCAGTCAACAATGGAAACCCTAAGAAGAAATTAAAATAGTAAATTTTGAAATTTGACAGTAATGAAAGTCAAAATTTTTCAAGGATCTTACAGCGATTTACTGAGCCGAGGGTAGGAATCGGAGGTGAGATAAAAATTGAGAAGGAGTGAGTCTAGTTTCAGTCTGAGACTGATTCACTGCTCCGAGTCCTCGTTGGAGGAGGAAAGTGCGAGTCACACAGGGGATTACGATTTACGAATGTTTTTTTCGACCTTTCCACTTGACGTGTTGACACGTGTGGTTTGTGCGAGTAACATGAGAGTCCTGTGCTTTCTATTGGTTTGTTTCCCTATGATGATGCAATCATAAAAAAACAAAGCTTATTTTACCATTCAAATAACTATAAAAAATAAAAAAATTATTCAACGATCATCTAATGTTTCAGGTTTTTTTAAAAATACACAATTCTTTTTTTTATTTGAATTACACTTAAAGTTATAATTTTTTATATTTTTCCACTTCCGTTTGTTGACCGTTAAGATTCCGTTAGTTTTTTTTAACAAAATGACGATTTTACCCACTAAAATTAATGCTATAGGATAAAATTACAAAAAAATATTAACAAAAATTATCAAAGTCTCACGCAAAAAAGATTATTACAAAAAAAATGATTATTTTACTACTCAAATGACTATAAAAATATTATCCTTTATTAGTTTATTATTATAATTTTATACATTTTTTATTTATTATTTTTTAGTTAAAACTATTAGCTGATTAGTTGATTGATTAATTTTTATTTTTATAATAAAATATATAAATAGAGGTATTAATAAGTAGATAAAAAATCATGTAATGTCCTTTAATTGTTACATAATAATTTAAACCACAGATTTATAAATAATTTGAATTTATTGTAGGGCGAGATTATTTGAACTCACCAATTTTCCCTGCACAACTTCTTTCTAGTTAAGAATTTTATTATTTAAATAATTTTAAAAAAAATTAATTAGTTAACCATTTCTTCTCTTTTTTCTTCTCAATTTAACAAATTCTCATCAATTTTCATTCAAATACTTTCTTTTAACTACAAATAATTGATATAACAAACAAAAGAAAGAAAACTCACTAGTTAAAACTGAACACCAAAAATTTTTTATAAGTCATAAAAGTTAATGAATATCAAAAAATTAATTTTTATCAAACAAAAAAACTAATATCAAGAAAAACTATTCTTACATATAGAAAGCATGAAATATAGATCATGATATATTAAGAAAGGCAAAAACTTATCAAAAAAAAGAAAAGAAAGGCAAAAAAAATGAATTCCAAAGAGAGTAAAATTGAATATTTAGTTTGCAGAAAATGAGAGTGGAGAGAGAATATACAATCTTAAGATAGATAGAAAAGGAGATTAGTAAAGGATAATTTTAAAATTTTTAAAAATCTTTAATAATTAATTAATTTTTTAAAAGAGGTATGGAGAGGAATTTGGTGAGTTCAATAGTGCCACCTTTATTATAACTATAAAAATAACAAATTACAAAAATACCCCCAATTTTTTTTGTTAAAAAACACACAATCTATTAAAAAAAAAAACTCCTAAAGCTTATCTACAAAATCAGCACTTTAGAATAGATTATGAGTTGCTTTAACATAAATATCCATATGTATTTTTCCCAATTCACTACTTTTATAGTTATAACAAAATTAGATTATTCACAAATTCATGGCTAAACTATTAATTAACAATTGAAGGGCATACCAATAATTTTTTTTTTATTATTTGACACCTCTATTTTGTATTTTACTATAAAGAATAAAATTGGAATTTTAATAATCAACTAACTGATCAACTAACAATCCTAGTAGAAAAGTAGTAAAATGAAAGATTTTGTAAATTTATGGTAGTAAAATAATAAGGAACACTTCTTGTAAACATTTAATATTTTATAATTCTTGAATTAGTTAAATGATAATAACCTTTAAAAAAAGAGATTTTATGTTTTAGCTTCTAAAGTTTTATGGAAATAAAGACATAATTTGTCTACTTGCCTATTATGATGTTTTTTTAGAGCTTCCTACTTGGTTTGTGTAACATGAGAGTCCAGTGTTTTCGAATGGTTCATTTGCCTATTATGATGCAATCATTAAAAAAAATAATTATTTCATAATTTCAATAATTTAAAAATATTAAATGATTATAAGAAGTATTTTTCTTTATTATTTTACTATTACAATTTTGTAAAATCCTTTATTTATTATTTTTGTTTTAAAATTGTTAGTTGATCAGTTAGTTGACTAGTAAAATACTAATTTTATTCTTTATGGTCAAATACATAAATAAAAGTGTCAAATAATAGAAAAAAATGCACAATCTATTGAAAAAGAAAATTATAGCTTATCCATAGAATCATTACTTCCATATTTTTTTAGAATAATTGTGCATTTTTTAACAAAAATATCCTCAAGTATTTTTGTTAATTCACTATTTTTATAGTTATAATAAATGTAGATTATTCATAAATTCATAGATAAATCTATTAATTAACAATTGAAGGGCATAACAATAAAATAATAAATGAAAGATTTCGTAAATTTATATTAGTAAAATGATGGAGAATAACATTTCTTCTACACATTTGATATTTTATAATTTTTAAAGTAGTTAAATGATAATAATCTTTAAAAATTAAAAAAAAATCTACTTTAGCTTCTAAAGTTTTATATTTTTTCGAAATAAGCACATAATTTGTTTACCAGTAGTTCATAGATCCATAAGGGTTTGAAGGTTTAATAATAGTTTGGCTGCAACACTATTATTTGAACCAAGACCAACTATAATAATAATATTATGATTGTGTTGGGTCATCTTACATTCTTAATTAATTTGAATTTAATTTACATGAAAAAATATTTCTGTTATCATATGGAATGTACGGGATCAAGTTGGATTAGATTTATTTTTTTTATGTGTGCCGTTGGATTAAAATTTGATGATTGGGTTGAAGAAATTGTAATCTTAAAAATTAAAAAAAAAATCTCGATAGATAAAAATAACTTGATGGATTTTTTTTTAAAGTATCATTATTTGAATAAACGTAAAAGTAGGGACCTAAATGATAATCTCCCTTTTGGAATCAAATTACAAATGGGTGGGGATATTTCACTGCACTATTTTTGTAAATTTACTCCACTTCTAAAAAATAATTACAGTGAGTTCATAACATTTTTGAAAAATACAAATCAATAAAAGTTTTGTATAGTTAATCAAGTAAATCGTTCGATTATTTTTTTTTCTTATGTTCCTTGACCATCTTTGATCATAAACTTTCATATAAGTTTTATTTTACTATTTTATTATTATGATATAAAAAAATAAAATTACTGTTGCAAGATATTAATTCAAAATTGTACCAAAAATAGAGTTATTAGGATTGATCTAGTTTCCTAGAATAGTTGCATGTATAGTTGTCAATTAGCTAGGATAGTTTCCTCAATTAGCTAGGATATTTTCCTAAATTAGATCACTGTAAAACTATATATTTGTACTATTGTATTCTGATTAAATATATAGTTATACACTTTATTCTTCAATATGGTATCAGAGCAGGAATTCCTTTAATTTCTGGAAAACCTATTGCTATTCTGCCCTTTCTCTTACCTGTAGAAAACCTAGCCGTTCTCCTACTTTCTTTCCTACCCTAATCAGTCCTATCTCTTCATCATGTCCGACGTTGTTTCCAAGTCTACAAGCATCCTTGAACAGGCCCTTACTGCTGGTATTAATGCTGGCCGAACTGCTACAAAGAAACCTGATGAAAAGTCTCGCGTTTGGTGTGATCACTATAATAAGCCACGGCATACACGAGAGACTTGCTGGAGGACCCATGGAAAACTAGCAAATCAGAAGGGTTCTCATGAAGGCAGATTCGCTGCACATGAGGCCAAGACTGTCCTCTTTAACAAAGAGCAGATGGATCACCTTCTGAAGCTGCTGAAATCTAACTCAGGATTGTTAAGTACACATAATGTTTCTATTGCTCAAGCAGGTAGTAAATTAAATGCTCTCTCTTGTCATTTACCTATTTATCATACTCCTTGGATTATAGATTCAGGAGCTTCTGATCACATGACAAGTTTTTCTCATTTATTTCATACTTACACCCCTTGTTCTGGTCATGAAAAAGTTCGTATAGCAGATGGTTCATATTCCCCTATAGCTGGCAACGGTCTAATAAATCTATCTAAAACTATTTCCCTTAAAAATGTTCTCCATGTTCCTAAACTTACTTGTAATCTGCTATCAGTTAGTAAATTATCTAGAGACTCTAACTGTTGTGTTATTTTTTCCAAATCCCACTATGTCTTTCAGGAACAAAGCTCGGGGAAGATGATTGGCAATGCTAAATTGATAGATGGTCTCTTCTATTTTGAATATGAAGAATCTAAGAATAAAGAAGCTCAAGGCTTTAGTAGTATCAGTTCTACTCAGGTTAAGGATCAAATTATGCTTTGGCACTATAGGCTAGGGCATCCTATTTTTCCTTATCTTAAAAAATTATTTCCTAGTTTATTTAAAGGTTTGAATTGTTCTAAATTCCATTGTGAAAACTGCATTTTATCAAAAAGTCATAGAACTATCTATCCTTCAAGGCCTTATCAAGCCTCAAAGCCTTTTTATTTAATCCATAGTGATATTTGGGGTCCTTCAAAAATTAATACTTCTTCAGGGAAAAAATGGTTTGTCACTTTTATTGATGATCACACTCGCCTATGTTGGGTTTATTTAATGAAGGAAAAATCTGAGGTTCAAAACTTATTTAAAATATTTTACTTGATGATTGAAAACCACTTTCAAACTAAAATTGAAATTATTCATACTGATAATGGAACTGAATATTTTAAGCAAAATCTTAGAACTTTTTTTGCAGAAAAAAGTATTCACCATCAAACTACTTGTGTTGATACACCTCAGCAAAATGGTATTGCTGAACGTAAAAATAAACATTTACTTGAAGTTTCTCGTGCTATTATGTTCTCTATGAATGTTCCTCAATATCTTTGGGGTGAAGCGGTTTTGACTGCATCCTATCTAATTAACAGGATGCCCACTCGTGTTCTAAACTACATTACACCACTTGAATGTTTTAAAAAATATTTTCCTGAATCCCGAATTCAATCTAATCTTCCTCTGAAAATTTTTGGATATACAGCTTATGTTCATATACCTAATAAAAACCGATCTAAACTCGATCCAAGGGCTGAAAAATGTATTTTTATTGGTTATGCACCAAATAAGAAAGGATATAAGTGTTTTAATCCACAAACTAGAAAAACTGTCGTTTCTATGGATATCACTTTTCTAGAAAATCAACCTTTTTTTTCAAAAAATTTCTCTTCAGGGGGAGAACATAAAAGAAGAAGGAAATTTTTGGCATGTTATTTCCAATCCGCTGCCTAAAACTGTAGATTGCATTACTAACCCTATACCTCAAAATGAGTTTTTTAAAAAGGATATTGCAATTCCTAATGTTGTTTTTGAAACTAGTGATGCCAAGACTATTTTGCAAATACTTCTGAGACTGTGATAAAGGGAGAAATACTACATTCTGTTCTCAAGGAACAAGATAGAGAGCTTCTTACTTATTCAAGGAGGAACCATACAAAGAGTAAGAGACCTACTATCTCTTTAGCACAAGGCCAACCTGACACCCTGAGTGAAGAATCTGAAAGAAATACAGGTACTCTAGATATTTCTTCATATAATATTGTTCTTAATCTTGATGAAATATCTGAACCTACTGTCGATCCTATGCCTGATGTCAATTCTAATGATCATAATATTCCAATAGCAATCAGAAAAGGAAAACGCTCTTGTACTTCTCATTCTATGTCCAAATATCTATCCTATGGTAAACTCTCGAAAAAATACAATGTCTTTATATCTAAAATCTCTAACCTGCGTGTGCCAAGAAACATACAGGAAGCACTTAATGATCCTGATTGGAAATCAGCGGTGATGGAAGAGATGAATGCTCTAAGGAAAAGTGAGACATGAGAAGTTGTTGACCTACCCATGGATAAAAAAACAGTTGGGTGCAAATGGGTGTTTATAGTGAAGTGCAAGGCAGATGGAAGTATAGAGAGATTTAAAGCCAGACTCGTGGCTAAGGGGTTTACTCAAACACACGGAGTTTATTACCAAAAAACCTTTGCCCCTGTCGCCAAAATAAATTCCATTCGGGTACTATTATCCTTAGCAGCAAACTATAACTGGCCATTACACCAATTAGATACCAAGAATGCCTTTCTAAACTGGAATTTAGAAGAAGAAGTATTTATGAGTCTACCGCTAGGATTTGAAAAGGTGTTCAGTCAAAACAAAGTCTGCAGACTTAAAAAATCCCTATACGGCCTTAAACAATCTCCAAGGGCGTGGTTTGAACGTTTTGGAAAGGCTGTAAAAAGTTACGGTTATCATCAAAGCCAAGCTGATCATACAATGTTTTATAAACACTCAGAGAGAGGTAAGATATCAATACTAATTGTCTATGTGGATGATATAATTCTAACTAGTGATGATCTTGAAGAGTTGGCAGATCTCAAAGAGAGAATGGCACGAGATTTTGAGATCAAAGACTTAGGTATGTTAAAATACTTCCTTGGTATGGAATTTGCAAGATCAAAGGAAGGTATCTTTGTAAACCAAAGAAAATACATCCTTGATCTTCTCAAAGAGACAGGCCTCCTGGGCTGTAAGGCTGCCGAGACTCCCATTGAAGTCAACTTAAAACTTAATCTTGCTAAAGCTGAAGATGTGATTGATAGGGAGAAATTTCAGAGACTAGTAGGGAAATTGATCTACTTGTCACATACACGTCCTGATATAGCTTTCGCTGTAAGCATGGTAAGCCAGTTCATGCATTCACCAGGATAAGAACACTTTGATGCAGCCTATAGGATACTAAGATATCTAAAGGGAACCCCTGAAAAGGGTCTTATGTTCCGAGAACGGGACAACCTTCAAATTGAAGTCTATATAGATGCAGATTGGGCTGGTAGCTCGACTGACAGGCGATCAACTTCAGGCTATTGTACCTTTATTGGAGGAAATCTCGTTACATGGCGGAGCAAAAAACAAAGTGTTGTGGCTCGGAGTAGTGCTGAGCAGAATTTAGGTCTCTCGCACATGGAATCTGCGAGGCAATATGGATAAAGAGACTATTTGAAGATTTAAAGATTTCAGTGTCTCTTCCGATAAGGATTTACTGTGACAATAAAGCTGCCATCTCAATTGCCCACAATCCAGTTCTACACGATAGAACCAAGCATATTAAGGTGGATAAGCATTTCATCAAGGAGAAAATTGAAAGTGGGGTAATCTGTGTTCCCTATATACCAACCACACAACAGATAGCAGACATACTCACCAAAGGACTACACAAGGGACATTTCGAACTACTAGTCAGCAAGCTAGTTATGGAGGACATCTACAAGCCAGCTTGAGGGGGAGTGTTGCAAGATATTAATTCAAAATTGTACCAAAAATAGAGTTATTAGGATTGATCTAGTTTCCTAGAATAGCTGCATGTATAGTTGTCAATTAGCTAGGATAGTTTCCTCAATTAGCTATGATATTTTCCTAAATTAGATCACTGTAAAGCTATATATTTGTACTATTGTATTCTGATTAAATATATAGTTATACACTTTATTCTTCAATAATTACCACAATAAAACATGAATTATTGTATCTAATAATTTAGGTATTTAATTTTGTTACTTATTATCTAATATTTTTAAATGAAATCTAATCTTTATTATTTAATTTTGTTACTTATTATCTAATATTTTTAAGTGAAATCTAATCATTATTTCACTACCCTTGATTGTAAATGACATAAATTTGACAGCCTAATAATTTACATAAATATTGTACCATGAAGATACTATATTAGGTTAATTAAAGAATAATAATCATACTAATAAAATAGTATTAGAATAATGAGTGTGGTGTTAAATTAGAAAAATATTAAAGTTAAAATAAATTCTTGATAGTTTTACCTTGTAAAGGTAAAATAGCCAATTTAAATTTATGGCAAAACAATCTTTATAATCAAATATAATAAAAAAATCTAAGTCACAAAAAAGCGAAGTTAGATGGAGTTGATTAATTAATTCTCCAAAATTCTTCTTAATTTGAAAAAGTTTAGAATAATGTGTACTTTTTATAATTATTTTTAGAAAATAGGGTGGGTTTGCAAAATACATGGGGTAGAGATATCATCACTCTTACAAAATGATATTTTTGCTCAACAACGTGTGTAAAACCCACCTCACTTTAAAAAAAATGATAATTGTGAAAGATTCATATAAATTTTAACAATTTCAAAATAAAGAAGAAATTTGAACCATTAACCAATTAAATCCTCATTCATTTTTTAAACTTATGGCACAAAAACTAATTATTTGAATAATTTAGTTATTTTATGTTACAAAGGTAAAATAATAAAATTACATTATGTTAAAACTACATAAGTAATCAATAATGGTCAAGAGACTTATGGAAAGAAAAGTGTATAATTGATTAATTGTTTGAAACTTTTTCTTTACTTTAAATTTTTAAAAAATAATGTGAATTTTTTAAATTATTTTTTTTTGCAAATTTGATGGATATACATGAATTATGGAGCAATATCCTCACCCATAACAAAATAGACAGTAGTTATGAATTATTATAAAGTTTAGAAAGGAGAACCAAAATGTGTTGTATACAAGTGTTTTAACTTTTAATGGAAAAATTGTGTTCTACTATAATTTTGTATACTAAATTTATTAATATAAAATGACAAGACATGATTGATAATTATCATGTTATCATAATTTTTCTCTTATTATTAATTTTGAATTCATTCAGTGAGAATATGTCAGGACAAGGAAATTAATGATAGCTCAAATTTATACAATTTGTAGCTCCATCGTGTACTTTCTCTCACAATATGAGTTACTGAAAGAAAAGTGTGTACAGTGTTAAATCTAGATCTTGAACCATCCAATAATACTCTTGCTACAAATTTTCTTCAAATCAAAATAATGGACTAATACAGTGGTGACATTATCTTAACATTGGGTTTAAACGAATAAAAGTAATATGTCACATTCCGAAGAAGAAACAAATAAATGAATGATGGGATAAAACTAGCAACTAATTGATTTCACCAGATAAACCATCCAAGGACAACGAGTCTTTTCAATTATATTTATCCATGAGTAATTATCATTTTATGTTTTGTGCTAAGAGATGTAGATCTAGACTTTGTCATCATATAGATGATATAATAGGTTTCACAAATTTTTAATTAGAAATATTATTAGATTCTAATGTAGTTAGAAAACAAAAATTAATTTTTATAAATGGTAACTATATTTTTTTTTATGCTCGTCCTCATTAGTTGATTGAAGTATTATTACAAATGTTTGATGTTCATCAATTTATTATCAATTTTTCCATACTTTAATAAATTCAGGATACTAAATTGGGGGTGTGTGTACAATTATTCTTTAGTAAAGATATCATACTTTGTTAAAATAAAAATGTCACTAACAAATAAAAATACACATATTTCAAAACACTAATAGATAAAAAAAATAATTTTTAATGTATTAATTTTTTTTTTTTTGTATTATGGTGACATCCTCCTATTAATAAGGTGAGGATGTCCTCACTAGAAAAATACTCTCTCTCTCTATATATATAATAATATAATAAGACAATTAAAAATATCTTCAGGAGCAATAGATGTCTCGTGGAAAGTGCTAGTGTGATATTATGAAAGTTGATGAGAGAAAAACAATGAAGACAATAGAAGTAATTTTTTTCACAATTATTAATTTGACATGAACATCAAATATAAATACATAATTTTGGATTGATCAAATTTAATATAATTATTAAATAAATCGGACTTGAATTATTTGTTTAATAATCATATCGACTTGGATTTAAAGTTCCTAATACGATAAATTGTCTACGACAACTATTCAATGAATTATATTGTATTGATTTGTTTTTAATTAAAAAAGATAGTGTAATATTTTTCATAATTTAGAAATCTGGTAGTTAAATTAAAAAAAAAAAATTGTATAAACATATTCAATTATGCTGTGTCGAATTGGTTCATATCTGAACGACACAAATAAAAAACTGTACGACACACCAGCTTATATGGCCACCCCTCGAGGAGTATTCTGCTCACAGAAACTCCGACACGTGCAAATGTAACCAGGCCCCATACTTTGCGGGCCCAAACGCACGTGCAAGGTATCAATTCAAGTATTCAACAAACCAACGGCGTAAACTTCCCAGCCTTGTGTAACAAAATAATACCTCACCCGTACTGTATGAGGGAACTTTCGGCCCCCCTAACGCAGAGAAAGGCAGCTCAGGTCTCAGGGAAAGGCTAATAACATCTGGATCTGTAATATTTAACGAAATTACAAGTAAAGCTATAGCATTTAGGTTTTAGAAGACGATCCCCCATTGTTAAGTGGGCAATCGGACACGCGTGCCCGTGAATTTGACATTAAAAATATTAGAATTTATTTAAGAGGACTCCACTATTAACAATATTCAATCGTGCAAGTTCTCGGCATGCTAATACGATTTCTATTTAAATAACCAAATCATCTTTTTTAATCAAATAGAAAGTAATACTTTTTTTTAAAACAAAATGTACTTAGTTATATTAAGATTGCAATTAGTACTATATGTATTTCAAAAATAATGTGATAGTAATTCACTAATGAATCGTGTCAACATAGTATTTACGATTTTCACACAATTAACAAATAAATTACATCCATAAATATGAAAATATAATATTTTTATACACTTATTTGACATGAAAATGTTAATTTGCAACATTGTCATCCCTACAATCATTATGATGATATTTTACTATTGCTTACGAAGAAGTAAAGAGTAAAATATTATTTTTTAAAATGTACAAATAATGAGTTATGAATCTTAAATACTAGTTCAACATTTATGTTTTAACTAATGTAACAGTTTATTTATAATTTCCAATCATATTAGTGGTTAATATTTATTAATTCTTTTATGAATTATAATTTCATCACCCTGAGATAAAATATTAAAAAATTATTGAGGAAATTACATATAAACTTCTACATTAATTGAAACTCAAATGATGATTGAGATCTCTAGCATTAGTTGAGACTTAAATAATTATGTTATAGTTAAGATCCCTAACATTACTTAAGCTCCATTTGGTGTAGTTTTTCAAGTGGACCTTATTTAAATAAAGCTTGTGTTAGTAGAATTTTTATTTAAAAAATTTTAGTTGTTTAGTTGTTGATGAGAATTTTTATTAAAAATCATAAAATTACTTTAGTGGATAATTTTTTTAAAATTATGTTATAAAAAATAAAAATAAGATTATCAAATAAGAAAAAAATATTTTAGATATTTTAATATTTAAAAAAAATTCAACCTCTACTTTCAAAAATAGAAAATTTGATCTTTACTTAGTAGAGACAAAATACTTATTTAATCTTTAAAAACTCTATTAAAATAATAATAAAACAACAATAAAAATTTTGATAAAAGCCTATAAAATTAAATAAATATTTATAATTATTAGGCAAGTCATATTAAATAGACATATAATTATTGGTAATAAGAATATTCGTAAAACATCATTATCTGTAGATATCGTAGAAAGGAGGGACTCTGATGTTATTATTGAGAAGAGCGGCGCAAGTTAGCGAACACGCGCACCTCATTGTCCAAGCCTGAAGCCTCCTCTAAGGCTCTAACCCTCTCACCCATATAACATCACGCTTTCTTGTTTTCCCTCTCTAGAGAACTCTCTTCTTGTTTCTCTCTCTTTTATTTAATTTAATTTTTTTCATAAAAAAAGAAACCATAAATAAACCAGAGAGCAAACACGAAACTAAAAGCCCTAATACAAAAGAAATTCAAAAACAAATACAGAAATGAAGAGTTCGTCCGATGCAGTCTCATCATCTTCAACAACAACATCAACAATAACAACAACAGCAGCAGCAGCATCAACATCAACATCAGCAGCATCTTTATCCGACCAATCACAGCCCGCCACCTCATCCGAAAAACCTCAATCATCATCATTTCCAGCTGCCGCTACTGGCGGAGTCGAGGACTTGTCTTTGGGCACAAGAGACGGCAGCGGCGGGGCTCAAGAAACGGTAACCGTCGATCGCCGCGGAGAGCACTCCGCCGTATGCCGGTGGACGGTCCATAATTTTCCACGAATCAGAGCTAGGGCACTATGGAGCAAGTACTTCGAGGTAGGCGGTTACGATTGCCGGTTATTAGTATATCCCAAAGGAGACTCACAAGCTTTGCCTGGCTACATCTCCATTTATTTGCAAATCATGGATCCTCGCGGCACGTCTTCTTCTAAATGGGACTGTTTCGCGAGTTACCGGTTAGCTATCGTCAATTTATCGGACGAGTCGAAAACGATACATCGTGATTCTTGGCACCGGTTCTCTAGCAAAAAGAAATCACACGGCTGGTGCGATTTCACACCTTCCTCTACTGTTTTTGATTCCAAATTAGGTTATTTGTTCAATAACGATGCCGTTTTAATAACTGCCGATATTTTAATTCTAAATGAATCTGTTAGTTTTATGCGTGATAATAATGAGTTACAATCACCGTCGATGTTGTCGTCTTCGGTGGTTGCGGGACCGGTATCTGATGTATTGAGTGGGAAATTTACGTGGAAAGTGCATAATTTTAGTTTGTTTAAGGAAATGATTAAGACGCAGAAGATAATGAGCCCGGTATTTCCGGCTGGAGAGTGTAATTTGAGGATTAGTGTTTATCAAAGCTCGGTTAATGGACAGGAATATTTGTCAATGTGTTTGGAGAGTAAGGACATGGAGAAGGCGGTGGTGTCGGATAGAAGCTGTTGGTGTTTGTTTAGAATGTCGGTTTTGAATCAAAAGCCAGGGTCTAATCATATGCATAGGGACTCATATGGAAGGTTTGCAGCGGATAATAAGAGTGGGGACAATACGAGTTTGGGGTGGAATGATTATATGAAGATGGCGGATTTTGTTGGGCACGATTCAGGGTTTTTGGTGGACGACACTGCAGTGTTTAGCACGTCATTTCATGTGATCAAGGAGATCAGTAGCTTCTCCAAGAATGGTGGGTTAATTGGATGGAGGAGTGGGAATGGGGCTAGGAAGTCTGATGGGCATATGGGGAAGTTTACTTGGAGGATTGAGAATTTCACGAGGTTGAAGGATCTGTTGAAAAAGAGGAAGATTACAGGGCTTTGCATCAAGAGCAGGAGGTTTCAGATTGGGAATCGGGATTGTCGTCTTATTGTATATCCCAGAGGTACGAAGGACTATATTCATAGTTTATTGGTTGTTATTGTTGATATCCTTGTGCTGTGTTGTCTAAGAGTTGCAATTGGCTGCAATGATGGATTTATTCTATCTTTCATGGCATATTTTAATATGGGGAGTGGATAAATGAGGAGCGGATGTTCCTGCTTTATTTTTATTGACAAGGGATGACCCTTTCTCTTTAACTTTTCTGAGCCAGGTTCATAGCTGCTTAGTATAGTGGTTGGGTGAATTTTTTTCTTATGATTCATGGTGTTGGAGCAGTGTAACATGCATTTGGCTCATCATTAGTACTCTGATTTTTGCGCTTTGAAATTATTTGAGCTTGGATGACTCTTGCTTACGTTGTTCCTATCAAAGTGTAAGTGATGCCTTTGTTAACATGCTAAAATAGTATCTGACCATTTGGGTCTCACCAGTACTGAATCTTCATGGCTTTTAAATTAATTAAATTTGTTGCTTAGGTTCTCCAGTGGGAGTGATATAGCTACAATGAACTCTGGCTCTTCATTGACACTTGGATTGTTCGACTTGATATTGTATGAATTTTCCTAATTTGTGCTTGCAAGACCGAACTGATGTAAGTTTCCCTTATAATTGATGGTATCAGGGCAGTCTCAGCCACCGTGTCACCTTTCAGTGTTTCTTGAAGTTATGGATTCACGAAATACTTCTAGTGATTGGAGCTGTTTTGTGAGTCATCGGTTGTCGGTTGTGAACCAAAAAATGGAGGAGAAATCTGTCACAAAGGAATCTCAAAATCGCTATTCTAAAGCTGCAAAGGATTGGGGTTGGCGAGAATTTGTGACTCTTACCAGCCTATTTGATCAAGATTCTGGGTTTCTTGTCCAAGACACGGTCGTGTTCTCGGCAGAGGTTCTCATTTTGAAAGAGACGTCAATTATGCAGGATTTTACTGATCAGGACACTGAGTCAACCAATGGTGGTTCCCAAATGGACAAGATTGGGAAAAGAAGTTCGTTTACTTGGAAGGTGGAGAACTTCTTGTCCTTCAAAGAAATAATGGAAACGCGAAAAATTTTTAGCAAATTCTTTCAGGCTGGTGGCTGTGAGCTTCGTATTGGTGGGTGCTTGCCTCATGACTTCTGTTCAATCAAAATGCAGTTTTAGTTGTTTTCTTTTATTTGTCTGACAAGTGACTGCTTAATTATGCAGGTGTGTATGAATCCTTTGACACAATCTGTATATATTTAGAGAGTGATCAATCAGTCGGTAGTGATCTGGATAAAAATTTTTGGGTCAGATACAGAATGGCTGTGGTGAATCAAAAGAACCCAACCAAGACTGTGTGGAAGGAGTCTTCTATATGTACAAAGACATGGAATAATTCTGTCTTACAATTCATGAAGGTGTCTGATATGTTGGAAGCAGATGCAGGATTTCTCATGCGTGATACTGTTGTTTTTGTTTGTGAGATATTGGATTGCTGCCCTTGGTTTGAGTTTTCAGACCTAGAGGTTAGTATTTCTCATCAGTCTAATTTTTATCTGGAGTTATTATGTCCACTTGGTGTATTAGAAGCTATCAGTAGATTCTTCATTGGATAATTGAAATAATACTCATTCTAGAAGCTGGTGCAATATGGACTAGAGATGGGCATAACAATTTTCAGCACACAACTTTAAACTTTTCCATATTTCATCCATCTGCAATGGACTTGGATGTGTGCCAAAAGGAATTGTAAGGGTCCAAATTATGATCACATCATCAATAGTTTCAATTGTCTGCCAATAAGCTTAATTCTTCATGGAAGATGGCAATAGTCGAGTTTTTCTGGATCATTTCTGGGTCTACCCTCTAGCTTGGATAAATGGTTTCACTACCATCAAACTTTAGCATAATGCTTGCATTTCCATATTGGGTTTACTTAGTTGTTTAACCGCTCTACTGCCTATTTGTTGTTCTTTCTGCCCGTGGTTTCAATATTTAAACGAATACATACGGCTTTGTGGCCAGGGCGAAGTACCCAACGTATGAAATTCAATGACTTTGTTTGAATCACCGAAATTGGCCATTACGTGTTCAAGTTTGCTAGGGTGAAGCCTTTATCATAGGGCTTAGATTATTTTGAGTTTTTATTGCATATGTACATGGGTGTGAAACTGGAAACATATTCTTCCTATATAGTCCTTATCATCGTGGCTTATGCTCTTCAAAAGATCTACATGCCAATTGGATGTGGCTTTTGATCTTGTCTTTTCTTTTTATGAGAAGGTTACATATGACACTGATCATCCGTGGTTTTCCTTTTATCAGGTTTTGGCTTCAGAGGATGATCAGGATGCTTTGACAACAGATCCTGATGAGCTCATTGATTCTGACGACAGTGAAGGAATAAGTGGAGATGAAGAAGACATCGTCAGAAATCTTCTTTCAAGAGCTGGATTTCACCTCACATATGGAGATAATCCTTCACAGCCACGGGTCACTCTAAGAGAAAAGCTTCTGATGGATGCTGGTGCAATCGCTGGTTTTCTAACGGGACTTCGTGTTTATCTTGACGACCCAGCTAAAGCAAAGCGCTTGCTTCTACCAACAAAGCTCTCTGGTGGTAGTGATGGAAAGAAGGTTGCAAAGACCGATGAATCCTCCCCCAGTGTCATGAATTTGTTGATGGGAGTTAAAGTTTTGCAGCAGGCAATCATTGATCTACTTTTGGATATAATGGTTGAATGCTGCCAACCTTCCGATGGAAATTATTATGGTGATTCTTCTGATGCAAATTCAAAACCTACTCTTGATGCCAATGGAGGTGCCAGGCCATTAGAAGCTGATAGGGAAAATGGAGCATCAGAGTCTGCTCAATTTCCTCTGTTTGAGAGATTGGATTCTGGTGCAGATGATAATAGCACTATGTCTGCTGTACAGAGTTCTGATTTGAGTGGAATTGATATACCTGAAAAAGCTCTTCCAGGGCAGCCTATTTTTCCACCAGAAACATCAGCTGGAGGTTCTTTGGAAAGTGCTTCCTTTCGCTCTAAGGTATGGGTTTGGGTTGCAGAAATGATAATCTTCTCTGGCTTTCTCCTTGTGTTTTAACTTCTTGATCAAAATAATTTTCAGACTAAGTGGCCGGAGCAATCTGAGGAGCTTTTGGGATTGATTGTTAACTCACTGAGAGCTCTAGACGGAGCTGTTCCACAAGGCTGTCCTGAACCAAGACGACGCCCACAGTCTGCACAAAAGATTTCTCTTGTACTGGATAAAGCTCCTAAGCATCTGCAACCGGACCTCGTTGCTTTGGTACCCAAATTGGTGGAACATTCAGAGCACCCACTGGCTGCAGATGCACTTATTGAACAACTTCAAAAGTCCGATGCTGAACCTGCTTTACGGATGCCTGTAAGATAGTTTTGAAGATCTTCATTCTTTTCATTTTGGTAGGATTGATTGGGCATTTTTAGGTGCTATAGACACAGAATAGCTGGAACATTTATGTCTGCTTTGAATGGACTCTAGTTTGAGATTTTTTCCTTGTTTTTTTTTGGGGGGGGGGGTGGTGGAATTCATCAGGGAATTCTGTTTTTTCAATTCCATTGCTTAACTATGATACTTTTATCTTGCAGGTTTTTGTTGCTCTTAGTCAACTGGACTTTGGCAGTGAAGTGTGGGAACATGTTTTATTAAAATCCTTGGAGCTTCTGACGGACTCAAATGATGAACCATTGGCAGTAACCATAGATTTTATATTTAAAGCTGCATCTCAGTGTCAACATCTTCCTGAAGCAGTATGCATCTTTCAACTCATAATTATCATGATATATTCTCTCTTTTTCCTTTCTGTTTTTTTTTTCCCTTTTTTGTTTTTCCCTTGAACACATTTAACCATGTTTTTCCTCATCTGCACAGGTCAGATCGGTTCGTGTTAGGCTTAAAAATTTGGGTGCAGAAGTCTCTCCTTGTGTCCTTGATTTCTTAAGTAAAACTGTAAATAGTTGGGGAGATGTTGCTGAAACTATACTTAGAGATATTGATTGTGATGATGATTTTGGTGACAATTGCTCAACAATGCCTAGTGGGCTCTTCTTGTTTGGTGAGAATGGGCCTACTTCAGATACATTGCATGTGATGGATGACCAGGCTTTTCGTGTCAGTCGTCATTTTTCTGATATTTACATCCTGATTGAGATGTTATCCATACCTTGCATTGCTGTTGAAGCTGCTCAAACCTTCGAGAGAGCTGTAGCTCGAGGAACCATTGTAGCTCAATCTATAGCCTTGGTCTTGGAAAGGCGCCTTGCTCAAAGGCTGAACTTTAATCCTGGATTTGTTGCAGAAAATTTTCAGCACACAGATGTTGTGGTAGAGGGGGAGCAGCTAATAGTTCAACGTGATGACTTTACTTGTGTCCTTGGTCTTGCCGAGACATTGGCCCTATCTAGAGACCTTTGTGTGAGGGAGTTTGTGAAGATACTGTACACAATATTGTTAAAATGGTATCCTGATGAGTCCTATCGAGGTAGGATGCTGAAGAGATTGGTCGACCGTGCTACCAGTACTACAGAAAGTAGCCGTGGAGTAGATTTAGACTTGGAAATTTTGGTTATTCTGGTATGTGAGGAGCAAGAAATCATTAGACCTGTTCTGAGCATGCTGCGGGAGGTTGCTGAGCTTGCAAATGTTGATCGGGCAGCTCTTTGGCACCAATTATGTGCTAGTGAAGATGAAATTATTCGTATCCGTGATGAGAGGAAGGCTGAAATTTCAAATATGGTTAGAGAAAAAGCCATTATCTCACAAAAATTGGCAGAATCTGAGGCTGCTGGCAATCGTCTCAAGGTACTCGTATAATTGATGGATGATAACATCTGGAGAGTCACTATTATATCTTAATTATCTGGGATTACTTGAATTGACATCATCTATAATTTGACAGTCTGAAATGAGGGCTGAGATGGATCGCTTTGCTCAAGAAAAGAAGGAGCTTTCTGAACAAATGCAAGAAGTCGAAAGTCAGCTTGAGTGGCTTCGTTCAGAGCGGGATGATGAAATTGCAAAACTCACAACTGAGAAAAAAGTTCTTCAGGATCGTCTTCATGATGCAGAGACACAACTCTCCCAGTTGAAATCCCGGAAACGCGATGAATTGAAGGTAGTGCATTACTTCAATTTGATTTCTTCAGCTTGCCCCCTGTTTTTCTAAAAAGCATGGAGTGATACTTGTTAAAATTAGCTGATTCTGCTCTTTACCAGTAAAAACAATTGTTCTTCTGTTTTCCATCTATTTGACAATGATGATTGTATTTTCACTTTTCTATTTTCTCTGAAGAAATGAAAAGGGTAGGTGGTATTCATCTATTGATAAACTAGCTTTCGTCTGTTATGTCTTGAATAAAGGGATAGTTGATTTGTTGCCTTTTCCCAACTAAAAACTTTTGAATTCAACAGAGAGTAGTGAAGGAGAAAAATGCTCTTGCTGAAAGATTAAAGAGTGCGGAAGCTGCCAGGAAACGATTTGATGAAGAACTGAAACGGTATGCGACGGAGAATGTGACTCGGGAAGAAATTTGTCAGTCACTTCAAGATGAAGTTCGACGATTGACGCAAACGGTTGGGCAAACCGAAGGAGAAAAGCGGGAGAAGGAAGAGCAGGTTGCTCGATGTGAAGCATATATTGATGGCATGGAATCAAAATTGCAGGCCTGCCAGGTTTGTGCCGCTACATAGCTTATGCCTTTTTTCATGTCTATCGTCATCATTTTACATTTCTGCAATAAAAAACTAGGAAATAATCCCATCAGCTTCTATACTTTATCTTTCTTCTTTGTTCACACTGATTTTTTAGCGATATTTTGTTTTTTCTTCCCCTTTTTTGTCATTTGCAGCAATATATTCACACACTTGAGGCTCAACTTCAAGAAGAAATGTCTCGTCATGCCCCACTATATGGTGCTGGATTGGAAGCTCTATCAATGAAGGAGTTGGAGACATTGGCACGTATTCACGAGGAAGGGCTTAGGCAAATCCACACTCTCCAACAGTGTAAAGGTAGTCCTGCTGCTAGTCCTCTTGTGAGCCCTCACACTCTTCCACATAATCACGGGCTATACCCAACTGCACCTCCCCCATTGGCTGTGGGATTACCGCAATCACTTATCCCAAACGGTGTTGGGATCCATGGTAATGGACATGTAAATGGTGGTGTTGGACCCTGGTTCAATCATACTTAAATGGGCAAAGTATTGGTTCTCGTAATTGAGCAGAGTTGCATCTCAATATGAAGGGATGTGCTTTATGAATTACATGGCATTTTTGACTCGTAGGACTGCTGGCGCACGATGCTGGGAAATGCATGATAATAGATGTCTGGGATGGCAACATTCTATTAATTGAAAATGTGGAAATGTGTCCCATGGAACTAACGGTGACAAAATGCTGTAATTGCTTATTTCGTTCATAAAGTTAATTATAGGTCTTTCAAAAGTTTTGTTATCCTTGTTTTATCCTCTTTCTGATTATAGGCGGTCATTTTCTTCTGTTCATTTCTTTCAACTTTTCTTGTTCTTTTTGGGTGCGTTATGGCTGTAGGTAAATCTTCGATATAGTTGGGATCAGGATGTCATGCTACGAGCTTAATCATTTGATTAGCTAAAATTTTCTTCAGGTAAACTTTTAGTCTTAAAAGTTCATGTCAATTTAAATGTAAATGTGGCGGTGTGATGTGGTGGATTATTTTGTCGCCATCTGATTATCATCGGATGATTCGGATCAAAAAGCTCACACGTTTCATGTATACATACGGCTAGAGTTGGTAAAATTACAAGGACTCGATTACCAAACATGAATACAGCGTGAATAAATAGGTACGGGTCGTCGAATTTAACATAATTATTAAATGGGTGGGATTTGGGTCGATACGATTTTTTTCGGTGTCGGGTTAGAGTTAAAGTTCTTGATTCATTTATTCGATCAATGACACGATTATATTTTCTATTTTAAAATAATTTATAGGTTCTTGTAATAAAAACTTAAATATCAGAGATGATTTTCTCTTTTATTTTTATTTTTTAAAAAGATGAATATAAATATATTATTTTATTTATAAAAGTTTATATACATTTAGAGTTCAACAGTGTAAATATGTAAAATATTAATAGACATATATATTTTATAATATCAATATATAATATTATTTATATATATATAATTAAAACTTAAGTAGTGTAAATGTGTAATATTTTGGTAAATATGTATATTTTATAAAATTGATAAAATAAGTATATATAAATGATAGTGTGTAAATGTTTAATATAAATTTTATTTAATATATAGATATTAAGCAGGTTATTGGATAATCAGATTATTTTCCATATCGAGTTTAAATCTCAATATTTTAACACGATTATTAAGTAAATCAAATTTAAATCGACTTAAATTTAACTAGATATAAAAATCACACGACGCACTCAGAACCATTTTGGCAGCTCTACATACCGCTAGAGATTAAAGAGATCAAGCTTATTGACATTCCTGATTGTGTCTGTGGCTACGCAATTAGCAAGACACTTTTGAATTGGTCACGAAAGGAAAGCATTTGCTTGCCTTTCATGTCAGAAACAGAATTGAGTGGCTCAGAGTGAATGGTATGGTTCATTCCATTGATATGGTTCTTTCGTGTCAAAGTAAATTCATATAAAAAGTCAAATATATTTAACTTTCTCTCGTTCATTTTAATATTAAAAAAATTAAAGATAACTCATATTTGCATGAATCATGATAATAACGCAACATATTAAGCTGCAATTGCAAAAGAAAAGACTCTTCTGAACATTCTACAGCCCCTAACACTGTTTTCGTTGCATATAAACCACTGCCGAAAATCTCGAAACCTTAGCATTGCTGGGAAGTTGCCTAAATATACAGAGAGCGAACTTTTGAAAAAATAAATAAATTAAAAGTTAACTATTTTGTCCATCTATTAGTTTGACATCATAATTCATACGTGCATGAGTTTAATTTCCATTCACTATACAAGGAAGCCAAAAACTAGGAAGAAGTGACTGAAAGAAAAAAAAGAAACGTAAAAAATCAAATACAAATCGTGGCCGTAAGTATTATTTGACATTCGATGTGTATATACGCATGCCTGCGTCCGTTGCTTCGATGACTTTTATTGTAAATAATTATCTCCACCACACATTTTGTAACGTCTATTTAAAGCCTAATCACACACCTAATCACAAGTCTTAAAATAGTTATTAGTGATTACTAATTTTGCTCTCTTTCTCTTTCTTTCTTCCCCTTATATTCAGATGTTAAAAAAAGAAAAAAGAAAAACACAACTCATCCCTTTTATCATCATCATCTTCTTCTTCTTTGATCCCTCTCTCTCTCTTCTGATCAAATTTGCGCATTACAGAATACAAATCGCTCGTTCGGTTATGTGCTGGGCTCGTCCCACTGCACATCTATGAAACCCTAGCTCACTTCTTTTTACAAATTTGCGTAAGCTACATCATGCTTTCCAATCTTCTCTTTCTATTTCAAATTTCCACACATTGAGTGGCAGTTTCAGAATACTTAAAAATCCTAATTCCGGCCCCCAACACTAATAAATAAGCTGAAATTTTGAGAGGATAAATGAAAAATAAAACTGTAAAATCGGGCAAAACGTAAACTTAATCAATAATTGAACTCCATTGTTTTTCTTGATTTTTCTATTTTGGCTTTGGGGGGGTCAAGGGCCGCAGACCTTAACACAGTTTCGCCACTATTAGGTTGTTTCGACAATGCATGCCCATTGATTCGATATATATTTACGCATAAGCAATTCATAAACAGCCTACATTGCATTGCTTCACAACCACAGGTGTTTTTTCCTGAACTGCAGCCGTGCAATGAGTCTAGATTTTACCATCATTTCTCTCTACAAATCACAGGAGATGTTTTGTTTTCTTAATTTTCGTTTTTGTTGTTTGTTTTCTTTTTGGCTTTAGAAAATTTCAGAGACGTTTTAGCTGTCAAAAATTGGCCGCATCTCCCCCGATTTTAGGTCCCATTTTCTAGTACTTTTGCTGCGTGTTTTTTGCGTGTTTGAAATCTGAATACATCTATTTTGAGTTTTGACCGTCCTCGTAAGCATCTGATGGGTGGATAAATTTGTTTCACGACATTTTATTTTCAAAATTTCTTGCTTTGTTTTGATTTTTATTAATCAACAACTAAAGTCTTCATTTGAATAATTTGCAGCATGAAGAAAGTCTGTTGGCCTTATTTCGATCCTGAATTTGACACCCTCCCAGAGAGGATATATGGCCCCACGTAAGTAATTTAATTATCGCCCTGCATAACAGATCTTGTCTACTTTTGGTGCAGACATTGTAAGAATTCAAGAGAGGAGATTTAATAGTGCTCAGGTGTACTCAAGATTCTTTCGTTTGGTCATTTGACGCCCAATTAATCGTCTCATTAAGCGAGACTCGTCGTTTTTGCTTTTGCAGGTGCAGAGTTTGCATTGACAACGAAAGCATGGAAGATTGTACGGTAGTAAAGGTGGACAGCGTTAACAAACAAGGCCTCCTCTTGGAAATGGTTCAAGTTTTGACAGACATGAATCTCACCATCTCAAAAGGCTACATTTCCTCCGATGCTGGCTGGTTTATGGATGGTAATTTATGTTATTAATTCTAATATATAATATATGTGTTCATGACTTGATTGAAAAGACTAATACAACATTGAGATACGAATTTTGTAGCCTGATCAATCCTAATACCGATCTTGCCACCCTTTTAAACCAAATTGATTGTGCTTTTTATTTATTCCTGCAGTTTTTCATGTTAAAGATGAGCACGGAAACAAACTTACAGACCAAAAAGTCATCAACTACATACAACAGGTACTTAATAATTGCGAGTTAAAAATAAATTGAACCGCGCAAATTTCTGTATGTTGTTGATATTTTGATTGCCAAAATACAAAATTATGGGCGCCATTAATGCATTTAAGTTCGTGAATTCATTTTACTTTCAATAAATCTTAATGTCAAGGTTCATAACTCAAATTTTAGAAAAGTGCCAACGTTTGTATGCAGGCCATCGGTACAACTGGAGAGATACCTAGCTCGGCTTTGGCAAAGACCTACACCAACAAAGCCGTATTTGGATCCGAATACCCAAGCGAGCACACAGCCATCGAAATGACCGGAACCGACCGGCCGGGACTATTTTCCGAGATATCAGCGGCCCTAGCTGACCTGCATTGCAACATAGTAGAAGCACACGCATGGAGCCACAATGATCGCTTGGCTTGCGTGGCCTACGTGTCCGATCAATCCACGGACACTCCAATCGACGACCCCGGCCGCCTCGCGACCATCGAGGAATACATCACCACCGTGCTCCGCGCCACAGCAGAGCGGAGCCCTAGCGAGACTCACATTAATCCACTAGAAGCAAAGGCTAATGGATTCCCTCGTGGGGACTGCATAAAGACCAGCGTTGAGAGGAGGTTGCACCGGCTCATGCTTTCTGTTAGGGACTTTGATGGGCTGTGTGGGCCCAACATGGGTCGGTCCACCCCGTCGTCGGCCGTAGGATTCGCTGATGAAGAGGGGATGAGAAGGACGGCTGTGCATATAGAAAGCTGTGAGGAAAAGGGGTATTCGATTGTAAGCGTTGATTGCAAGGATAGGCCGAGGCTTATGTTTGATACGGTGTGCACGCTTACTGACATGCAATACGTTATATTTCATGCTTCCATTGGTTGTCATGGAGATTATGCATTTCAGGTACGTATTAATTAAATTAACAACCAGTCGATATACATCTATATAATTTTCTTTTTTTTTTTTGTTTTGTAAATAATTAATTCCTCAACTGAAATAATATAGTCTCCATTTTTTTGTTATATCGTGAAGTATTATATTAGCACGTTCTTTACCTATCATTTAAATCGAACTAGAATTTTCAATTTACATTGTTTATGAATAACACAGGAGTATTTTATACGACACATAGACGGCTGTGCCTTGAGCACAGAAGCTGAAAAGGAACGAGTAATAAAATGCTTAGAAGCTGCCATTGAACGTCGGGTTTGCGAGGTAATCATTATCGATTAAGTATAATCAATTTTGATCATCTCCAATTTCACCATCTATTGCACACCAGATTCCCTTATGATGTGAGCATATTTTTTGGAACAAACTAAATACTGATGGGTGATGGTGATTAATAGATAAGAATATAACAACAGTTAAATCTGTACATGGTCAGTGATGGATATAGGATAGAAGATTTTTAAAAGCAAAAAAAAAAAAACCCTCGTATCAGGAGGAGATGATTATAATTCTTTACATTTCACAATAATGTTTGCACAGGGGTTGAGGCTAGAGTTATGTGCAGCCAATAGGGTCGGGTTGCTCTCCGATATAACTCGAGTTCTGAGAGAGAATGGCCTCGCCGTCGTCCGAGCAGACGTGGCAACGAAGGGAGAGAAGTCAGTGAACGCATTTTATTTGAGGGACATTTCGGGGAATGAAGTGGATATGGATTTTGTAGAGTCGATGAAGAAAGAGATGGGTCCGATTGATCTTGCTGTTAAAAACGATAGCAGAAGCACTTCGCCAAGCTCACCTGATAGGACCCCTACTCGTTTCTCTTTGGGGGACTTGCTTCGTTCCCAACTTGAACGTCTCTCTCACAACTTTGTTCCCACTAATTGATATCATTGATTTCTTGTAATTTGATGTAATGATTTGCGATTATCGATCCATGTAAATAACATCAATTGTACAAAAATAATGACAGGTCGTGCTTATCTAAATAGGTGTGTCTTAGTTTACTAGCTAGGGTTGTATATAATTTGTAAATAATTAAGCAGGAAGGATCAATACATGACTGCATGCCCAATTGCTTGGAGAATCAATTAAAGCTTGATGAATTGAAAGGCTGGCACAAATAATAGTGGAGTTGTATGTTATTGAATATTGCTTTGATTGTAAATTAAGTCATTATTCTAAGATGTGGCAGTGAGATGTCAATTTTCTCCTATATACATATTCCAATCAAATTTGAAGGACATCATATAGAGTCAATCAAAATTGTACTGAGATTAAAAAAGTCTTCTCTAAATGTGTAATCTATAAAGCTACCCAAGTCTCATATTTAGCCTCCGAAGCCATATGGAATGCAATATCATATGAAACACATCAAATCTCTTAGCCGGCTGATTCAACTCAAAATGTCTCCTCACAGCTTTTAAATTCTCCTTAAGCCTTATGTACTTCTCCTCAGGAACAGCCATCAACACCTCCTTTAGCCTTGGAATTTCGGACACGTCAACTTGAATCGAAAACGCTTCCCATCTCAGCACATCACTAAACGGCAGTACATAATTCTGTGACAAGATAACGGGAACACACTCGGCATATATGGACTCAACAATTCTAGGGCTAGCCACTTCGTATCCGCTAGGGCAAAGACAGAACATGGACTTGAGCATGAATGAGTAATAGTCTTGGTCTTTTGGGAGGTATTCGAAAACTACGAGATCTTTGTCGTGGCCTTTCCAGTGTTGGAGGAGGATGCTACGGATGCTGCCATGGAGTCCGCCTGCGAAGAAGGCGAGATAAGGCCGTGGCGCTTTGAGTGGCGGCGGAGAGAGGAGTTTTGGGGACACGTGGCCACCGTAGAGGTGGATTTCGGGGAGGGTCACATCTTTTTGGGGGTTGAAGCCTTCGGAGGTGTTGGCATTGCAGAGGACTCGGATTGAGTTGTTGTAGAGGTGAGGGTTGCCCTTTGATACATGGGGGCCCTGCACGAAAATTGAAGTTCATTTTCAGATGTTAGGAAAATTCTGTAACAAATTTTATAAATTTTAAAACGTATGTATTCACTTTTCTTTTAGTTATATCTTTGGCATAAAAAATAACCAAAAGCCATAGTCTAATTTGATGTCTCATCACAAATGACATGAATTTATGTTTATTAAAAAGTCAGATATACCCTTCAACACTGAAGTTTCAATATTAAAATCACAGCCTCGTAAACATAATGAATAGTAAAAGAAAAAATATCAAGAACAGAAAGAGTCATAAATTAAGTAATTTTAATATAAGCAAAAAGAACAAAGGACACACAGATATATATCTTCGTTATTCAATCCATCATCGGAATTCCGTTTGATATCTGTCTAATAATCAAATAGCTAGATCCGAAAGATTTACTTCAGGTTTCAATCTAAAGGTACATATTCTAGAAAGTGACTTCCGCCTGGCGAAAAAACCTTCAGAGAAAGCTAAACATTTGAGTGCTATAATAACTCAGCAAAAGTCAGACAAAATAATGTACGCAAAGCCTTCTAGCGTAAGACAGACAGAAACCGAGAAAAGGGAGTGCTTGAGATATATAAATTGGGAAGAGGTAAAGAAACATACCCAATCATGACAGGCAAGCATGAAGTGATCAGCCCCACAAGTTCTATTCCAGAAGGGGTATTTGGAAGAGACTACTTTAACATAGTCAGCTACAAACTGCTTCAGTGGAGCGAGGTCATAAGTAAGAGGTTTGTAGAGGTACTTGACCATCCATGCCACACTGAATGGCAAATAGTAGACATGGGCTCGATGAGGATCACTTGTCCTGAATCTCTTGGCTCCGTGCTCTATCTCCGACATGAACCTTCCTTCTATTGTGTATATGTCCTTGCATGGCCCGTAGTGTATCATGGGTAGCTCTCCTTCTCTGTACACATAAACCTTGAATCTCCTCTCCATCTCCACATAACTCCTGCATTTTAAAAATATATATTATGACTTTATTATATTATATACTATATGTAGAAGAATTTGCATATATATATATATATATATGCATATGTGTAGGCACTCATTTAAAAATATATACGAAATAAATTGAGCGTGGCGTACAATACTTGAAAGAGTGAAAACAAAGAAATCGATACGAAAAGTAATATAGAATAAAATAATTATTACTACAAAAGCACTCTCCTGATATAAAATAATTTTTTAAAATTTTTTAACTACTCGTATCATGATGCCAAGCCATTTTTCATGAATGAGTTTATGGAATAGATTACTTACAAGTGTGAAAAAAACTCTTTTGCTAAAGTACTGTTATCGATAAAGTACCTTAGAAATGGCTTTTCTTTGTGAACAATTAACCACCCACTCATTGCATCAGAATTAGAGTCTAAGGCTCCTAAAGCATTCTGTGATTGTAAAGACAACAAGAGTCCGTAATTGTGATATCATCAATATTCATAATGAATTAATACTATCTGTGATATGTGATGCGTCATTTATGATGGATGATAAATCTTCACAAATTTTAATTGAACTTGTTACATCATCTCACCGTCTTCTTACTGAATAATATCTATCTATATATATATTTGTATGTGTGCGTCAGTGCGTGTGTGTGAAAATTAATAAAGAAGTGTACTAACAGCGCCGCCTTTTTGCAGTAGCTATGATGAACAAAACAAGTAATCAATTGTAAAACTGATCCAGAGCAATGAGTGAGTGCGTAGTGCGCACTATATGTTTATACTCACACCATCACCATGCATGCATGCGTCAGTTACAAGAAAAACTAACGGTGCGATACACTTATGCTATCTTTGTCTTGGCCGGCGGTAGCTCGGAAGCAAAGCAGTTCCACAAACCTTCATTATAACTTTAATTAATTAATTAATTAGAACATAATTAAAATAAACTACTTACTGATAAAATGCGCTAGGGTTATAGTAAATGGCCGCACTAGGAACAAAATCGACACCGTTTTTGATGATTGATGTTACGTTCCGAGTCGAAGCTGCCTTGCGAATTGAAGCACGTGCTCTAGCCAGTCCTTGTTTCAGCTGTTCGTTTTTACTCAACACTCGTGCTGATGATTCTCGCTGGATAATTAATTAACAATACATGAGATTAATTATCCTTGTGATTTCTTTTAAGAAAAACAAAAACACTTAAATTGAGAATGAACGATCGTCATTATCATTTCACCGTTAAAACGTTGGTAGATCCAGTGAGACGAACGGCTTGGATTTCATGATCGGAAACTGAAACGGTTCTGAGCAAATCAGCTGTTGGTACCGATGATTTGAATTCAAAATTTGAAGCGGCTGAGTTGAAGCTGGTCATGATGAAGGAGCTGAAGTAGCCCGCTGATGAAAGGATCAATATGAAGAGGACGGACGTGGCAAACAGCAAGGACACAGCTCGCAGGAAGTATCTGCGGAAAATTTCCATTTTAATACAGGTGTTTGGTTGGCGAGATTTTGGTTTCTCGGGAAAGTTGTTCTATTTTGGAGAGAGATTGAAACCGCGGGGACTGGGGATGGGACTTGAGGGGGAGGAGGAGTTTCTATTTATTTCAAATGAAAGGAGGTATGTGTAATGACCTATTTAACCCCTTATAAGGCCGACTGACTAAGGGTGACTCTGTAACTTCGGTGATTCTATTTGGTTTTTGTTTTATTGTTTGTTGAAATAAACCGGTATTTTTTGTTGGGAGGCAGTACTAGCAACAAACTTGCATGCGGGTCACCCCTCGATTGTAAATATTAATAAATGTGCCTCAAATTGTGGGAAATGTTCTTGAGATGAGCTAAGATATATCATTGATAAATGATATTCTAATATCATCTAAGATATATCAATTTATGTGTTGTAAAATATGACAATTAGTTCAACCTAAATGACAAAATTTAAGTGGTCAACAAACATTTCCTTGACTTGATTGACACTTTTTTTATTTATTCATAAGTTAAAAGATTTAAGTCTCCACAATAGTACTATTATTCAAAAAATTGAAATTGACGCAGTATACATAGAACTTTTACATGGTTATCCATTTATTATTTTAAAAATATTGTGAGTATCATCTAATTGGGATGATAAGGTCCTTTCTCTTAAAAATAAATTATTTAGAATTCAACCCCATATATTTTAAAATTACAAAATCACCCTTATTTAGTCAATGGGGATTTACCTAGTAAACTAAGTTCTACACGTTCTATTTTAATTGACTGGTTAAAACCATTCCACAAGGGCACCTAAAATACCGATCTTTTCTAAAATTTTCCGTCAAATTTCGGTTAAAATGACACCAATTTGATTCAAAGAAACCATGCGTGAAGATAGGGCGAAGAAAATCTTTGGTGCTTTTGAAATACCATATGACAAAATTAATGTGAAGCTTCTATCGGGTTAATGAATGACATTTGATACCATGTGTCCCCATCAATTTTGCAAAGTGCACTACTCCTATAGAATTATTAACTGAGAAATTTCCTTCTTTAACATTCATTAACGGAGAAATGTCCTCACGGGCGATGCAAGAAATCACTAAATCTTCATCATTATTAATTGTGTTAATCGCATGTCATCAAATATTGCTTGACCGACTTCAAGTCAAGCGCAAGGTCACAACCCCACCAAAGTCAAAGTCATCATTTTCGGAGAAATTTCTCTTGGAAATAACAAATAGAACTATTTGTAAAGACTAATTATGCATGTTTTGAAGAAAATTCTTGCGATATGTCATGGAATCGATATTAGAATTATGACATCCGTTTTCACACAATAACTTGTGCAAATAATTACAATCCCTAATATACTCGTAAAATAAAACTTTAAAAATATATTCATGAAACCCTCTAATCCTACCATATAACTAATAAGAAGCTAATTAATATGATCAAACATTATGCACTCATTATGCTCAAATGCATGCATGTGGGGTGTCCTGCATTCAAAATTAATCCTGCACCCCGTGAAGCCTTATGTTAAGCCTCCTCAGCCACACCGAGTGCATCACCATATGCATTAAATCAAAGGGCCTGGCCGGCCTATTGATCAGAAAATGCCTTTGAACTTGAACAACTCTCTTCTGCTTTTCTAAATATTCTTCCATAGAAATTCCCTGTAAAATTTTCTTAATTTCCGGTATCTTTTCCACCGGAATGTGAACGGAAAATTGTCTCCAATCGAGAACATCACTGAACGGCAGAGCGTAATGATCGGAGATGATCACCGGAACGCAAGCTGAATATATAGACTCAACCACTCTAGGGCTTGCAACTTCAAAACCACTAGGGCACAGGCAAAACTTGCTTTGACCCATTAGCTGAGTGTAGTTTAGGGTTTGGGGGAGATACTCATGAACTTGAATATCATCATCTTTATTTTTCCAATATTTAAACAGCAGCTTTCTCACGAATCCGTGAGGACCGCCGGCGAAAAAGGCGAGGATTGAACGGTTATTAGAGGCCTGGCTGAGCTGTGGCGGTCCTAATATCCTGCCCTTGAGGTAAATTTCCGGCATGGACACATCTTTCACAGGGTGGAACCCTTCTGAGGAATTCGCGTTGCAAAGAACTCTGATAAAATGCTTGTAAAACGTTGGGTGAGCGGCTGAAACATCTGGCGCCTGTAACATCACACAGATCACGAGAATTAGTATATGGGCATAATTTAAGTGGAAGCTCTGCCATGCAGCACAGCAGTGAGTCCATAGGTGAGACTCATTTATTTTTATAATAATAAATTTAGTAGATCTCATTTGGGGGACTCACAAGTGGCCCCTATTTTGGAATCCACTGTTCTGCCACATGACAGAACTAATTGTCTCACTACTTCAGAAGCAACATTGTTGAAATCCCCGACATTTTACATCGGAAGGAAGTCAACAACTCGATCGACTTTTCACTATGCAACCATTTACAAGACCACATTTAATAAAAGTATACCCAATCATGGCAAGAAACAAAAAAATGGTCAGCTCCATTGCTTCTGTTCCAATAAGGATATCTACTCGAAATAAGATCAATGTAGTCCTTGACAATGTTTTGCAGGCTCTTGCGAGAGTAATCAGTGTAAGGTCTGTAGACGTATCGTATGATATTGACGATGCTAACAGGGATGAAATATGCAACGGCGTCGTCCGGGTGGGAGGCTGCAAAAGGACTTTTGTCACTTTCCAATTCATCAATGAACTGGCCCTCGACGGAATAAATGTCCTTCATTGGCCCTCTGTGAAAGAGGGGTTGTTCTCCTTCTTTGTATGCCCATACTCTAAATCGCTTCTCCATTTGTATGTGACTTCTGTTTCATTTTCAAATGTTAAGTAACGTGTATCTACCATACAATAAGTTAATGCATGTGCATTGAAGAACCCTAGAATAAATTAGGGATAATACAACCAATTAATTCATTGTATGACGTATGTAATTAAACCACTAATTATATGTTGGTTTTGCAAGATAAATATACATATGTCATAAATTATTTAATTGTTATATAATTAAAGTATGACTAACGTATTACTTCAGAAATATTATAAAATTTTTCTATCTGATATTATGCATACTTGGTTTCTTTTCTCACTTAAATGTTTATGGGGACCAGATCAAGAAATTCAAGTTTCTGATATTGGCACAAATGATGGGTTTAATTTTTAAACAAGTCGCAGATCTTAGTGGATAAAATTGTTCATAACTATCACAAGAAATGTCATATAATACTGGGATATATTATGTACAGTAACGTAAAATTAATGATGTACTAGTTACAATAATATAAAACATGGGTGTCAACAACGAAAATTTTGAAGTGTAACAGAAAATTAGAGAATTTCAACAAAATGAGCTCCATTTTGAGCTCATTTTACCAAACAATGCTGATATACTCAACTATCATACCCCATCTTGGTATTAATCAATCTAGACCTCTAATTAATGAGAGCTTCATGTGATTTTGACAATTTTCCAACTCATCTGAACTTACTGGAGACACCATTTTGATGAATTTCAAGTTGCAAACCGTTTGATTGATCACAATGACAAGGTAATTTGAGCCGAAAACAATTCTCCAAGTAACCATAATTTAAAAAAGGCAATCCCGATTTCCACGACATATATAACATTATCTTAAACGTATTTCATTTGATGATTTTAACTTGATTTTAGTTTGGGAAAATTCGGAAAGTCAACATTTTTTTTAACTTAAAAATCACAAAATAAACGGTAAGATAATCTCGAATTCCGAATTTTAATAAAACTTAGTTTTATTTTTATATTTTTTTTATTAACCCTAAAACATATTGAAGTGATTCAAAAGCTCTAAGCTGACTAGCTGAGTCAGTCAACACTCAACAAGAAAAAAAAAGGGGAAATTAATTCTTAACTGATGAAAGGCAGAAGGATTTATGTAAATAGATCCTCTGGGCACAAAACTCTCCTCCTTGTTTGGCATGTAAGTATGTGATCGAGATGCTTGGTGTATAGCTGCTCTTGCTTTTGCTAACCCATTTTGCATTCTCTCGAATGGGTTCTTTTTCTGTACCTACGGGGAGAACAAAATAAAACATATATAAAAGAAAATGAACTAAAACATGAGAATACAAGCTAATAAGCTTAAGCAATTATTAGGTGCAGCTTTGAGGGCTTACTCTGCCAACATTCTTGTAAGCATTTTGATTTGGTATTGCGAAATAAGAGAGAGGGGGTTGTGGGTTTTGTTGGGAGATATGAGTGTGGTTATCATGATTAAGTGATTGATCAGAAGTAGGGAAGAAATTGAAATGTTGGTTGATCAACGAGAAAATGAGGATAAGAAGGACTACTGGGTAGAGTAAAGTTGGGGAAGCAAATGTGAACTCAGCCATTGTTAACTAGATCTTTCTTTTGATCTAAAAGCTTTTGTATGAAGAGAAAAAAAAATTCTTTTTTAAAAAAGAGAAGAAATGGAAATTTCAGTTTATGATCATTGTGCATGACTAATGAAAGACGATATACACGGTGGATTGATGTGGGTCTCTTTTTCCCTCCAGTACTAGATATTTGGATTCGGTGCGTACTGACACGTGATTTTATCATGCATTCTCGTTTTGATTTTGGCACGTCATCTTGTTTTGAACATTTCGTGGAACTTATTGATATTCAGTTGATTGTGATTAGATTTTATATGATAGTAGTTTACGCAGTCAGATATTTCTTCCGGGCTCATCTATCGTACGGTTAACTGATCTTCATCTGATTACTAGAACAAGTAAATGCTAGGTGAAAATTTCCAAACAAAATCCAAGTTACCGAAGCTTCAGTTAGTTCTGAAATCGATCGGGTTCAGTTCATTTAAGTCCTTCAACCGAATCCATTTTTGGCCACCTCTAAGTAATAATCCACGGTGAAAATGGGAAAAGCTACCCCTTCATAAATGAAGTCCCCACAGCCAAGCGGAGCATGTATGGGGACATTATGCTCCTATTGTTGCCACAAGCCAGAGTTGAAATGCGCACTTGTGGTTATCACTAAATCGGGTGAAACTGTTAGATAATTTCTTGGTATGGTCTTTACACTTGCAACAAATATATTTCGTTACAGCAGAAAATTTAGTTTGTTGAACCAATTAAACATCTTTGTCCGATGTCAACACTATATGAGCCAGTCGAATCAATGGCCACTTTCCAAATTCATCACATATCTATATTACAATTCACAACTAGCCCCTTGCCCTTGCTGTGAGTTATTAATTTGTTTCCAAATAGAGAACCTTCCGCTTATCTAATGATAACACTTGATTATAGACTTAATAGGCTTATATTTTAGGCCCTGTAGCTATCATCATTGGATTAGTCGACGTATGAAGTTAAAAGGGTTCCGCCGACATTGGCCCCTACCTGACAAAAGAAGCTGCGAGTTTGATTTTGTGGACAGTTCATGGCAGATTAATTAAAGAGAGCAAACATCTCAACTCTCATTTTCCCTCTTAACATTAATCGATCATCAAATTTGAATGATGTCGGTTGCTTCTGAAATACGAAAGCACCTTTCAATTTTCATCCTCCTTTGGAAGCCCGAGGGTACACAACACTAGAACTGACATAAACATACAAATTTTAGTAAAATCAGTGGGCAAGTTTTAAGACAAACTGTTTCTGAGCCAAGATAAGATACAGGCAATGGAGGCACTAACATTGGAAACTAATCTTCTCCTTATAAGGCACCTAACAATTAGTACATTCTCGTTTGTCTCGTTACTTACATGATACATGAGGAGCAGAGAATTACCGCCCCTTAAGTAGCCCTAATTTTTCTAGTGACGTTCTTATGTCGTTGCTGTCACACCCTTCATCAATTTGAATAACATTATGACTGTCAAATGAAATGACATCCTCTAAAGAATAGTTTCTATTGGCATGAAGCTTACGAGCACTTTCACCAACTCCCTTCAATATCACAGTTTTATGCATTCCACCAAGCAAGCCTTCATAATCTGTGTCCCCGCATTCTCCCGCAAAGACCACCACATTCGACAAGTCTATGCCCCAACGAACATGGAGATACCTGAAAATATATGTTCACTCAATTTGGTTACATAACTGCATATAGATTCATCAAGCGTAACAAAACAATTACAACATTGGGTCATGTTACCCCATAGTATCTAGCCACACTAGATTGAAGCATTGCACATTTACCTTAGAGCTTGGGATCGAGAAGCCAATACAGGGATCACGTGAAGCTTGGTACCATTTTGACAATAAATAACATGGCATCGAAGTGCCTGAATTCTCATCAGTTTCCTGAGTTCCTTAACTGGAGGAATCTGTGAAGAAGAGAGTAGACATTAACGAAAATGCAAACAGGGAAAAATGTGAGTTTCGGTTGTACAATAAGAAAAAGAATTACCATTTGTGGATTGGTTACTTTGAATGCATAGCAATGCATAGTCGATCTCGATTCATCCTCCTCGACAATTTTTCCTTCTTCTCCCTTTTTATCATTGACAGAAGCAGCCCAGCGAACCAAAGTCTTCCTCAAACCTTCTCCACCCCAACGGTATTCAGTATGAAAATGATAATCTAAATCTACTACAAAGGGAAGCCCATGATTGTCTTCGGTGCTTGATGATGGATAGTACAGCTCACCACCACTGTTGCAGATAAAAGCATCAAAAGCTAACAGGCTTAAACCTCCCGAGACCAGTAGAGAGTGTAATTCTAAGATAGTCATTGCTGTTGACAAAACAAACCCGATAAATCCTGCAGAATTGTCCTTCCCTGCTGCCTCAACAACCTTTTTGATGATTTCAAGAAACTCTGATGTTGTGTCACAATCCACAGCAATAACAAAAATATACTTCCATCTCCTCAATGCTGGAAATTTACCAGCAGCAACATTATGATCTGCCTTTTGTGTTCCTCCTATGGTTCCATTTGACAATGCCAAGACAGTGTTCTCTAATTTGTTCTTCCCAATAACAGCATTTTCTTCAGTATCCAAAGAATTATCAAGAGTGCTACAACCTTCGCTTTTGTCACCATCCAGGGACAGCCTCAAGTTCAAAGATAAATCATGTATGTCTCTCAAGGAATCACCAGGTGAATCCGATTCAGAATTATCAAGTCCATCGTCACTTCTCTGCCACCTAGGCTGCCTCTGTTTGCAACTGGCAATACGAGATAAGTATGATTTACAGTGCTCAGGCCATGAAAACTGATGAATGTTTTTAAGTCCATTCTGCCTGCATCTTTCCCAAAGCTGCTTATCAGATACAAGCTTAAGAAGAGCATCAGCAATAGACTGCTGATCATGAGGGTCTACCAGCAGCCCATTGTCAAGAACCTGCCGCAAGTTCATAGTCATTATCTAAAAGCAAGCATAGTACTTCAATCTAGAATTAAATGAATAGACAAGCTAAGCAATAAGAAGGCTCCAGGGATGGTTCAAACCCGATGAATATCTACAGGACCCCCATTTTTTGTGGCAACAATAGGCAAACCATGAGCTGCTGCCTGCAAAGTAAAGAGCTTATGTTGAATTTGTCGAAGAATTAAAATCACAAGCATGAAAAATTGTAAACACTAGATGAGAGAATAACCTCAATTAAAGTAAGTCCAAATGGCTCAATGAAAGCTGGATTGATGAAAACACCCTACACCAACCACGAGAAAAATGAAAATAAAATTAAATCTCATCTAGGTAAAAGTTGAACGACATATACACTAAAGCAACTTAAAACAAATCAAGATCTTTCCTTTCTGCCGAAGCAACTGAATTCAAACAGGAAGCAAATAGCTTATTGGTCATGTTACATGAGAAGTTATGTTGCTAATACATCAGTAGTTAAAAAGAATAGGGGGTTTTACTACAGTTAGTCAATCCTGTTCTTGCTTCAAGTTAGAAGAATACATCGCAAACTCTACCTTCGTTTTGGCTGCTAGACGATAAATGTCAGGAACATCACACTGCTTATGGTGTTTAGGATATGCCACTTGGCCATATAAATCATATTTGTCAATCAACTTAAGAATGGAAAGAAGCAATGCTGCATTTGTTCCAGACATTTCATCAATATCATCTCGGTTTCCCATTATTAGTGTCTGCAACAACAAAAGATGAAAAAGTTTATAGTCAGAAAACAGGTATACAAAAATTATTTAAATAAGGGCATCAAAATCCAGAGGACAAGGAGGAACTTTGGATCAGAAGCATTCCAAGATGGATGCACTGTTCAGGAACAGATCAAAGACTTTAACTTACAAGATTAGCAAGCTCCCTCAAAGGACGGCACTCTCCAAATGCCTTGACCAATGTTGCAATATTCTTTTTAGGGTCTGGGCGGGCAAGGGCAAGGATCATAGGCTTGCGTGGATTTGAAAAGAAACGCATTATCTGCCAATTAAAAAATTCCAAGGTCAGTGTACTGTAATCAGAATCTCTACTGTGCACGCAAGGAAAAAGATCCTCAACATTCTGTAGTTCCTATTTTGTAGTAAAATAATAGAACAGATCAATCAACAGCAGCACAGAGGCTATCACGACCAAAATGATGAAGAAAAAAGAACTTCTTTGTTTTTTTATTAAAAGAAGAAGAAAGAACTATCATAACCTCTGACCATATTGGCGGGTCTGGAAAGGCAGGACTACCTTCATCTCTCTCCACTTCCCCATCCACATCTCCGTCATGTGGAACAATGTGATGAAATTCCATTCCAGGAGGAATTACCTGGACATTGTTATGAATATTGAAGATATAGAGATAGTTAAATATACCAACAAAAGTACACTACAATAAATAACTAAACATGCTTTAGATACAAAACATATACTTACAACCATACGAGGCATAAACCTGCCATGACAGCTTACACCCCTTTTGATCCTTGCTCTGAGCTTACGCTCCAATACTGGATCGAATCCATCATAAAGGCGCCATTGCTCTTCTATTTCCTGTCTGGTGCTAGTTATAACAATCTCAGAGGCATCAAGAGACAGCTCCTCAGCCTCTATCCGGCGCATTATTTTATATGTTGTATTTATTTCATCCCTTGATAGGCGTCCTTGCTTCAAAAGTTGTTCAAGCTTATCTCGCCCCAGTGAGTGCCCAGTAAAAACCATTGGCACATTTAGAGCTCCAGATAGAAGAGCAGCAGCATCACCGGCATCAGCATAATGTCCATGAATCACAACTGGCCAGATTGGTTGTCCAGCACCAACTTGCTCACCCAGAACCTTTGACATTTGAATGATGTGGGTCAGTGCAGCATCAACAAATTCAGGAATGTGAGGCCAAAGAAGTTCTTTTTGTACATATTTATCTTTTGGGCCAAAAGGTATACGAATGATATAAGCACCACTGCTCTCCCCAAGCCCCTGCATCAAATTCTCAGTATTTTTTCGATTCAGCATTTCTGATGGTTCAGCATAGCTCCAATCTACATCTGGAGCTGATACTTGTCTTGTCAGCAAATCAACTCTGTAAACTCCTGGCATTGAACCCAATGCCCTTGCAAGTTCTACAACATACTTAACCTGGAAACACCATATTCCAAACTTCACCATGAGAAATAGAGTAGTATATAACAACACTAATGAGAGTGTTGATTATCAGAAAAGTAGCAGGAAAAACAATTATCTCCAAAAGTTACCTGACCCCCTGTATCAGAATCACGACCTAACTCCATGTTCTCACCGCGTAGCAAGCCATGAAGACTGCACAAATAGTTCATGTTAAAATTTACAAAAACCATCTTAAAAACCAGAGAATTGATAAGCTCTGAATCAAAAGATCCTAGATTTGTGTTTATAGTTAGAATAAAAAACTGAATTCAAAACAAAGCGCCGTATATCTCACTAGATCATGAGGTCACAATTAAATGCATTGCATGCCTTATCAACACAATGTAGAGTTTCTTTTCCTTGTACTGAATAGCCCAATTCTCCATCATATCAACTGAACTGATTCTAGGCATTCTTCCTTTGGTGCTATCACCATGGGCAGAGAGTTCGCCAGACACATCTCCTTTCTCTCCTTCTGATAAGTCTTCTGACATATCTGCGGCTGCCTCTTTGCGGCCTCTTTCATGCTCAAGACGGCTTTTAGCTTTACGCTGAGCTTCCTCTCCTTCAAGCTATATTTGAGTTGAAAGAGAAGTAGATCAAGTTAACAAATCTATATATAATTGAAAAACAATTGAACATTTGAAAATCACAAATATCTGTACATTTAATAATGGAGAAAAAATTGAAACTATGTGGCACGTTCACTCTGTCATGCTAAAATGAGATTATTAAAAAAATAATTTAATACTAAAAACAGAGCATAAACTAAGCGAAGTAGAGAGAACTAGTATGCAATTGGCCGTCATCTCTGATTTATTATTTAACTTCTCTAGAAATTGCATAATACACTGTTTATCGGATATTCAAATTGTAAAAATTGCATCTGATCCTTCAAAAGACGAACATCTGCACCTGCACCTGAGGGTTCTTACGTGATCCAAAAATGGATTTGAAAATACGTACGATACGAAGCACAGCAACAAAACAGAACAAGCTCTCAAAATTAAATTTCAACGTTTAAGACTACAATGTGAATAGCTAAAAGTGGGGGGGGGGGGGGGGGGGGGGGAAATAAAAAGAACCGAAAAGAATAGCAAATTAAATTAAAACCTGTTTCTTCTTGCGAGCCAAATTCCAAATCCGCCAACACATGTTCTCCAATCTAGTGTTTCTCTCTCGCGGACTCCTCGTAGCCGCAGCCTAGACATTAGAATTAGACAATCATAATAATAAGAATAATAAAATTAAGAAAGACAATTTAAGAAAGAAAGAAAAAGGTACTCGAATCCAAGAGCGGTAGAGATCGGTTTCATCGAAGCCGGTGATGACTTGCTCCACGAAGTAACGAGTAGGACTAAAACGCCCTCTCTCTCTAAGCAACAGCGACGATTTCGCGTCGTCGATTCCCGGACCGACGTCCAGGATCGCTTCTAAGTAACTGTTAACCCAGTCGTTTCCCGCCATTTCCAACTCCACAAACAAACAAACAAACAAATTAATAAGAGACTACTGTTTGTGCCTGCTCACTGAGTGAGGATGGCAGTTATTATGTTATGTTATGTACTGTATGTAGCGGTTTCTTTGAGAATGTTGTGGAAGAACAGTCAAGTGGAGTGAGTGGGAAGATTCGGAGAGGGAGAGAGAGAGAAAGAGAAGTTGCTTGGCTCGCCCCTCAGGTTGCTTTTGTTATATAATGTCAACTTTCAACTTTGCGATTTCTCTGGAAATGACTTCGCAACTTTGCATTAATGATTCTTGCCCTTTATGTCATTCGCGAGTGCCCGTGTTGATTCTCTAAAATCGTGACACATCACGTCCACGCCGCGCCCTGTCACGCTGAAACTGCATGATAAATTACAAGTAACAAAATTAGAAATTTATGGTAATATAATTTAAACTAAATTAGAATGCATGAATTATGACAACTGTCGTGTATGTTTGGCGCTCATTTCCTCCTCCACACGTTTGAGACTTGAGATGATTGATCATCTATTGCTTCTTATTCACTTAAAATGTCTACATATAATTTATCCTCTTCAAAAATCTTAATAAGGATAGTTATAGTATAAGGTAATATGTACGTAGTACATAAATCCTTTTTCAATGCAGACATTTATGTTGGGAAATAATTTAGTACGACGATGTCTTTGAAATAATACTTTTGCTCTTTATCAAATCTTTAATTTTTTGTTACTAAATTCTTTTATTGTTTATGCAATAATGTAATATGATATGTGATCAAGAATACATGGACGAAAATTTAAGAGGCCGACAATGAAAATTTTCTAAAATTTAGAAGTTTGTAAGGAAAACTGTGGGTGAAGCATCGTAAACTACTTCTCGTACGTTCTTTTATTGATAATTGTTATCAAGTTGATGAAATGCCAGGATCGCCATCAAACACGTAAAAGTTAAAACCAAAATAAAATAATTGGAATTAAGTCACATCACATTTGCATTAACAGGCATCAAGAGTTACGTGAAATTAATAAAAAGCATCATTAGCAGATTAGCATTACTTAGCAGGATTTATACGAGGCATCAATTCAATAAAAAAGAAATCTACAAGAGTCAAGATAGAAACGAATAGATATGAAGGCGAAGCCTGCACCTTAATTCCAAGATTGGTCACGTCTCTAATGTGTATGCCTGTGAATCGAACGTTCAAAGGAAAATGGGACGTCTTCTTTATGCTCAAAATTGATTGGATTGATTTATGATTTGTAATATTTCCAAATTGAATCAACCAATCAAATCCCACCAAGTTAGTCATTATAGTAATTAAAATATTTCAAAAACAAAGATGCTGGATTGCTATCGAGGTGTTCATGCCAAGTATCCTCATTGATTGTTCAAGAGCATAAATTACGTAAACAGATAAGATTTATATTCCAAATCTAGGATTAAAAAAGATTTTATTCCATATTTTCTACTTTTCCAAAGGCCGAGCTTAAAGTGACAAATTGGCTGGAATTGCGCCCAGTACTGTTTGCCATTTTTCACTATTAACGAATCTTTGGTCCGATTAATTTTGCCCCACTAATATACCCTCAGGGTTATGTGTAGTTTGAGTCTGCTCATATATATGAAAGGAAAATTTCTAAACTTTGAATGGATAATTGTCTACTATTCGCTCATGTTTGGTTTGAAGAAAAAGGAGGAGAGAAAAAGAATGGAATGGAGGGGAAAGAAAAAGAAAGGAGTAGAGGAGCATAGTGAAATTAAATTTTATTGTTTAGTTTGACATAAAATTTAATAGGAAGAGGAATTATAATTTTTTTCTTTAGGTAAATTTATCCTTTACCTTAAATACTAAACTATTTATATCAGTAGTGAAATATAATTTAATATCAATACCAAACTTTTTAATGTCAAGAAGCCCTAAAACAATTCATGATTTATTAGAATTATATATATATATATTAAAAAGGCGCTTCGATGGTGACCCGGTGGCGGTTGATGGCATTCCAGCGACAGTTCAATGGAATTGAAGTGGCTTTCCGTGATGGTTTGACGGTGGTCCGGCGAAGTTCCGACAACATTCCTGGAGAGTTTCAACGACGATTCATTTATATCTATAGATTTTCATATTAAATAAATAAATTTATTTATTTATTTTTGTTAAGTTTCTTAAATCATTTATTAAATTTAATTAATATAAAATTATTTATAATATCAAATTGATAAAAAAAATTATAAATAATAATTATTAATAGCGTTAAACAAGTTAAAAAGTTAATAGGTAATTCTGAAAACTTTGGTTTCTAATATAAAAGGAATTTAAATTCTTCACCATTTTGTGTAAAATTCAAATTCTGCTTTATGATGGATATAAAATTATAATAGAAATTAAATTCTTATATATTTTGTTCAACCAAACAAAGGAAGCAAAAATAAAATTTAAATTACTTTTCTCTCTACCAAATGCCACCTTCAAGTTTTAGAAGAAATATACCTCAGGAAAAATTGAGTTCAAAATTTGCCTTACCTCTTGAGGCATATTTTCTTTTGATAAAAAGAAAAGGAAAATTCAATTAAGTTTCCAACAAATCAGCATGCACTTGCACTCATTAGTTGGATGAAAAACATTTTTTTTCTTATTAATTTACACATGTAAATGAGGGTTAGAGTGTTGCAACAAAACATATATAACTGGGGAAAAAAGAAAATCTGATTTTTATTAATTGGCAAATTGATTTTCATACTAATTCATTGTGGGGAAAAAAAAAGTTTCCCACCACCTCTCATACCCCTTGAAAGGGTTTCGCCAACTAAACTATCCAAAAAGGGTTTTAGTTTGGCGCAAAATTCTTGTGTCAAAATATTATGCACTTGCTTTTGTAACAAACTTTGAATGTTAAATTTGTTTATGGTGATGGAGCAATTCATTTTAGGTCATTCGGAAGACTGAGTGAAGACAAAACTTTCTTTCCATTGGAGGTTGGAACCTTACGTTGTGTGTCATGCATGCCTCACGCACGGGACCGGCTCGTAAATTATCTTGTTTCATATTCTATTAAAAAAAAAAATAATCAACCACTGATGAGAGACGATAGGGCGCCATGTGGCACGCATGCAAATGGCATTGATGGGAGTACGTCCAGGTCAAGTTGCACGTATCGGGCTGGGAGCTATTTACGATTTGCCAATCCACCCCACTGGACTAATACAAGTCACCTATTAGATACAGACTAAATTTCATATTTGCTCTCTTGGCCCTTGACGAATACCAATTTTGTTTCCGGACCCCTCTCATATCAAGTCTTTTGCTTTTGTGTCCCTAACATTACAAAGCAAAACATTACAATCATAACATACATCAATTTTGCTCATTAATTAAGGAACATTAATTCTTTCAATAAAAATAATGCAGCAGATGAGAGAAAAACTAGGGGCATTTTCCAAAACTAAACAAACAAAGGGACTTAGATATTAATAAAAGAGAAGAAAGAGAAAAGGAAAGAGCGAACAACAAAGGCAGGTGGTGGTGTTAAGCCAAACGAAAGGAACTGACAAATTACTTTTCTTTAGTTCTTTGCTTTGCAAATCAAAGTAAATTGCTTCATTAGATTAATCCACGTTAGTATTATTTTATTATATTGTTATCAGCTAGAGAACTTACCATAAGCACGCAATCTTCATATTCTCTCCCATGCACACACAGCAACGACGTTCGTAGCTTTCCCACCAGACCGGCCCATTACCAACTTTCCTTCTCATAATTAAATTTTCCGGGAAAGATGTCATTCTTGTATGGCATGTTTTTTGGGATCTCCTTCGGGATTGGATTGATGGTCGCGTATGCTCGTTATGAGAACGTTCGATCCCGCCGTCGCGCTGAACTCGTACTATTCTTAAATCTTCAGCATTGCAGGATGCCAGGATCTGTCATTCCTGATTTTCTCTGTGTGTGACGACTTGTCGTCTGTTTTTGTTTCTGATTTGTATTAACATGTTTACAGGCAAACATAGTGGCTGCATTTTCCCGGATGACAGTCCAAGATTCAAGAAAAGTCATTCCTCCCGAATTTTATCCTCCGTGGGTTGTTTTTCAACAGAGACAGAAGGTAAAATTAGTAATAACCATAATTAGTTAAATCACATGCTACAGTGATATATTATTAACTTATAATCTTAGTATTGATATTTGATTTTTTTTTCTCTTTTTAATCAATGGCAGTTAAATTGGCTTAATCATCAGCTTGACAAACTTTGGCCATTCATTAATGAGGTAAGCCGTGGTGATTGGTTCTTTTAATGATGTGCTAATGATGTTAAATAGCAGTTATAATGTTTTAGGCAGCATCAGAGCTGATAAGAAGCAATGTTGAGCCTATTCTTGAACAATATAGACCAAGTATCTTAGCCTCTCTCAGCTTTTCAAAATTGACCCTTGGTACTGTGGCTCCACAGTTTACAGGTTAGTTTTTATTTATTTATTTTTTTAACTTTGATTTTGTGTTTTATCAAACGGGTACTAAAGTTCTTAAGAAAACAGAGCAAAACGAATGGTCATAATAAGAGAGATTGAAATTCTTGTGACTCATTCTATTGGTATTGTAATTTTGTGGCTTTGAAGCCACAGTTGCTATGGAATGAAATTTCTAGCTGTTAATAAAGTTTGATGATTGTTTGGGAGATACCAATAAATGACAAAGGCATAACTGTGTGTAAGTATTTACCAAACACATCGGCAGTGTAGTTGCCTAACAGCAAAAAAAATAAAATTAGAGCCTAATTTTATTTTTTTTTATTCAATGGTGGATATGTGGTTTAGGAGTGGCCATAGTAGAGAGTGAAAGCGGAGAAGAAGGAATTACAATGGAATTGGAGATGCAGTGGGATGGTAACCCAAATATTGTACTTGATATTCGAACAAGAGTTGGTGTAGGACTTCCTGTACAGGTAACTTCCGATTTCTGCCCTCGCTCAAAAGTAACAACTGATATTGTTCTTTGTGTAAATGCTTGTGAAGATAGTTTGTGTTCTTGTTTGCAGCATCAGATGTAGAGTTAGTTTGAACTTTCTATTTTCTTTTCATTCTTTTGGTTTTCAATTTCTTCATTTAGGTGAAGAATGTTGGATTCACTGGGGTTTTCAGGTTGATCTTCAAACCACTGGTGGATGAGTTTCCTTGTTTTGGAGCTGTTGCTTATTCATTGAGAGAAAAGGTCAGTTACAATAATCTCCACATTTTCTATGACATAAAAGAAACTTTTCTGCCTGCGCATAGACGAACTTGAACTTAATTGTTCATTTGCTTGTACGTACAGAAAGATCTGGATTTCACACTTAAAGTTGTTGGTGGCGATATATCATCAATCCCTGGGATCTCTGATGCTATTGAGGTTCGTACAAACTTTGTCTTAGTTCTTCCGTTACTTCTTTAACAAGCAACTAGATTTTATTTTTTTATAAAACTTTGTACAGGAAACAATCAAAGATGCTATTGAAGACTCAATCACATGGCCTGTTCGGCAAATTATACCTATATTACCCGGCGATTACAGGTATTTCATTTTCCAAGAAGTTCCTTGGCTCTCAACTTCATGATTCATGTTGCCGTCATTGATAATTGTCTTAATGTTTTAGTGACTTGGAGTTGAAGCCTTGTGGCACATTAGATGTGAAGCTTGTGCAAGCCAAGGAGTTAACAAATAAAGACCTTATCGGGAAATCTGATCCTTTTGTTGTGATATTTGTGCGTCCACTGCGCAACAGAATGAAAACCAGTAAAACAATTGTGTGTAAACTTGCCTTCTAAGCTTGTATTTAGCAATTTTCAATCTCAGATTGAATAATACTTTTCACTGTATGTGCAGAACAATGAACTGAACCCAATCTGGAATGAGCACTTTGAATTCACAGTTGAAGATGCTTCAACTCAACACTTGACAGTAAGAGTCTTTGATGATGAAGGACCAATGCGGGCCCCTGAAATTATTGGTATTGCTCAAATAGCGCTAAAGGAACTTGAGCCTGGTACAGTGAAGGATGCATGGTTGAAACTGGTCAAGGATGTTGAGGTCCAGAGAGATACCAAAAACAGGGGTCAGGTGAGGATGCCAACTGATTGATTGCAGCATTTGTACCGGCTGTGCATAAGATGGCGGTATTTATCTCTAACTTGTGCAATTTTTCTTGACATTAGGTGCATCTTGAGCTGTTATACTGTCCTTACGGCACAGAGAGCAGCCTTAAGAATCCTTTCAACTCTGACTACTCATTGACCTCATTGGAGAAGAGCCTTAAGAGTGAAACGGATAGAGTGGAAGCTGTTGAGCTTGGAAAGATGGCAACTCAAAGGAAAAGTGACGTTATTGTGAGAGGAGTATTATCCATTACAGTGATAGCTGCTGAAAACTTGCCGAAAGTCGATTTGATGGGAAAGGCTGATCCCTTTGTTGTCCTTCAACTGAAGAAAGCTGGAAACAAAGCAAAGACTAGGGTGAGTAACAGATTTCCAGTTATAGCAGCAAAAACTTAGCTCTGTATAGAACGTCAAACATATCTTTATAATTCACCTATGCTTGCATATTCGTCTTTGTAACAAAATATTAACTGGTGAGAAAGATGGTTTATGTTGGGAAGTTTTGAAACCTCTTCATTTTTACCATTTTACTTTCTCAGGTTGCACACGACACCCTGAATCCAGTTTGGAATCAAACATTTGACTTTGTTGTGGAGGATGGGCAACATGAAATGCTAATTCTGGATGTTTATGACCATGACACCTTTGGGAAGGTAACACTTCACTCTACTTTCATCATTGTGACTTCATTGATGAATAAGACTTCAAAAAAAGCTTTCAGAAATTTCCTATTTCTGCTGAAGTCTTGGATTAAATTGTTTCATTATATGAATCATTCAGGATAAAATGGGGAAATGCATCATGACACTCACTAGGGTCATGATGGAAGGCGAAATTCAGGACAGTTTCCATATAGATGGCACTAAATCAGGGAAGATTTTTTTGAATCTCAAGTGGACTCCTCAGCTAGTTCTCCGTGACTCCTCTTGATTATCAAAGATGACATCAAATACTTTTTGATGTTAATATCCTTTGCATGTCCTTCCTGCTGCTAACACCAGCAGCATGAGCTCAGTAAGTTTTACCAGAGTGCCAAACTTGGAAAAAAAAATGCAGTTTATAGAGTGGTAATGTCCTCATTTCAGGATTTTCCATACAAAATCTCAGGGCAGTCTTATTTTGGATAGAAATTGGCATCTTTTAATTCAATAGCAATTTTTGAGGAAACAAATGTAGAGATGGAACTGATCTACAAATCACTGCACAAAACAGAATTTCTGCTGATGTAGATGTCAAACATATTTGACCACATATTCTTTTGTTTATTTTTGGAAATGTATGACAGTTGTAATGAATCAAAATAAGAAGATAAAAAATTTAAATTGTGTTCAAGCTCAAGCAACAGAGTAATCAAATTTTGGTCTACCTCCACATTTGAAAAGTTAATAATCATGAAAGGATTGAGCACAAGAAGTAAGACAAGGGGACCTTTCATAAAAATGAAACTATTTCATTCTTGATCCAAGAATATGTTTTTATCATCAAAAAAATGTTAACAACTTATATGCGACTTATTAAGAACCAACAAATAAACTATATAGGGATTGGATTTGCGATGGACATAACTCCGCTGTGTAGGCATTTTCCAGAAATGCAGATGGTCATTTCCTTAGACATCAGAGTTAAATTTCTTTAGCTAAGCAGTATATCCTACACTCATCCTTCATTCCCCTGAAATTGAACTGATGATACCACAAGTAAAAAGTATTTGATAACCCCAGCATACCCAAAGAGAATGTGGAGGTAAGGGAAAGGATCGGATGAATATGAAAGATAATTTCAACGGACTTCAACTCTCGGCTTAAGATGATTCTTCTTGAGTTTTCTCCTCCGCAGATTATTTGACCTGTACAATATCCCAGTTTGGTTTGGAAATTTCATGATTGGGCATAATGAATAAACAACTAATAATTAGATCAGGCAGTTCAACTCAGTCTCATTTTCCAGCATGTTGCATGCTTGAGTTAGAACATTTTTAGTTGTTTGAAATCAGTTTTTGCAGTACCAAAACACTTGCAAACCTTTTCTTAACTGCACACGAACAATAATTGGTTAATGGTCGTTGTTGAGGCTTCCAGGTTATTTTTACCCTTGTCATGTTGCAAGGCTGAGACACAATGCATCAAGGCCGACTAAATGAAAAGGTATCACACTCGCTATGAGAACGAGAAGTGCAAAAAGACCACACTTACCAGTACTGGTTGTGGAATACTACAGAATCTGCAGTTACTTTATTCCCATCATCATTCCTGTTCCATTGGTAGAATGCATGAGTTCTGTTCTTAATCTCCAATGTAGAATGACCATAACTGGCTTCACGGAATGCAGAATAATTTGGTTGCGGGTCTAAAAACCTAACGATGAATTGAAAATATGAGGATACCCATCAATTGTCCAGAAATTCCCGAGAAATATATTGGAAAACTTGATACTTCAGAAATGCAGTGCCACCTCCAACTCAAATTTAATTGCAGAAGATTCACACAGTAGATTTGCCTTACCTTCCAGCAAGACCTTCCTGATTTCCTCCATCTCCCACTGTTAAATAGACTGGAGCTGATTTGTCAGGTATAGGATAACGGTCACCAGTTGTGACATTGTAGTGTACATTTGATATGCGGTACTGCAAATCAACAAAATTACTCTTTCTGAGACAAAACTATATTTGACAGGCAAAACAGAACAAAACAGGATAATGGCTATTGTTGCCTAGAGTCAAAGTCAAAAGTTTAAGAGTTTTCAGAATTCGAAATGACCTAAGCCTGACTAAGAAGTAGCATTCATATTATCAATCTTTGTTATTTATTACATTGATTTGTACTCATTTCATTCATGCTGATCTGATTATTTATGAAAAATGAAAGGAAAAGATATCCATACAGATCTTTCATAGGCATGAACATGGCCGGCAAAGATGAAGTCGACCCTGGAATGGACAAACCAGCTCTCAAAAACAACTCGCATACTTTCACCTTCCATGTAGTGGGCCACATTACTACTGTAGAGCGGAACATGCATGAGAACAATGAGCCATGGTGTCTTCTCCCTGTCTACCTTTTTTAGCTCTTCCCTCAGCCACCACCATTGAGGTGTATATTTCACTGATCAACCCAAAATAAAATAAAATAAAAACAAAAATGCTTTCTTTCCTTTTGGTTGATAATAAAAGTAATTCAATATTGACTGAATGAGAAGTAGTGATGTGAGCCATGGCCAATATTCATTTCCACAAGAATTTAAAATACAAGTCAAAAAATTTGAAAGTAAATGTCGTAAAATACTGCATATTGAGATGAGACAGGTTACCATAAGGAGAATAGCTGGATAGGACAATGATATGAGCAGATGCCCGTCGAATAGCATACCATAGTGGATTGGTGCTTTTGGAGGCCATATAAGGTGTAGCTATTCTATGTAGATATGATTTAAAAGGAATAACCTCCCCCTGGAAAATTAAGCTACAGCATATGAGTACAATAATAATAAATAAGCCATTACATGTATGATACAGCATGATAGGAAAAAGTAATTTTATCCTTTTGCCTAAAAGATGAAACTCACATTCATATTCAAATCACAGTAAACCAAATGTGTAAAATCTCATGTGGATAATAGAAATGAAATCCAAGGTACCAAGTTTGGCATGAACTCTATCTCATGATTTCCAGCTGACCAAATCCAAGGCTGATATGCAGCACTTTGCTCAATAAAACGACCCCATGAATCCCATCTAATACCAACATCATTGTACTCGTACCTATCCGCGTAAGAGAGATCACCAACAAATAGTACAGACTGTCCCCCACTCTGCTTGTAATGCTCGAGAGTGGAAAGTGAATTATACGTTTGACCCAAATCACCTAAAATTTTACAGAACCTATTACAATAGAGAAAATTCTGCAAATGTATAATCTGCAATAAGTAACTTCCAGCAACTCTAATTAGTCTGTTTGGAGTCTGAAAACGATCTATACCATACATTATATCTTTTGCCAGAAAAACACATAGTTATTTCCTTATTCAGGAAGCTAAATGTCCTGTTTGTTAATAAATGAAAATCAAACTTATCTGCTTTTCTGGAGATTATAAGAGTGGAGACGTCTTACCAATAATTCCAAAAGTATAAGGAGCATCTGGATGAATCTTTGGGGGTGTTTGGAACCAAAATTCACGAGAAGAGTCTCCATCTCCGATCTTGTAATAGTACTTGGTGTCATACTAGAAGACCAGAGGTAATGAAGTGTTAGCACGAGAGGATATGAATAAAATTCACGAGAAGAGTCACCATCTCCAATCTTATGATGGTACTTGGTGTCATGGTAAAAGACCAGAAATTATGAAGTATACACTACAATTGTTAGCTAACATTTACCTCGAGGTCATTGACAAGGCAATGATGAATGTAACCAGACTTATATTTGTAAAAGGTATAGTTTGTCACCGTGCCTTCAGCACTAGAATCATATTTCTTCTCTAATTTTCCATATTGTACTCTCCTCGACCCCAGTTCATCAGGTGTAACCCATGAGATTATCACAGCCTTTCCATCATAATCCCCTTGAGTGATTCGCACCTATATCAACAAATCACAGTAAGCAAATATGATCACAATAATATAGAAAGTCATTTTATACTACAAATTATCAAATAACGAACAATTTGGCGGGTGGGCTCAGATGGTAACACTTCTTTAAGTGATACAAGCGTTTTGGGGTTCGAATTCTGCTCGCATGGATAAGCAGGGGATTTAGCTTCCAGTAATATGAAAAGAGTCTTTAAATTTAGCTATTATTCTAATTTGCATTGGAAATGAAAAGTTTAGTCCCACATTTTACATAGAATTTCAAAGAAGAACTCAAATTAAACTGAAGTGGGTCAAAGAATCAAAATGAGAAGGGGTTCTACTTACTTGTTGAGGCGCATTGTGACCTTTTGGGATGTCAAAAACTTTATTGTCAAGGGGGATATCAACAGATGGCCATTCAGTGCGAATGAATCTACTTGTGATCCTCGCAGTTCCGTTATTCAAACTTAATAGTAACGTCAAATATAACATGATCTGAAACAATGGCACCAGCTTTGCAAATGATACTGCCATCGCTGCTGCTGCTGTTTTATTCTAGAGTCACCTCTGTCAAAACAAGCAAGTAAATAATAAAATAAAATAATTGCTTAAATGATTGAAGCATTTGGGTGTTGAAATGAAAGGTTGATTTTTACCAGTAGAGGGAGGACGGAGAGAGGTTTGGTAACTTGGTGGGAAGGTTGAGATCGGTCGTTGACGGTTAAAATATGAAGTGGTGAGCGTAAGATAGCAGAGAGTGACGTTGGCAAGCGTATGATAGTGGGGACGGGTTCGTTGATTAGCTGTTGTGCTGTTAATGTTCTCTGTTGTGGCCAACAGAATCCGAGTTTTTTTTTTTTTTTGGTTATGTAATTGAATGTTTTTACATCTATAAAGTTGGGTTACCAAATGGCGAATCTTATACAGATGGTTTAAATTTAGGATCCTTTTGGTAATCAAGTTACATTTTATACAACTTTTCAAGTAGAGTTTATTTAAATAAAATTTTTATAAATAGAATTTTTACTAAAAAAATTTTAATTGTTTGGTTGTCAATAAGAATTTTTATTAAAAATTTATAAAATTACTTTAATATGTAAGGCTTTTAAAGTTATATTATAAAAAGAATAAAATAAGATTGCCAAATACGTAGAATATATTTTAGATATTTTAAAATTTTAAAAAAAAAATTAATTTCTATTCTCAAAAGCTCAAAATTTAAACTTTTATTAATAGAGGCAAAATAGTTTATTTATGTTTCAAAAGCTCTACTAAAAAAATAACTAAACAACAACAAAAATTATAATAAAAGCTTATGAGTTTAAATAAGAACTTATAAATATAAAATAAGCTATACCAAACAAGCACTAAGAATAAAATACCCTTGTTATTTTTTTTATGTAAAATAATTATTTTGAACATATATATGCTTTTATAATCTATCACTCTAGAGGTGCAATCTATATTAGTCCATCAATTACTTATGAATTGTGTGTCTGAAATGTTGAATTTTTGTCAATCACTCGTCAACTGTATTTCTAACATAACAAAATACTATAGTGTATATCTAAACCTTGGCACTTGTTATCTTATATAATGAGGTAATAAATATAACTATTTCATAGTCATTTGATAAAATTCTAATAGCTGTAGAAATATAAGGTAATAGAATCTTGTTATTTTTACAGCCATTAAATTTTAATCAAACGGCTATAGGATAGTTATGTATATGTGGAACAATTTTGTATCTTACATAATTATGTAAGATAATAAAAGCCTTGAGTTTTTACTTTTTGTAATCTTACCATTAAAGTAAAAATAAAACAAATTAAACAAAAAAGGTAAGTGAGCTACTTTTGTAAATTAAATAAAACAAATTAAACAAAAAAGGTAAGTGAGCTACTTTTGTAAATTAATCTTGATTTTAAATTATTTCCATACTTTTCCTGCCAAATTTAGGTGAACCTTTTCTGCTCTCGTTTTCGTAATTATATTTCTATATTTTACGGACATGTATCTTCTACTCTGTTATTTATCTCCACCAATTACATTAAAACACCAATTAAGTTAAAATTTTAATTAAATAATAACTTTTTAAAAATTTTTACTTGAGGTCAACATGTTCAATTATGATTCGATAATTCGTATTTGTTTAATTCATAATTTTTTTGAGTCCCAATACTAATAATTTATTGAGATTTAACTATATAGAGAGGCCTTATTTGAATTCTTTTTTACTCCTTCCGTGGGGACTCCATTCTTATTAACAATCCAATATCAATCTACTGAAAACTTAAAAGAGTATTTTTTTTTCTCCTCCAAGGTTGTTGTTAGGTGGAATTTATCTATTGGTATTTTGTTTTTACTGTAAGGGTAAAACAAATTGGGATATCCCAAATAGATGACTTAAAAAGTAATTTAAAGCAAAATCTTTGTATAAGGTAATGTTATTTGCACTCTAAAGATTACTTTAAACACTTTATTACTTTGAACGAACTAATTTTAAAAAACTAAATTTTACTTGTACACCCTTTTAAATTATTTTTTTAAAAATAAATTATTTAAATTAATTAAATTTATTTACTTAAAACATCAATTAAATTATTTAATGAACTCACCCAATTTTAAGAGAGTTAACACATGCTTATAACCACATAATCAAGTCAAAGTCGCAAACAAATTATTTAACACAATTTTAGTTATTAATTTTTTGCTTATTGATTTTCAGTATTAGATTTTGTACCCAAAACAACTTGCAATGAGAACATAGTAAAAGGATTCTATATATATCGAAAAAGAAAAAGAAATTAAAGGAAGAGAAGAAGAAGATCAGGAAGAAGAATTTTTTACTTATTGATTTTCAGTATTAGATTTTGTACGCAAAACAACTCGCAATGAGAGCATAGTAAAAGGATCTATATATATCGAAAAAAGAAAAAGAAAAAGAAATTAAAGGATGAGAAGAAGAAGAAGGGTTGAAAGGCCAAAAAAAAGAAGCAATTTAAAGTGATTTCATTTCATTTTATTTTTGGAAAAAAAGTATCAGAAATTATTTGTCCTAAAATTTTTTCAGAATATTAATTTTTCATTACTCATGTAACCAGTAATTAAGATTTTGGAAATGAAAATTTTAGGGTTTAAGATATTAGAATTATATAATAATTAATGAATGTCCTACATAAATTTTCAAAGTAATTATGTAATATTCAATCATAATGAATTATATTTAACAGTAATTTATATAATGAATATATTTTTTATAAAAATTATATTAAAATTAGTATGTTTAAAGTATTTTTTAAAGTACAAATAGGTATACCTTTTCAATAATCCAAACAAATGAAGCTATGCAATGATGTGGACATTGGGCATGGTTTAGCAGAGCCCATATAAGAGCCCATATGCTTCAAATCAATAGAAGGCCCAACTTTTGTAACAGTCCCAGTCATGCCAGCACTCTGTTTTAGTACAAAATCTGGAGAGTACCGAATGTTCGGTGTGCCCAGGGCCCACCCCTACACTTTTTGAAAAATAATGAAAGAGAAAAAAAAAAAAGAAGATACAAGAAGCCAAGAATGTTCGACACGCACACTCGATAATGACTCTTGAATTTTATTTATTTGTTTGCGAAAGATCATTTAATATTTTACAGTTGGCTTTTGGGAAATTCCCCCTAATAAAAAAATCTATTGATATTTAATTCGTTAAGGCCTGTCGTATTTAATGTTATATGATTAAAGAGATGTACCACTCATTATAAACTTCCAACCTTTTTTTATAACTAATAGAAAAAATATTTTCCTAATATATAAAAAAAAAATAAATAAATTTAATTAATCTCTCCATAACACAGCAATTTATACAAAATTATTTATTGGCTCTGGTAAATTCATGCATGTGCTATAAAATCTATAACACGGTGACTCAAAGTTGAAGCCGCGTGGAAAAGTAAAATATGTATCTACTTTCGACTGCCTGTTGAGTTTTACGGAATCTGTGTATTCTTCTCTTTTCAGTTGCTCGAGTCACAAGCAGTCTGAATGGCTCACCAATCTCCGAATCAAACCCCCCACTCGAATCACATGGACCAAGAACATGTGTTAAAACTACTAGAATCTCTCAGAAAAGCTTCGAAAGATACTCAAAACAACTCTTTCTTCACATCAAACGCTCCATCATATGCGCCCATCAAATCTCTCTTAGACCTCGAGACAAAACCATACTCTGTCTTGTCCAAAACCCCGTGTCTTTTCAAGCTCTCGCAGCTTCTTTGCAAACTCAAAACCCTAATAGAAAAGCTAGAAAAGATCCAAGATCATGGCTTGAAATTACTCGTTCGCCGCCAAATCACCCGCTACAAGATTTCCCAAGTTGTAAAATCAACTGAGGCTGAGATTCGAGTCTATTTTGATAGAGTAAGTGTTGTAAACCTTGTCAAGACGCTTGAGCTTGAAGAATCAGAGGAGGAGGAGAAAGTGGAAGTGCTGAGGGAGTTTACGAAGCGCTTGCTGAAGGGTTTCGATATTGATTTTCAAGATTTGGTTTTGAAAGCCAAGGTATTTTCTGTTCTTGAAAAGTTGTTATGTGATAGTAATTGTTCAAAAAGAGTGAGGGAACATGTAGCACTTGCTATTGATGCTTTGGCTGGTTTCAATAGAAATGTGTTTGTGGGACTTGTGCTAATGGGTCCAACGATTCAAGCTTTAGTGTCAATGGGTTCTAGTAGTTCAATTCAAGTTCTTTTTTCACTTATCAACTTAATTAGAAGTCCTTTGGTTGATGAAATTCACTCAAGAGGATTAATCCCAAAACTTATTGAGCTTTTGGGGTCAGCAGATTTGTCAATGCAAGTTGCAGCATTGGATTGTGTTTGTGAAATTGCATACATCGGGAGATGGGAAGTGATTGAAGCGATGTTACAAGAAGGGTTGATTGGTAAGCTAATGGAGTTGCAAAGATCAGGACATGGAGACAATTTGATTAAAAGAGATCGATACATTAATGGGGATGGTGACAGCGAAGTGATTTGTGATTGTGAAGAAGCTGGAAATGGACCATTTGCAAATTGTGTTGCAAGATTTGCAGTGCAGGTAGAAGTGGGAGAAGGGCTGAGTTCAACGGAGAAAGTAGAAGTGAAACTGGAAATACTACAGAGAGTGAGAGAGGCATCTGTTTCTGAGGTAGAGTGTGGTACCATTGTTGCTGAGGTATTGTGGGGTTCTTCACCATGAAAATTGTAGTTATGTTCGATAATTTAGTGTTTGACATGTCGATGTGCATATTAACGAGGCCAAATTGATTGGCAAAGTCCTGATCATTGTTATTGATCAGTATTTACACTAAAGAAAACAAATTTTGGGTATTTGATCCCAGATAAGATCGGTTTAAGATCATGGGATCTTTGCTATTGTATAGAATTTATGCTAACAACTGTGATGTTCTTGACTATGAAAAAATGGGGCACCCTTTTCTGTTTGCCACCAGACAAAGACAAAGTATTGCATCTTGAGCAGCGACACTGAGTTGTAAAATGAGTTTGGTTGAGCTTTAGTGAATCTGAAATGCAAACTTTTGGACTTTTTTTCACCCCACCCCTGAGAAATCTGAAATCAGAAATCTGCTAGTTGAAACGGGTTGTTGTGGTGAAGTCTGGATGTCTGGGGCCAGAACAAATCGAAGCTCTTGCCAGATAATTAAACGAAAATTCCCGCATTGTACACAAAGAACTTGAATCCATATCCACAAGTATGATAAGTTTACATGCCTGGGTTTTGTTTACAATTCTTTTGTTTTAACTGGATACCGGGCATAAGAATAATGCCTGTACTGCTTTTCCAGGCTATGTGAAAAGACAATAATATCAGTCCTTGGCCGAGTGGTAAAACTATTGCTCCCACAGTTCGAGCCCTCAATGGGGCTTAATTTCACAATTAAGGATGATTGTAGAGGAAAATTATAAAAAAATTATTTTTCTTTATGAAATGCGAGTGGAGTAGTGACATCCTTTGTCAGAAAAATTATTTGTTTAGGTATGTGCTTAATGAAAAATTTAATGTAATATTGTAATCCCTTACAAGGAAGGCTATTTGTTTGGGTATTTGTTTAATAAAAAATTTATTATAATATTGTAAGTTTCAATTGTCTGTGCATGTGCTTAATAGAGAATTTAATGTAATATTATAATTCCTCGCAAGGAAGGTTATTTGTTTGAGCATGTGCTTAATAGAGAATTTAATGTAATATTATAAGTTCTAATTGAATAAGAGCAGTGACATAGAAGGGCTATTTGTCTGGGCATATGCTTAATAGAAAATTTAATTTAATGTAATATTGTAAGTCTCAATTGTATATATCTAATTGCTGAAACAAATATTAAAAAAAAAAACTTCTTCACATGGACGTGCATATTATATTAAAAAAAAAAATTCTTCACATGGACATGTTATATTACAATTTGCATGTTGCATCGAAATTATTTATATCAGGAAGTTGAACATTGAGTTTGGAAGCAAAGTGTTAGATAAACTACTTGAAACCCGTAGATAGATTGAAAAACAGAAGTTCAAAAATGAGTAAAGAAGTTAAAAAAAATACTCGAAAGAGATTGCACGTCGGAGAATTTAACCTTACTTAGAAATTAGTGTTAAATAAATCGCCTAAACTTTAAGACTTTTTTAACTCCGATTCTATATTAAATAAACGATTTGGTCCAAACGTCTAAGTTGACAGGTAAAAATTATAAAAAAAAAAAAAGGAAGATAAATCTTAGCGTAACAATTGAATAATCAATGTATTTTTTTTTAAAAAAATTAAAATGATTAAATTTAATTGAAACTATTCTGATCAATAAAAACCTTTTGTGATTATCGGCATGATTGGTTCAGCTAACGATAATAGATTTTTAGTCGGACTATGTGAAGAAGAAATATGACAAATTGTTGCATCAACAAAACTTGTTTGTTTTAATATTATCCTTTAAGTAAGAGTTAAACAGATATCCGGAGAATATGCTCAATCAAGTATAAAATGATAAATAGGTGACCATATAACTTATCATTCAATCAAGTTAAACTGGCACAGAAACCCATTTATTTATTTATTTATTCATTCTTTTAAAAAATTATTTTATTAGTCTATCATTTTATAAGATAAATAGATTAAAGATCCATCCATTGTCCAATTAATTATATTTTGGCTTCACACGGTCGAATCAAACATTAATACAGAGTAATACTTTATATGAAATAGTCGTTTTAAATGCTTGGACTTCATGCTTAATATTTATAAGCTGTATAAATCTTAAAAGGTGATGCACTCTTTTTGCAAACAATTCAATCTTCTGCCTAATTTCCTCTTTACTATTTACCGGCTGCTTGAATCATAATCTTGCAAATCAATTAAGTTCCTTGCTTTAAAAAACGAGTTTCTTTTCCAAGATTAAGCAATCTTCCTATTACATTTTCTCTACCTTGTTTTCGCGAAGGAACTTATTCTGGTGAAGGAAAAATCTACTACAACAAATTTATGTAAAAATTCATCATCTTTTTTTTTTAAAAAAAATAAATAAATAAAAGGAGCATAATTTTCATTAAGACAGAGATAAATTCAAGTTAAAATACTCTAGTTCTTTCAAATTGCCTTTTACAACTGGAATCGATCATTCTAATGAACGGTAATATATCTTTTTTTAAAATTATCTTCTATGGTGATAAGGTAAAATAAACTAATTTTCTCTCCATGTTGAATTACTAATTGTAATGGCACTGAATATAGTCAATGAAGACGCTATTAAAAAACCTTAGGTGAAGGAACTCTCAAAAATTGGACCCATTTCTAGGCCACCATATATGTTAGGTGACCCCCATTTTGAGAATAATTCCAATTATGTTTGTCATATTTTTAATGTACATTATTGTTAATTATATATTGGCAAAACAAGCAAGGTCTAAGTTGTGAAATCCGACCATTTGAGGCATGTTGAAACAAAAATAAATAAAAGTTATAAACAGACGATTCTTATCAGATTTTTACATTTTCACAAATTACCTCACAGTTTTTCATTTTGGATCAGATGAGTCACCAATTAAAATCAACATGCCTAAAATACCTTTTCGCGTTAGGTCATTTGTAAGTATGACAATTCATGTTACACTATCATGTTCGTATAATGCTAAATATATCAATGGTGTTGAAAATCTTGAGTAGTATAGTAAGACAAATAAGGTGTGCAAAAAAAAAAAAAAAGAAGAAGAGAAAAACAACGATAAATCAACTAAATATTAAGGGATGATACGTGCAAAAAAAATTAAATTCCGCAACTCAAAGGAAGGTTCCCTTCTGCAGTGAAGACGAGTAAAGCTATATGATCTTTAAGATCCAATAATGGCTACCGTGAAAGTACAATCCGAACATGATAGTTTTGAACAATAAATAGAATTAAGAAATGTTGAAAAACTAAAAGAGCCGAGAGCTCTTTTTTGTAGTTGAATAAACATTGTGTGATCCAAGCATTTCCTTTATAGATACAAATACCTAGTGCCTTAAATAAATCACACAAACATCAACTTAGGCCAAATTCAGGCAATACAGGATTCCTCATGGGCAGGTTTTCAACACAAGTGGGTTATTGTGTGCTTGCTTCTAGTTAAGTAATTCTCAAAATATATTCCTCTTTTAAACTTGCTATCATTCTATATTTAGTTTATATATAAAAACTAATTTATACTCTCTTTTCTTAACAATGTAAGATATTAATATTTTAAAATACAAACTCACGTATATGATAGATAACATTTTTAACTAAGTCATAAATAAGTTGACACAACACAAATACGATATGAATAATATTAATAAGGTAATCATATCAGCTAATGTTAACTCAAAAGTTTAAGATTTTAGTCGTAACCTCCATTACATTGTGCTACAAAAATTGAATATTATAAGGCTAATTTGGTAATTAAAGAGGAGTTCGGGACCTATTTATAACACTTCAAAAACTATGATTAATAATGAAAATGTCAAAAAATGAGTTACCTATATGTATGTTATTATAACATCATTAAATAATTAAACTTACAAAGAGACAACAAAGCAATTTAACAACAACAGTGTCTGCTTGTATTTGTAATTGTTCCCTCTCTCTCCTTCTCCTCTTATATTTATGGCCCATATTTTGTGGTTGTTCTTCCTGCAAGAATCTCTCTTTTTGGCCTTTGCTGAATGCTGACTCACCCCTGTTAGTTTTTTCTTTTTCTTTTTTCTTTTGAGCATTGAAGCGGACGCTACGCTTGCTAGAGAAGGGAGTTGAGATCCCAAAATAAAAGGAAAAAAAATTAATAATCCACGTCTGTGAGTGAAAAGCAAAACAACAAATTGAAAGATCTGAAAGAAAAAGAATCAGATCCCTGTGATTTGTATTTTCTGATTCTTGTGATGGGTTGGAGATATAGAGCTGGACTGTTTTTGATATCAGCTGTTGTTGTTATGTGGGTCACCTCTGCTGAAGTTACTCAGGTTTGTTTTCAACCTTTTTTTTTTCATCTTTTGTGGAATTTAAAGAGTTTCAGTTATTTGTAACTGAATTAAATTTACAATACCCAGTTGTTGAATTTAGCATTCCCTTGCGTTGTTACATATCTATATATATATATATGTAGCGGTGATTTTAATGGAAGCTCTAGCTGTCAAGGGAAAGTTGATAGCTAAAAATTAGCTCTTTTACATTTTTAGAGATTATTTGAATATAGATTATGTGTAATAGGGATATCTATGTATAAAGAAATGGAAAATCCATATTTGGGTTGCTATAAAAAATGAGGTTGTATTAGAAAAAAGCAACATTGACTTAGGAAAAAGCTATATCATCACAGAGGATTGGCCTTTTAATTGCAAGAAGAAACTAGTTTTAATGGCTAGTGAAATCACGTTTTAACTTTTGGCGATGTTTCCTAACTTAAGGGTATATTTGGGATTGAGGTGTCCACGACTGCTGTGGAATGGAATTACCGACTGTCAAGTATAAGCTGAGTGGCCTGTAAATATTAGCTGCTGAGTGAAAGTGGGTGTTTGCTTTCAGAAGCACAACAATTAAAAACATACCCTAAGTTGGATGCATGACTTTTCTTTCTGTGCTAACATCTTTTTGTGGTTGATATGCTTCTGCCCTGAACTTACAATGGAAAGTGCCGGAGTGAGTAGGGTTATGATAAAAAATGATTAAATTTAAGAAGTTTTACCTGATTGCAAAATTGAGTCATGTGGCATATAGTTTTAGCAATCCAATCTTCCTACTCTTTGATTGCTGCCAGCTGTGTCATATGCTGCCGCAGAAGCTGTGTCTGAAAGGCTTTTACTAGACTGTGCTGTTTGTAGCTTCAAGTTAAGGGTTTGTGCAGCTGTATATCAAAAGTGTTATGTGATTTGAGTTTCTTGTTGTGATTCTATGGAAGGTCTGTTTTAAGATTGTGTTCCTTCTACCATCCATTTACCCATATGGATATACCTAGATATTTATTTGCAGATTATGAAAAAGTAAATCTTTTTCTTGTTTTGTTTATTCTCACTCAAACACCTGAGCTTCTTGCCTGTTGCATGATAATGCAGTGCATAACCGTCTTCTTAACCTTAGTTAAACTGACTGATATATGTTCAACAGGATATTTTTTCAGACTATAAGCAGCCATTTGCAGTGACATATCTGGGAGCTTCTCTCATGGTAGTTTACCTCCCAGTAGCATTCCTTAAGGATTGGTTTTGTAATTTACTAAAACGTCGCTCATCTAAAAGTGGTAAAGATGCAGAAACTCTAACTGAGACTTCTGCTGCACTTAATTCTCCTATGAGGCACAGAATTTTTGAAATGGAGCTTCAAGGAACTTTCAGTAAAAAAGACAGTGAACTGGATCTCTCATCTTGTGAAGAGGGAATGCCATTTGTTTCTAAAGTTAAAGATGACGCACACAAGGAGCTTACAACCAGGGAAATTGCTACTATTGGTTTTTATATTGCTCCAATCTGGTTTGTAACAGAGGTAATTCTCTACTTGCACTAGTTTTCTCAAGATTGAATTCCCATTTGTTTTCTTTGTAAAATTTTTAAGTGTCAATTTTTGGCAATCTTCAAATTGACATGCATGCAGCAATGCTTTTGCCAAAGAAAAAATTATTTTTTTGCAAGATCTTTGAAGCTATTGCCAATGATAGTCATGTTATAACTTCAGTACAAAGAGTTCTTGCTAACGAATTTTCTTTTTTCTGTTGCAGTATTTATCAAATGCTGCACTTGCACATACAAGTGTTGCAAGTACAACAGTGTTATCATCAACCTCAGGACTTTTTACCCTCTTCATTGGAGCTTTTATGGGTCAAGATACATTAAATGTGGCCAAAGTAGTTGCAGTGTTAGTCAGCATGGCTGGTGTTGCCATGACCACTCTTGGAAAAACGTGGGCCGCTGATGACTCACAATTTAGTGCGGCGTAAGTTTTCTTTTTCTATTTGCTGGGCATCATTTATGCCAAGTTCCAGTTTGGTCAGGACTATATTTGTTTCGGTGGGATCTAATGAAATAGCATTGCTTCTGTTTAATCTTTTTATAAATAATAAGGATTTCGAATAAGGTGGTATCACTTTGGAAAGGCTTTTAGTTCAGGATAAATATAATTTTAATTTTCACAATGAATTACTGCTGCCATAGCCAACGTAGTTAGGAAAGAGATTGGTAGGCTGTCTGCAATTTTCTCCTTTGATCTACTGCTCTTATGTACAAACTGTGATTTATACTTTCATTTGTTATCTGTCATCTTATATGCACCAGTAATGATGTTCTGTGATATTCTTTGGACTTTGAAAAAATGAAACTTCTGGATGGCCAATAGCTTTTCCTTTACAATTCAGCTTTTCTTACCATATGTTTCATAAAATGTAAAGTCATTGCTGATATATGTGAAGGTCGTCCTAGAAGTTAATCTTTTTTAGTTCTGAAAGGATGTCGAGTCTTCTTGCTATGCCAGATGCATTAATGATCTACTTTAAGAAATTGGGAGGCAGACCCTAATGATTTATATATAAGTTACAAATTACATTCATTAGATATATTCCTGTTCACATGTTTCTCTATCAGCTTGCTCTTTGTAATGCATGCTTTGGGCATTGACAGTTAATGTTTGTGTTCAGCAATGGGAAGCGCTCGCTTGTTGGAGATATTTTTGGCCTTCTCTCTGCCATGTCATATGGACTATTCACAGGTTAGAAATAGTCTCTCTCATGTTCTTTTGTAATTGTTGACTTTGTTCTACTATTAGTCTGACTAAGCATCATGACATTTTTCTCTTTGTAATCCATGCTGCAGTGCTTCTAAAAAAGTTTTGTGGTGAGGAAGGAGAAAAAGTTGATGTGCAAAAGTTGTTTGGATATATAGGATTGTTCACACTTGTAGCTCTATGGTGGCTGGGTAAGAGTTGTTTGATTATTGATGCATTTATATTCTAGCTATTGAATTTGATTAGGAGGTTCTTACATGAATGTGATCGTTTTCTCTTCTTTTGAGTCTACTGCTAAGTGCTTGTTCTTTGATCTTTGTTTCAGTTTGGCCATTGACAGCCTTGGGAATTGAGCCCAAGTTTACAATTCCTCATTCAGCTAAAATGGAGGAAGTCGTTCTCGCCAATGGATTTGTTGGAAGTGTGCTTTCAGACTACTTTTGGTAACAGAGCAACAATTGTTTCGATGAGTGCTTTAAGCATTAGCAATTTCAACGTATTCATAGTTTTGATATTTTTTCATTTATCACCAGGGCATTATGTGTCGTATGGACCACTCCGCTAGTGGCCACATTAGGAATGTCACTCACCATTCCACTAGCTATGGTGGCAGACATGGTGATTCATGGCCGTCATTATTCAGTGATATATATTCTTGGCTCAGCTCAGGTAATGATATTGCCATAATGAAGCATCCAACTTCAGAATTTTTGACATCCGCTGAAAATTTATGGTCAATATATTCATGTTTCTCAGCAAATTCTCACTCAATCACACACAGACACTCATGAAAAGACATCCACATCACGATTGGCAGAATATGTAGTGATCTTAGCGGGTTGCATCTATTGCAAGCACTGAATTCACATCAATTTTTATTTTTTGGGTACTACAAATTTATGACGGTCTGTTTCTATTACTCTACCAACTCTTGTTATACCCAGCTGCAATTCACATCTGCATAGAGTGTATGCCTATAAGAACAAGTGCACAGCGGTTAAAATTTTTTATAAACACTTTTAGTTGACGGCTAATATTTAGCATCCATTTGCTCACATATACTTGACATCTAGTAATTATATAACTGTCATATTGTAAAAAACCACAGCACCTCTCAAACATACAAGTAATGTCCTTTCGTGTTGTGCTACAGGTTTTTGCAGGATTTGTAATAGTTAATCTTGCGGATCGGTTGTCAAAGAAGTTGGGATTATAGCATATGGTGAGATTGGCAATCCAAATTCTTTCTTGGGGGCCATTCTCCCTTTGGATTTGTGTCGATGTCAAATTTCTGATTTAACAAACAAACTTCATTAGCTATGGGTTGTTGGCTTTCAGAGAGAATATAAAGGGTGAATGTAATTGATTGTGTAAATAAAATTTAGAGTTTTGTCGTCTTCGACAAACACAATTCGTTTTGTAAGTTGTGCCATAAATGTAATGATTCTGTTTTGATAGGAAAATTATTCATTTATTTTTTTATTTGTACCAAATTTTTCTCTTTAGTTATTCAAAAGGAAAATAGAATTATATAAAAAATTTTGAAAAATAATTAGTCATATAAAAATAAAAAAAAATATTTGAAAAAATAATAGAACTCGATAATAATACAAACTGCTAGAGGGTCTGTGTAACTGTGTTGCTATGTGTCCATTCCATCTATTTAAAATCACGAAGGAAGGACACTGGACGGCGACGTTTCAAAGAAATCCGGGTTGGCCCACAACACTAATCACACGTGTTGAAAGCATCAACGGTCCCGATTTCGCGATTGAATTAACCAATCTGGACTCCGTATTACACATTATGCACAATCTTCAAAACCGAGCACAATTGTTTCCTTGTAAATTTCATCGCTGCACTAGCGCCATTGAACTTGATTCGGCGCAAAACTCCATCGATATGGCATCCATAATCAGATCCAAATCGGTTCTCGCAGTACTTTTCATAAATTTATTTCTCTCTCTTGTCTCTTCGGCCATCGCAGTTTCGAGCGGCTACGAGTACGATTTCAAAACACGAGAACAAAAATTAGAATTATTATAAGCACTTAAACCTTTCACCAATAACTCAGCTTCCGAGTTTCATTCAATTAGCTGATGATTATTATTACTATTTTTTCTCCTTACAGGTCTGGTGATGGCTTCAGCATCAGTGGCCGAGTCAAACTTCCTGGTATGCTTTTTTTTTTTTTCCCAAAATTTAGTTTTGAGCAAATCCTATTACGCTTAAATTGAATTCTACGGCTAATATATTAGAAATTGAAAAATTTATTGAAGAAATTTACTGTGCGATAGGAGAACTGCTTTTGAGCTTGCTTTAATTATGAATTTTATTTTTGTGATTGAGCCATGATGTTGCATCTATTGGATTTTTTTTTTCGTAAGTTATGAAATTACTTATTTGACCATCCACCACCGGATGGAATGAATGTCATCATTACTCATTACTGTTACGGTCCTAAATGTTTTTCTCAAAATTTTTGGAATTTACTGTTTGGTTAATCGCTTGCTGTGTGTTCCATTTTCCGCATTTGCCCTTCTACATTGACTGAGGGAGGGAGAGTCAATGGGTCTAGAGGAAGATTGAGGTTTTCCTGGATGCCGTAAAGCCAGTTGCTATTATGCACACATTGGGGAACTCATCCTTAGAAACGCTTGTAAGGAGATGGAGCCTAACTGCTTATAGGCACATATGCAAAGCCTTAGCTTAGCTATGTGTATGTGGGTCTCAATTAGAGTCGTCACAGTTGCTCAATTTGAGTTTAGTTAAATTATTAATGGCTGTAATGGGCTTGTCAAAGTCATTCACATTTTTGTAAATTTTCTAAAATATTGCAGCTTTGTTTGATATGTGTTGATATCTAATAGTGACCAAGAAATAAAAAGATGGAAAACACAGCTAAGAAGCTGGGTTTTTTGGTATGCGCACATAAGCTGAAACTACCTCTAGTGGTAGGTTTTTGGAGAGATGGTTCAAAAATAGATGATGTCAACCTAAACGAGATAATACTTAGTACAATGATTCTGGTAATTGCTATTAATTGGACTGTGCCTTGGTTTTGGATATACATATTTATTATGTTTCTCAAGTATATTTCCCTGCATGTTTGTTCCCTCATCGTGTCTTCTGTTATTATAGCATGGGTTGATTTCTTAATTCAGACATTTAATTGAAGAATTCATTTGGTAGGTATGAGTATGAAAGCATTTGGCTCTCCTGGAGGAAAAGCATCGAATGTGAAAGTTATACTCAATGGTGGCCAACGTGTGACATTTTTGAGGCCCGATGGATATTTTTCATTGTATCCTATTATTTATATTTTCTCATGTTCTTTTCTTGTTCATTCAGTCAAATTCATTTGTTCTATTTATTTTACCCATTTCTTCTTTTTCTTCTTTTTTCATACATTCCTACATGTAGAAAGTTTATTTCCTAATGATCTTATGGAAGATGGGAAAATAAGTTTTCATTTTAATTCCTTGATTTGTCTACATAAAGCCATAACATGTCAGCAGGGACTCACTTAATTGAAGTGGCTGCAATTGGTTATTTCTTTTCTCCGGTGGGTTTCTTTCCCTCTGAACAATTTTGTCATATTTTAATCATTTAATCATCATGTTGAACCAAATTTCACATGATTGAAATTTTTTGAATCTGTTTAGGTCCGAGTTGATGTTAGTGCCAGACATCCAGGCAAGGTTCAGGCAGCATTGACGGAAACCAGGAGGGGTCTGAATGAATTGGTTTTAGAGCCATTTAGAGATGAGCAGTATTACGAGGTTGATCCTCCATTCTCTCTTTAACTCAATGGTTTTTGTGTAGTTCATTGTTATCCTATATATAATATGTGTATACCATGGCTCATGTTTTCTCCTATCTTTGCAGATTAGAGAACCTTTCTCCATAATGTCTCTTGTGAAAAGCCCAATGGGTCTCATGATGGGATTTATGCTAGTGGTTGTTTTCCTGATGCCCAAATTAATGGAAAATATGGGTAGGTACTCCATTGGGTTCATAATTTTTATTGTTGTTTTTTCGGTTTTACATCTCAACCATGGTCTGGAAATGCTGACTTGATTTAGATTTATATCAGTTGCCTTGTTTATGGATTATGATTAATGGTTTCCTGTTTTTCTACTGATCACATCAATCTGTTGTATGTTAAATAGATCCTGAGGAGATGAGACGTGCTCAAGAGGAGATGAGGAGCCAAGGGGTGCCCTCACTAGCAAATTTGATACCAGGAGCTGGAAGAAGCTAGGCGTTTGACTTGAAACTGCAATCCCTAGATTGGCTAGTGTGCTCTTTATTCCGGAACCTGCTAGATTGCACAACGAGGTTGCTATGTGGATTTAAGTGGTCCTGTATAAGATAATTTAGTATCTTGCTCTGCTAATGACTACATGGAGGGAATTCTTTAAATGTGAAAAAGAAACTGACTATTTTTTGTGTTGTGATATTGACAATCTAACAATTTTGTATTTTGTCATTATAATTTTTGTTTGCTTGAAGAATAGACTTTATCCGTTTCCTAAAATGTCAGTTGGCCAGCTTGCATCTATATAATGTACCTAGGTTACCTCTTCCCACTGTTATTTTTTTGGGCGTGCTTAGCGTCTACAATTGATCTTATAATTTCCGATGCAAATTAGTGCAGCATAACAAGTGATGTGACATGGAACATGTCCATTTGGTGATTGATGTTGTGAGATTAATACATTCTTATTAGTCGGAATACAAATTATGTATAAGTATGCAGTATTGTTGATTAGCAATCTATACGAAGCAGGTCAATTTGTTGTTCTTTAATAACTGCCAGTTCCTAACATCCCATTTCTTCTTTATGATATTTCTTTGTACAACTCTTTCCACCAACCGTTGTTCAGATATATTTCTCTAATTGGACAGATTTTTTCTTGATAGAACATTAATTATTTTGCCACATATTAAGTTATTATTTTGTTTTTTCAAATAGGGAATAGATAAAAACTAAATTAATCTTTTAACCTTTAATTAAATAAAATTCTTAAAAATTATTGGATCTGGCGTCCTTAAATAAGTTATTATTTTGTTTTAATCACATCAAACCTAAAACATTTCAGCAATCATAAAACATCTTATTTTTATCAAAGAGAAGGAAAGAAACACAAAATCTCCAAAGTTTTGCCTGGTAAATCTTTATTTAATTCGGATTAGTATGTTTGTTTCTAAATGGTTAAAGATCTAACAGTATATTACGACAAACCTTGAGGACCTAAGCGTTATTTGTGATATTGCCGTGTAAAATCGAAGTCTTAGGCCCAAAGATTTGAACTTGCAGATTTGATAAGAGCCAGTTCTCTCTCCGACATTGGGATCACCTGGATGGCCCTTGTTGTAACCGTTGTAGCGTCGTCTGTTTCACAAACTCTGTTCATTCATTCGGCAGTAAATACAAATAAAATACGCTGCAAATCCCTTTTCACATATCGTACAATTTAATCAATAATTACATTCAGATATATAAATACAAGCACATAAATACATTCGTTTATTTAATTTCTCGATTTCTTTAGGCTATTATTAGATTGAGAAATCGGAAATGGAGACCTTACCGATGACGACGGCGAAATCATCGGACAGGAAAGGGAGATCGAAGCAAATTCAGACATCGAAACCTTCAGCTGTCTTGGCTTTCTTCTCTTGCCTCGCTTGGCTTTACGTTGCCGGAAGGTTTGTTATTCGATCTCTATTTAGCCGTTTTTATTCTTCTGTTTGTTTCCCCATAAAATGTCGGTAAATAATTCTAATTCTGAAAAAAAAAACTTATTTACACTCAATTTTAAAGCTTTAAACCAATAGTCCGCAGTATCACTAGACTTTGTGAATTCTTTCATTTTCATCTGTACACTGTTTGGCTAATTGAGTTGGACCTGAATTCAGAATTTGGATTATTCCAGTTGTGGAATTGGACTCAGATTCTCGATTTGATTGATCAATCTTTTTTTCTTTTCTTTTCTTTTTTTTGCGGGACAATCAGGCTGTGGCAAGATGCTGAGAACAGAACATTTCTTACTAATCTTCTTAAGAAAAACATGGGGCAGGTTTCTTTCAGTCTCTTTACTTTTGTACTCATTTCGTTTCTTCTCAGTTTGACTGCTTGAAAATGCTGTAAAAATTGAACTCATTTTTTCGGATTTGTTGGAGAGAGAGATAAACTGAAAATTTTTCAGTTGTATTCTATTTTTAAGTTTCTTGAATTATCTTCACAACCAAATTGAGAGATGGGAACTTGTGATGATATATGTTTGGATTGTGATGTTTTCTTTATTATGTGCTTATGATGTGTTTCTGTTCTTGTTGTTAGAGACCCAAGGTTCTTACAGTTGAAGATAAGCTGATGCTCCTAGGATGCAAGTACGTTTCTTGATTTTTCTTTCGAGGTTTCTATGAAATTATTTTTGTTGATGGTATAAGGTTTTGTAGTTTTTACATGGTATTTTTCACTTTCAGAGATCTGGAGAGAAGGATTGTGGAAGCTGAGATGGACTTGACATTAGCCAAGAGTCAAGGGTACCTGAAGAATCAGTTGCAGCAAAGTGGGTCTTCTTCAGGGAGAAAGCTTCTTGCTGTTATTGGAGTCTATACAGGATTTGGTAGTCACTTGAATAGAAATGTATATAGAGGATCGTGGATGCCCAAAGGTCAGTTTCAAGCTCTTTACCTCTACCTTGGACAACTTTAGCTGAGAGAAGCCTGTTTGTATTTTGTAGTATGTGTTGAACTTGAAATATTCATCTCAAATTGTTTTCTGAAAAGTCAAAAAAAAAAAAAATGGAAGCCTTTATCATCATTGTTCTCACCCATTTCCAGGATGTGGTCTGTGAAGTCTGTCCCCTTTTGAAAGGAGATGCTGTTCTTACTTCTTTACATCCTTTCAGTCATTTTCTTGTCATATACTTGTAAATAAAATTCATGATTACTGCATTTTTGTTCATAGTGTCATGCACCATGTCTAAAACTCTAGGTTTCATGTTGTCTGTAGGAGTCAGTAATATATGCATTTTACACAAAACAGGCCGTAAGCATTCTTGTGCCTCTTGTAGGTGATGCCTTAAAAAAACTCGAGGAAAGAGGAGTGGTCATACGTTTTGTGATTGGTCGGAGGTTTTTCCTCACACTTAAATCCTTACTTTAATTTTCTTACATGCTTAATTTTTCATACTCATTCTCTGTTGCTTATTTTCCTTGGCTACTGTCTGTGACAATATTATGGTGGTCCCAATGGACAAACATTAATAAGAATTTTGTGGCTTTGCAACTGGCAGTGCCAATCGAGGTGATAGCTTAGATCAAAAAATTGATGCAGAAAATCGCAAGACGAAGGATTTCCTGATTCTTGTAAGTACAAAAATTCCATGTCACAACAATGTATTTAGTTAAAAAAATTACCTGTGAGCTAGGATTAAATATCCTAGAAGAGATCATGGATTTATGGTATATATGTACTTTTTCAAAATTAAAATTATGAACCTTTCACCTTTTTTTATTAGAGAAAAAATTAATGGAGGAATACTGGATATCTTGTCTGGATGTGACAATGGGGTTTTTGTTAGAGAAAGTAGTTGATGCTAAAGCCTAACATTTATTTTTCCTTGAAACTTTTGGGTATGTATTTGTAGAGATTTCCACATGTTTGATTGTCTGGATTAATCTAGTATAGAATCTGAGTTTGTGTTATTATGTTTATCAGGAAGGCCATGAGGAGGCTCAAGAAGAGCTTCCTAAGAAAGCAAAATTCTTCTTCAGTACTGCAGTTCAAATTTGGGATGCAGAATTCTATGTAAAAGTTGATGACAATATTGACCTCGATTTGGGTAGAGCTTTTTTTATTCTGTTTGTTTAGGATATCATAATTTTATATATTGTTCCATTTGTTCTGTATGTATATAATTTGATTGTTTCCTGACATAACAGAGGGATTGATTGGACTTCTTGATCGTAGTCGTGGTCAAGAGAGTGCTTATATTGGATGCATGAAGTCAGGAGATGTTGTAACTGAAGAGTATATTATCCTATCTTATTTGACTTAATTGCTTTTTCCTTATGTTTCTATGATAGATATCAACCAGCACATTCATACTCAGACATTCACTTTTTACAATATGTTGAATTTTTCATATTTCTTTGAAATATTAGGAAAAGCATACAAAGCTCTAATTTCCTCATTCACATTTGTTGAATTTCAGGGGAAGGCCATGGTACGAAACTGAATGGTGGAAGTTTGGGGATGGGAAATCGTAAGTGATCTAGCTTGTGAATTAAACAAGTGTATGATATTTACTGGTTGAATTTGGTTTGTTACTGCTGAAAATTGACTTTACTAGTTGTCTCCATTCAGGTATTTCCGACATGCAGCTGGTTCAATTTTTGTTCTCTCCAGAAATTTGGCTCAGTATATCAACATAAACAGGTAAGTTTTTGATAAGTTCCTAGAAAAGAAGCACCCATTCAGAAGTGAAATTGTAGTTTATGTCAAACCTTAATGTGGTTTTTGGCATTAGTGGTTCTTTGCTCTTTGGCTGATTAGTGATATCCTTGAATCATGCCCATATTACACGTACAGGGTGCATATTGGTTCCATTTTGTTGAATATCTTATTTGCATGCAGTGCATCTCTGAAGACTTATGCTCACGATGATATATCTGTTGGGTCCTGGATGATGGGAGTCCAAGCAACCTATAAAGATGATAATCGTTTTTGCTGCAGCAGCATTAACCAAGGTGAACTTGCTTCCATGATGTCACCTTTTGATTTCTATCTTGTTGATCATTATCAGTGGAAGTTACATATGTGCCCGGAAGATAAATAAAATACTTGACGGACTATATAGTAAAATGATCCACTTTTAGTTTCAGTCACATTTTGGTAATAACGTAAGCTTTGGTCAATCTGCTACTGACAGAAGATTTTGAAGAGAGCTTGAGTTGTTAACACTCTGCCTTTTGCCTCTTGATTTTCAGATAAGGTGTGTTCCATGTTTTGATCAAAATAACAGCTTCTTCAATCAGGACGAAGGATTTCAGGCCCCTTTCCAGGTTGTTGATGCCATTGAACAACAGTGTTTTTGCAGCCAGTCATGCACATACCTATTGCATATTATGGTGCGGGTTTTGTGAAGTAGCATTGGATCATTCTTTTCGGATGTAAAGATTGATATCAAATTATTTTTTAGGAAAGACAAAGGCTAATCTAACTGTAAACCTCAGTTGTTCCTTATAGGAAAATGGGATATTTTTGTCAACATCATGTGGAGATGCTTTCATGTTTTTCTTTTGCCAATCAGAAAACCATCCGGATATGTTAACGTGCCTTTAAAGTGTTGCTCCTACTCCTAGTTCTTACTCCTAATTCTTACATTTACCGATGCTCGATGCAGTTTAAATCAACAGAGCAGCGGTTGAACTGAATAGATTGATGCTGGTCGTGTCTTTGTTATCTAAATAGTAAATACCAGCTTGGTTTCATGACATTGACGACTAAAATCGCAAAATCATGCCTTTTTAAATTTTTGGTTTTTATTTTTTACTAACATTATATAATTTATAATATATTTCAATGTAGTGACATTAGAATGTAAAATCAGGGCTTTTTAACCGTGAGTCTAAAGTAATACAATTATAACATTAAGTGAAGGGAGAGCCGGCTGAGCATTCGAAAAATTTAATCAATGCGTGATCGACCTCACTTGTAACCGTTTACGAGAGAGCTTGAACTCCTTTCCGCCGTCGTGGCCTGGAAAGGAGGACTCACGGGATCTCTGTCGTTTTCGGATCATGTTCTTGGCGATGGCAACAACGTAATTGAACCAGCACCTGGTGCTAGGCAGCACTGGTAGGACGTATTTGAAAAACTTAGGAAACCTGTGTCTCATATAAAAAGTCACAAAAATCAGAGTACTTAAATGATATAATACCTCTACCAAAATCCTCTCTGCTCTCGAGTTCTCACGTTGTAGATTTCAACAAAATAAAACTGAAAACAGAAAGCTTGCGCAGGGGCGCACAAAAGCTCGAAGCTGCAAATGGGCAGTCTCATTCTAACCCTCCAGTGCTATAAGCCCTTAACATCAATAAAATTCTCTCCATTCATAAACTCATTTCATACCCTCCGACTCAGACCCCCCAAACCAAACAATAGACAGGTTTTCCGTTGCTTCCGCACTCTAAACTCATCACCCAATGTAATTGACGATAAAAGCAACAGCAAAACTGACGGTGGCGATAAGCCGGCCAGTGCCTCAACCCAGCTGTGGCTCTACAACACTATGAGTAGAAAAAGGGAGCTCTTTAAGCCCAAAGTTGAGGGTAAAGTTGGAATGTACGTTTGCGGTGTCACTGCTTATGATCTCAGCCATATTGGTCATGCTCGTGTTTATGTAACCTTTGATGTTCTTTACAGGTCTCTGTTTTTCTCTGTTTTTATTTACGTTGTTATGAATAAAGATGGAATTTTTATGATTAAAGCTCAAATTTTTATGCTGATTGGATTCTTGTGTTGGGGAATTAGGCAGATACCTTAGGCATTTGGGATATGAAGTATGTTACGTTCGGAATTTCACCGATGTCGATGACAAGGTCAGTCAGTTGCTTTTTTTTTGGGGGGGAGAGGGGGGTGCATTTTTTAAATTTTTTTATAGCCATTTTCTTTTCGGCTTTTGGGGTATAAATAAGCCTATGAAAAAGACATTGACATATAATTGTTTAATATTATACTGAATTCAGCGAACTTGGATGCTAATACATCATTCTAGAATAATTATACAAGGTTAGATACATAGTGGCAAAAATGTATCTTCTGTTTGAGAGGGCAGTAGGTTTTGGTGTTATCGAGGTACGAGTGCCGGATGCCAACTGTTTTTCATATTGATATGACAGGATACCTTAGTCTGCACTTTTCAAATTCTGTAGATAATTGCTCGGGCGAATGAATTGGAGGAAGATCCAATCAGTTTGAGTAGAAGATACTGTGAGGAGTTCCACCAAGATATGGTTGATCTCAATTGCTTGCCTCCGTCTGTAGAACCTCGTGTTTCAGATCACATGCCCCATATCATCGATATGATCACTCAGGTACTCCTACCGACGATGATGGAATTTTGGTTGTTAAAGTTTATAGAGAATTATTTTATCTTGCTTTTTTCACATTTTTCCAACTTTAAATTTGCAAATGCTGCCTCCGGACTGGCATTTTTATCTATTAAAGTACCATAATCTCTCCCCTTCTCTTGTTGCATGCACCACACCCATTTCTTGAAATCCTGGGATGAGTTGCATTGTGATGCCTGTGATGTTCTGAATATCAATTTGGTGGCATACCATCTTGGCAGATTCTGGATAATGGGTTTGCCTATAGAGTTGATGGAGATGTTTACTTCTCTGTAGACAAATTCCCAGAATATGGACAATTGTCTGGGAGAAAGTTAGAAGATAATCGGGCTGGTGAGCGGGTTGCTGTGGACTCGAGAAAGAAAAATCCTGCTGATTTTGCTTTGTGGAAGGTAAGCCTGGAAGAATTTGGTATCGCTTTGTGTGTGGATAACATAAAATTACTGGAGATCACAGCGTCAACCAGACTGCTTACAAATTATGTTGTAAAATGGCTTGCTATTGGTCTTAATTTGTTCTAGCATAAACAAGATATGGCTTATCAGTCAGGTCATATTTGTATGGTTTCTAGCCATTCATTTTTTCATGGTGATTACATTGGTTTGTGAATTAAGATTGACTTTGTCTTTTCATCTTCAAGTATCAAGTTTGTTATTTACAATATAGCAAAGATTCTTTTTCCTTTTTCACACGTGTCAAAATTTATTTTGTACTCATTACAGTTCCTTTGTCCTTGTTATTTCACAGTCTGCTAAGATAGGGGAGCCCTTTTGGGAGAGTCCATGGGGTCCCGGAAGACCTGGATGGCATATCGAGTGCAGTGCCATGAGTACTGCTTATCTAGGTCACTCTTTTGACATACATGGTGGAGGGATGGACCTTGTGTTTCCCCACCATGAAAATGAAATTGCGCAGAGTTGTGCTGCATGTAAAAGTAGTCATATAAGCTATTGGATACACAACGGGTTTGTAACCATTGACTCTGAGAAGATGTCTAAATCCCTTGGAAACTTCTTCACAATCCGCCAGGTGAGGATTCAGCTGGTACACAGTCATGATTTTTAGTCTTTTAATCTCATGGCAGCAGATGTTACAACTCTACTATGAATACTTTCTGCATGTGACAGAAAGAAAGGGGACGAGGAGATATACAAAGTTTTACTTTGAGTGCCTCACTTTTGTATCCATGGAGAATTTAACACGTAGCATGTAGCTTGTTGTGATATTTTTAATCCTTTTCCAGGCTATGGAACTTTACCATCCACTAGCTTTGAGACTTTTCTTAATTGGGACACACTATCGATCTCCCATTAACTATTCTGTTGTACAACTTGAAAGTGCTTCTGAACGTATTTTCTACATCTATCAGGTATCACAACTCACTATCTCTTTCTCTCTCTCTCTCTCACTCTACAACATCTATACACTGTCAATTACATTTGCATTGCTGTCAGTCTGCTTAAGATGACCTTTATATATTATATTGCTCTTGTATTTTATTCAATTGAAGAAATGTGTAATTTCACATGATTCAATGGTTACAGACATTACATGATTGTGAGACAGCTCTGAGCCTGCATGATGCAGCCGCATTGAAGGATTTGATCCCTCCTGACACTGTCAATAGCATCAACAAATTCCATGATGATTTCCTGGCATCAATGTCAGATGATCTTCACACTACTGTTGTTTTGGCTGCATTATCTGACCCATTAAAAACCATCAATGATCTGATACATACTCGGAAGGTATCTACACAACATAAATTGGTACAAAATGGATCTGCTTTTCAAGTACTTTAGGTAGATGTTGGTAAAAGAGTTGTAAGAAACTGTAATGGCTAGTTGTGGTGTGATGTTATGTTTCGATTTGTTTTCACATTAGTCATTTAATCAATCTGGGAAGAACTAATGAAAGGGTCTTGCATAGATTCTCCGGGTGGGTGGGTTGCTAGTCTTTGTAGTCAATTTAGTACAAATTTGGAATTCTTCCCCTTCAGCTCTATCTACATCCTGTTTCTCACCAAGGGTAGAAGTAATGGTTTACATTTTTCTATTTTGTATCTTCTGCTGTTGATAGCTGAATGAATGACTTCTGCAGGGGAAGAAGCAAGCAAAGCGGCTAGAATCTCTCGCAGTTTTGGCAAAGACAATCAGGAATGTACTAACTGTCTTAGGATTGATGGCGACAGGTTACTCCGAGGTAAAACTTGATATTTGATGCTGCCTTCTCTATTTCATTGGAGCCAGATATTTGGCATAGATTATTTTCCTCTGCCCAAATATTTGAGGAGAATTATGCATGACTTGATTTGAAGTATGGTAGCCTCTACTATTATATGCATTTGCTTTGTCTTGTTTGATGTATGTTCTTGCATTTTCTTCATCAATTTCAAATTTTGATTAGTGTTGAAAGTGAGTACAGTTTTCATACCCCTAGGCTGCCAGACTTATCATCAAATGTTTCATGCTTCAGGTTTTGCTGCAGCTCAGGGAAAAGGCATTAAAGCGTGCCAATTTAACTGAAGATCAAGTTTTGCAAAGAATTGAAGATCGGACTGTGGCAAGAAAAAACAAAGAATATGAAAAATCTGATGCTATTAGGAAAGATTTAGCTGCTCTGGGTATTGCTCTTATGGACAGTCCAGTGGGCACAACTTGGAGACCGGCTCTTCCTCTCGCACATCAAGAGCAGGCAGTTGCTACAAGTTAATGGCTCTGGAATCAATTATGCTGTATTATTTTAATTCAGAGAACTCATTTCTTTCTCCTAAACAAATTTGGGAACTGGGTTTTGAGTTCTGAAGGTGGGAGTATTTTTGTTCCATCTAGAGGGTTGTAATTCAAATTCAGTTGAGGGTATGGATATGACTATGATGATTACTTTCACTGTGCATGGGGAAGAATTTTGTTGAAATTGTAGTCATACATTCTTTATATCTATATATATAAAGCAATGTGAATTACACCAACATTTCGGCTCTTGTTATTCTACACCTGTGCACATGCAGGAAGAACAGAGCTGGGAATCTTAGCAAATACTATAGAAAAAGGAGCAACTATAATTGGAGCCGTCACGCTAACATAAATAGGTTCCAAAGGAGGAATGTCCCCAGATGAATTTACTGCAAGTATTTCCCCATTTAGAAGCATTGTTTGGCTGTGCAAATCTCCATCTCTGGCTGTTAAATGGTATTCCTCTCTCATTTTTCCATTGGTTTTTGTATTTTGAGATATCTTTGCAAATTTTGTTCTCTGAGTTTGCGGTTCTTGTTGGACGACCAGAGCTCCATTGCTAGCAAGATTTTCCCCTGAAACTGAAACTCGAACTCGGGCTGTAGTGTTACCATCTAGGTTGATCAATAGCAGTGTTGTCCCTTGCTGCAAGACCAATAATAAAAACCAATATATCTAATAATTTGTCATTGAATTAAGATTTGATATTTAGCTTACAGATTGCTTTGAACAGTGGGCATATGCACGTATTTTTGTTGTCCCAGAATCAGAAAGACTTGTTGACAGGACCTTGCTTCCCATTAACCGGTGCCAAAGAAGGGCGCTGCAGAGACAATAATCAATGGTAAAATGGCAAAGGCGTAGGGCGGGATTTCAATTTTGAACCTCTTCTTATACAACTCAAAAGAGGTTTCATTAGTTGAGTCAACTAGAACCGATTGAAAAAATTTGTTTGTAATTGCGGAGTTATAAAGTTACTATCTATCATATTCCAACATTACCTATAATAACAGGGATTTGGGACAAAAGTATTCGTGTTGAGTAGTCCATAATTTCCGCCAATTAGTGTCTGTCTGCAGTAGGTTTTGGTACCATAAATTGATGCCATCCCTAGCTGATCCAAGTACCTGTTAAACTTGGAAATTTGGGATTCAAGATTGTACTTTTAAATATACCACACAAATTTATGGAAACAAACAGCTTACCAGAAACTAAACACGAATGCATTCGTGACAAGATTACGGCCGCTATTGTATGCTCCTCCTGCTTCACCAACCCATGCAACTGCTGAAGTTGAAGAGCGCCTGAGAATACTCTGAAGGCTACTAAAAGTTTGCGACCCACTGTTGAGAAATGATGGATCTAGGATCTTGTCAATAAGGTGATCATCAACACCTATTTACAAGAAAAACAGAAGTTGAATTAACATGTAAATATTTTATGGATTGAGACTCCTAGTGCAGACGTTTGCATGTAATGAAATTTTTGTTTGGCTTTATACAATGATGTATTGGTGCTAAACAGAGCAACATGAGGTCAAATCCAGATTTTACAACGTGCACATATCCCCACTTGAAAAGCCTTACGTACGAACTAAATTGATGGAAAATAAATGTAATATTGTGTTAATTATATACCTGGACCAAGATTGTAAATGTGATGCGAGACAACTTGGAGAGATTTAGGTGTTTTATCTATGAATTCTTTGAACCAATTTGCATCAAAGAATCCTCCAGGAGCTATGATTAATGGCTTGATTTTGGAGCCTTTGTATATTTTTTGCACAGTGCCCTGGAGACGATCTACGTCAGATGCATATTGATCTGCTCCAATTCTTGTTCCAACTCCATTTCCACTCAATTCATTTCCTGTTTCGCACTTAGAGGTGAGATTTTTGGTCATTCCTATGGCTTTGTATCTGCATATTCCTAGTTAAAAAATTAGATCTTACCTAGCTCCCAGCCATAAATTTTGTAGCCCTTGTTGACAGTGTAACGCATAAGAGATTCAGCATTGCCGGAATCCCAAGCTCCCATTGCAGAACCATCCGATTGAATTATCCTACCTCTTAGTGCATTTAATCCAAATGTGACAACAGCCCTGTTTTCAGAATCGGGTCCAATGATATTTAACATAATGACGTAATTAGTTCTTCGCACTTTAAATAATACAATACTGTTTTAAGCAATACAACGTTGTTATGGTGCTAAACAACATAAAAATATTTACCCAGCTTGTGTAAAGAAAATGTTGAGTTCATCCCATCGGCGCATCGTTAAGCAACCTTCCGAAAATCCAAACAATTCTGAATTATTCTTAACAAATGGCGTACAAGGTTCGTTGATGCCTTTGCTCTCATATACAACTTTATCCTGTAGTGTCCCGCCCATTCTGATTTTTAACGGTGACAAAGCTACAATAAACACAATCAAGGCTAAGTTGCATGAGAGATTCTGAACATATTTTGAAGCTTATGCAGATTGGTCCTTACCTTTGATAGCATTTAACAGTATTGGGTTGCCAAGATCCTGTAAAAAGAGGGGGAAAACTAAGATCATGTGTCGTGCTTAAAGATTGGTAATTATATTCAGCAGCTATAAGAATTTACTAGGTTAAGTAATGAAGCTCTGCCCCAGCTACAAGTGCCATAGTCACATTTATCAGGAGGCCACCAATCCAAAGTAGCACAAATGAAGTTATCATCAGTTTTTGCAATTGCAACTGATCCGTTAATGAAAACAGTGCCTTCAATAACATTTCCAGATGCTGTCCCGCTCTGTGAATCCGCCGTGAATGAGCGGTGACCTGCCCAGAAAAGCCAGAAGCACAGAAATAAAAGAATGAAAGCACAACACATTTCTTAGAAAGTTGTTATCTGCAGTGAGTGTGTCTCCTACGGCCATGCAAGTTAAGAGGGGTTTTATACTTTATAGTCACTTCCGTGAAGTAAGAAGTGAGAGGATATATTATTAAGATTCAGATAGATTTATTGAACTGCTACATAATGATCGTATTAGAAGAAATTAGATAAATTTTCATTAAGTTCCAACTTCCTCAGTTGAGCTCAAATTGTAAAGTAAGCAATATTTTGAAATTCAATGTCATAGAATAAAGGAAGTAGGTACGAATAACTAGCAAAGTCTTCACTTGAACTAATGATAAAGAAATACAAATGAAAGGTAAAACCTTCGATGAACCAATTGTACAATCACTTACTAGGCCAGATGCTCACATGGGTATCTTGCATGCTCTATGCATGTTTATCTTATCCCCGACCCGATTCAGTCCTCGTTGGTTTATTTTATTTTTATTTATTTATTAGTTGTTCTCGTTTGCTTGGTGAATAAAATGAAATCTCCACCACTAGGCGCCATAATTATAATTATTAAATGCAAAAGCCCGCCGAGACCGGGAAGTGGAGGTGAGGCCGGACTGTGCTAAAGTGGATTGACCCAAATTAGGCCCACGAAGATTCAGTCGGCCCAAAATTTCCAAGGCTATTGAATCCCCAATTTTTATCTCTCTTAAGACTCTAACCCCATTTCCCAAAAAGGTGTCAATTTCATATTGTGTTATTACTTAGCAGTCCTCACTAGTTACTACCATCCAATTGATTAAAATAATCAAATATCACCATTTTTTTTTTCTGCTTTTTCCCGTAAAGGGCAATCCCTAACGCATCCATGGAACAAAGACACAAAGAAGGTGAGGTTCACCTTTTCATCCAATTTCTTTTTTTCCCAAAAAAAAGAAAAAAATTCTACTGCGATACCACTCTTTAATGCTAATTTGACTATATATTATGTTTGGCAACTGAGAATTTATTACAATTTTCATATTTAGTAGCAAATCTGCTCTGATAGCCCTCTTCAACGTAAACCCAGGCGCTATTTCTATTATTATTGAAAGAGGACGGAAGATCATTTGACCAAAAAACAAATAAGGAAATTCCTCGTTACATACACCGCAATTGCTATCTTAAATTGTAATTATATTCATCTTCAAAATAGAAAGAAAAAAAATTGTGATTTTATACGAATTCTTTTTTTAATTCGCAATTGATAAATGGAAACAAATATAAATTTTAGTTTATAATTGGGAAGTATTTCCAAGAAATCCGAAACAATGGCAATATCGTGCCACTATCCAATGTCCATATCCTTATTAATGGTAAATGTGTATACATTTACCATTTATCATATAAAGTTAACTTTAATGAAAAGATTCTGCATGGCTCATACCTCTTTTGCGACTAATTAACCTTTAAGCCATTAAATCAAAGCTAAAGGCGATTTCATTTACCAAATTGTTACACCATCTACATGTATATATATACACACACACACACACACACAGAGTCACATACATATACACGCACAACAGACCTTTTTAATCACTCTGCAATTCATAAAAAAAAAAGATTTACATAGCAGTGGTTTGATCTGTCTCCAATGGCAGCCATCCTCAAATTTCTTGCTGCAATTATCCTCTTCACCATCATCGCCAAAGGTAAAAAGCATCAATTGATCAGAATCTTGTCTGCGCGTATATTTGCTTGTGATTTTTCATCGCAAATCGCAATCTTTTATTCATTTATTTACTTTTTTTTAACTAAACCAATAATTTTAATTATGTGCTTAATCAACCATATCAGGCTTTGATTTTTTTTTTTTTAAGTTGAGCTATTGGAATTTTAAAAAAAAAAAATTACCCCCTGTGCTCTTGAAACTTTTAAAACTTCCCACTGTTTCACTTTTTTTTTTTAAATCTAATTAAAAAATTATGTTTAATTTATAGCTCTCTCTCTCTCTCTCTCTATCTTCTAGGGTTTTGTTATTTAAAATTTTTCATTTGTACGGAATACATATGTTTTGAAATTGCACCATCGAGACTAAATTTCTACGACGTCCGTGCAGGCAATTGCCGATGCACACTAGATGACATTAAAATAAGCCAGTCCCAAACTGAAAAAACAGTGCCGAACAAGCAGGAATGGAATGTGACACTGAACAATACGTGCATATGCACGCAATCGGAGCTGAAATTATCCTGCAAGGGTTTCCGGACTGTGGAACCAATTGACCCTTCGATCATCGCCATATCCGGCGATGAATGCACCGTCGTCAACCACGGAAATCCCTTCTATGGATTTACAACACTCAGCTTCGATTATGTTTGGGACACTTCGTTCCCGTTCAAGCCAATTTCTTCCCAAATCTCATGTTCTTAAAGGGCTCTACAATAAATAAGCGCTTTTTAAGTGAAAGCATGTCTGTAACCATGGACGGTTTTGTTAGAATATAATAAGACCATCTCTTTCTTAACCCACGTATTGACTGGCTTTCATTCACTTTATCTCTTCTCTATTTTAAAAAAGGGAGCAAGAGATGCAACACGTATTGAATTAATAACGTAAATATATTAATGAATTCATCTTTTATATTTATATATATATATAACATTGTAAGTATCAATATATTAACCAAGAAAAAAATCCATGTGATAGGTACATTTTTCATTTTTCATACTTTGTTAATGTACACATTATCATAGTCTTTTTAGTAATAAGATAATTTATTTATAACTTGTTCAGTGTCAAACATTTTATTTTATTTTTTAAAAACAGAATTTAACACTTATATTCAAATTTCAAAAAAAAAAATTAAATGCTACTAATTTTTTTATTTATTTTTATCAGCTCACACACCCGTTGAAGCTCGAACCCAAGACCTAAAGTTAATAATATTGTCTTAGAAGATTGATTATTTTGTGATTTTTCATTATTATTATTCTGTGGCCTGTAACCCAATCCCCTCGCATGAGCATGATTCAAATCCCCTGCAACTTGTTTTTAACGTTGCCGACAGCGTTTTTAATCATATATGCATATATTGTTATATTTTAATTATTAATTAAGTTTTTTTTTGGTTAATTCTTAATACAATCTCATAAAGAAGAGCTAGTTAATTTCTTTCCATTATTATTGCTCATAAGACCAAATTTCAGCAACCAAACTATAAGACCAAATTTCTCAGCTTTTTTGCGACGCATAAACATTGGTAATATCATTATGCATTCCTAATTTTTTTTTGCTTTTTTGGGAGGCAGCGATGAGCCAGACAGAGGAAGGGCCTTGTCCTCCAGAGACATTAGACATAACTCAAAAGGAAACAGGGAAGGTGGTGCAAGGAAAGAAAGAGTTCGAGGTGGAAGTGTTCAATTGGTGTCGGTGTGCGCAAAGGAATGTGACATTGGACTGCGATGGATTTCAGACGGTTGAAAAGCCGGATCCGGGTCAAATGTCGACATCCGGCTTCTACTGTATATTGCTGCAAGGCAGAGACATTATACCCTCTTCGAGTGTTCACTTTAAATACGCTTTCGATGACGAGTTTCCATTCTACCTTTCTTCGGCTACACCGATATGTCCTCCTAATTAAGAAGGCTCTGTATTGACCATCTATATTCTCTTTTAGCGCCCAATTAATAAAGTTTTCTTGTTCTCCTTCGCTCGTAAAGTAAATAAGCTAGCTGGTGCTTATATTATGCATGTGACAAAGAATCTAACGGATCGTGAGAGCACATTCATACACCAAGAATACCCAAGAATCCAGCCATATGTTATTGGAGTGGCGGGAGATCATTAGGAAATCATTTAATGTTGCTGCTCTCGTAATTAAGCTTAAGAACAACCGTAATAAGTATATTCTACTTTTGTTTGAGCATAATAAGAAGTTATGAATGTGTTTTTGTGTCGATTTGGTAGCACATTAATTCCTAAAGTAAATTGATTGAGAAAGGGGATATTAAGAAAGAAAAATTTTGGGAGACTATACATGTTGTATGATAGTTTTCAGAAGAACTTAGAAGTACAATAAAATGGGGATTGATTATATATTATTTATTGAAAGAATAAGGATTCAATGCTTAACAGTCATAACAACCTAAGATGAATAATAAGGCCATTGTGCTACTTCTATTTAATTCAGCTTGCGAAGAGAAACGAACAGCTACACCTTCAAGGTTTGGAAAAATGATTATAGAAACCTTCAAATTTCAATATAGTAACTAAAAAAAAAAAACTAACTTTAAAATGTTTAATAAATACAACAAATCAAATATAAATAATTTAATATGTCTTGTAGATTACTTTAATATTAATTTTTTTTTATATTATAAAAATATAAATTATGAAGTTTATTTTAATAATATATTTTTATTTGTTATAAATGTTTATTAAATAGATTTTAAAATTAATAAAATATATCTCATGTATTAATATTATTTTATATAAATATTAAAATTATTTTATATTAAATTTTTATAATATTTATTTTAAAATTAATTTAATACAATAAAATATTTCTAATAAATTGTACAATATTAAAAAAATTATTGAAATTATTTCAAAAGAATATATTATTACTTTTATTTTAATATTATATTTCTAATTTTTATAAAGAGTTCTTATCATTTGACTACATTATAAATTATCAAATATTAAATGACTTGACTACAAGAAGTATTAGTGTCTATCACTTTACTATTATGTCTTTGTAAAATTTTTCATTTTACTATATTTCCTTATCACTATTAGCTGACCAATAGTTAACAAATAAAATACGAATACGCCATTACTTAAAAAAAATTAATTTTTAATTAAAAAACTAAGGAAAAAAAAAACCAGTTGAAGAATGCGTCTGTTCACTGCCAAAACTTCTTATGCTTATGATTAAATAGTTTCTTTGCGTGCTGAACTGCTAATCTTGCTCTCTCATCAAGATATCAAATTGAAACCACCATTAAAGCTTCAAGATAGTAAATTGAAACTGCCGTCAAAACTTGAAGACCATTATGCTTTCTATCAATCTTAATTTCTATACCGTCAGAATCCTCTGAAACCCATAATAATAAAACCATTATTCCACAACCAAATCAAACTGATCAATTGAGAAGAAAATCTTGAAGAAATATTATGTAACATCCTCATCCAAATTGATCAGATATTCCTAGAGATAAGTTATTAAAAAAAAAAATCCACATCCACGACTGTCATTAAAATTCCTCTAATTCTTCTTTCAGATGAGACACATAAATGCCAATGCATGGCTTGTACCTATTCCAAAGTGGCAATGATTTTTCAAAGATGGTGGATCACTGTCTGAGAAAAAAAAATGAAGAAGAAGAAGAAAAAGATGATGACGCTAGATATTTGGGATTCACAATTTTTTATATTACATACAATTTTATCTTGGATTTGAATATAAAGGCACTTTTATCCCTTTGATGTTAATATGACTACTAACAGTGTCAACTAAAATATTGTAAAATGAAGGGTTTCCTAAATAGGAATTGCAAAAAAGGCTAGGCCAATTCAATCCATTCTCGCGAACTTTGTCTCAACCTTCCCACACGAGGGCGTGGACAAACTCTTTATCTTTTTTTAAAAAATAAATTTATAAATTAGAATAATAAATTAAAGTTAAAAAAAGCCTAAATTCATAATTCATATATCAATAATGATAAAAAAAAAACTTAAAATTATAATATTAAACTCTTTTTAAGTGTTAATTAATTAAGAGAATGTTTAAATTAGAGAATACAGTATTAAAAAATTAAATCTCTAAACTTTTATTTACTTTATGTTCTTTATTTATTTTTATTTTAAAATATTCATTTTTTTTATTCATTGTTGATTATAACAACTTAATTATTATCAACTCATTTAAAGTTTACAATAATTTGAAAAAATTGAAAAAATAAGTGGAAGCCCTCCTGCCTCTACACTTCCACTCTAATGGGCTTTTGTCATCCCTATTTCCAAAGATATGAAAGTAAGGTGATAGATACTCTTGTAACCATTTGATATTTTATTATTTTTAAAGTAGTCAAGTGATAATAATCCATTTATAAAACGTTAGAGTCAACCGGTATTACAATAAAAAAATGGTTGTACGGTTTCTTATTAAAAACTTAGAGATATTCTTATCATTTTCTTACATCTTGAGAGCGTACTTATCCTTTTCTCTTTTAACAAATTAACAACTTTGAGTTTGAAACGGAAACTGGTCGTAAAAATTGGATTCATCGGTTTTTTATTTGGTGAAATCTTACAAAATCTAAACGATCGATCTAATTCATAGCTGATTTTGCCTATCATTTCTGTCCATAATTGTTACTAGTATAATTCATTGCCTTCTAGTAGTCGAAATGTTGGATCCACATTCACGAAGGTTGTCGGATCACAATGTATTTTGCCTGGACGACAACTTTGAAGTCATGCTTGCGTCTGCAAAACCAATTTGTTCTCCTGCTGGTTGGTTGGTTTTCTTTTCGTATTTTGGTATCTTAAAAAAAAAAACACAGTTTATTGTCTTTTTAGCTTCTTTCCGCAAATAATTGTCCAATAACAATTTGAAGATCCGTACTAACCGGTTCTTAATATTATTTACTTAATTAGCCCGATCCCAAACAGAGGCAGTGCTGATCACAAGATTTAGTAACGCGAGAATATAATATACGAAAATACTGAGAATTTACCTTGGCTACCTTGACCTTGCAAATTCGGCCCTAACATTTTGATCAATGTAAATTGTCAATCGTTTGTAAAGCTAAATAAACCATTTTCAAATCTTAGAGTTTCATCAGCAAATTGTTTCCTGAAAAAGTAAATCTCTTCTTTGTGTTTGTGAACTATATTTGAGAACTTACAATTGAATCAATTTTTAAGAATAATGATGCTTATGAAAACTTACAAATTGAATCAACTGTCGAGATTAAACGTGGAGTTGCATTATCAAAAAGTGACCGAGGAATTACCCAAAGGCATAACATATTTGATTATCAAGCATGATTTTTGGCATTGGCAGCAAAGCTGATACTATTATTCTAAAGAATGTTGAAAGAATCAAATTAACCAGAAGCAGCTTACCTTTTTATCCGAATTAGATTTGAGCATCAAGGAATGGCTGCTATAGTTGCAGCATATAGAACAAGCAACAAAACAAAGTGGGCACTATCCCCAAATCGATGCATATGCAACTAGCCTAAAGGTTTGATTGGAATAAAGTTAGCCTACCATACATTCAAAGTTCCAATCTTGGATTAATTATAAGAGAAAATGTCACTTTGTTTAATATATTATCAACTAAATTTTGAAATATTATTTAGGTACTACTTTTTTTTTTCGTGGTGAGTGTTATATCAATTGTTTTTTTTTTTCAAAATAAAAAAGGTAAGGGGATAGGCGAGCCCAAATCAATTTTTACCCCCCTTATCACCCCCAAGAATCGAAACCGAGTTCACACGAGTGTGAGGGGTGACAGCTACCCTGCCAACCAACTTGACTACGCCCTTGGGGGCATTTAGGTACTACTTCACATTAAAGTGTTAAAATTTTTAAAATATAGTTACTGTCAACAAAATTACAACTATAAAGTAAAAGTTAATAGTTTGTCGTAAATATAATTTTTAAATAGTAATTTTGATAAAAATAGTAAAAATACTATAAAATTTTCATCATACAAGTAGAGGATCAAATTAACTTGGCTTTCAAAATATAACAACTAGTGTTTACCAAACACTTAAATACTGAAAACTACAGCAACCCAACTTTAATACCAAAACAAAGCCTTAAAAGAGTTCAAACTTTAACATTTTTCACTGAAAATAGGAAAGCGCAAATGAAATAGTGTAAATAAGAATGTTTATATGCATGCATGTCTTAGCTCTTGTTGTAGGGGTTGCTGGATTCAAGAGCTAAAGTGCCCTGCATTTGAGGTGGTGTCATTCCAGTTTGAGCTAAAGTGCCCATGAAAGGGGGTGGTGTCATTCCGGTTTGATCATAGATTGTCTGAAACAAAGGTGGCAACGAGCGATAAATGCCGGAAACCTCCCTCATGGCGGAGCTAGTTGCATCCCCACCAGCATCACCGCCGCTTTCATTATTAGTCCAAATGCTGAGTTTTGGTTGCAATCCGCGGACAGCTTCAGCATTAATCCTGGCCATTTCTTGATACACGCCTCGATCGATCATTAAGAAGTCTTTCACGGCTCTATAATCGCCTCCCAATGCTGTTGATATGGACTTGAGATACTCTCCTTGGGCTTTACCAAGTGCCACCAGTCCCTCAGCTTCCTTTAGCTTTGTGTACAATTGCCCATCCGCTGCTTGCTTGCGCGCATAAAATGCTGCCTCCGCTGTTGCTTTCTGCGCTCCTGCCTCTTTTTCCTTTTGATAGAGAATTGCCTCGGCCTCTTTTTGTTTCTTGTATAGCTCCCAATTTGCCTCTTGCACCTTTTTTTTTTTTTTAAAAAAAAGAATATTACAATTCTGGTAAACAAAACATTTTAGATGTGTAGAATAATTAATTGTCTTTTTCTAGTAAGGAATAACAAAAAGTTATTCCTTATTATTGCACGTTTCTGTAGCAATTAAAGGATCTCCTTTTTAACACAAAGACTCTTGAGGAGTAAGCTTATTTCTATCCTTCATATGTCAGGGAATTCAAATCTTTTCATATGAGACCTCATTTAACCGTATGAGTTGAGTTCAAACTGTTAACAATCTAGCAGCCCGCAAACTCTCCTTGATTGTGTATCATATAAAGGTCTTTCTAACTTAGTAATTAACAACTACATCAAATATCTAAAATATATATATATACATTCAAAATAATAATCAAATTCTTGGTTCCTATTAAACTTAAAACAAATTATTAAATATATCATGCGTGCATGTAAAATTAAAAAAGAAAATTGAGAATTATTATTTGTACCTTGGCTTCATATTCAACATTGGCCTTGCTCACAAACTCAGCCCTAAGTTTCTCCATCCTAGTAGCAGCATTCATCTTCTCGACCTCTCTTTGCAACTCAGCATCTCTCAACGCCACCGCCTTCGCCGACTCAACCTCCGCCACTTTTGCCTCCTTAGCCCACCCGGCCTTCTTCTTTGCCAACTCGGCGTTGGCCTCCGCCACCTCAGCCTCCCTTTGGTTCTCAAAAACCTTGACTTCAGTCTTGACCCTCATCTCCTCCTTCTGGCCGTCCCCTTGCCTCTGAACTTTAATGATCTTGGTCTCCGCGTCAATCTTGGCAGCGTTCTGCAGCGTCTGCCCTTCCCTCAGCTTGGCTCCAACCTCTCCCTTCATCCTGGCCTCCGCCACGTCAACCTTGGCTTGATTGGCGGCCTCCATCTGAGTCTTTTGGCCCAAGTAAGAAAAATACTCGTGCCCCGGCACATCAACGAGTTGTTTGATGTTAGCATTGTATATCAGAAGACCGAACTGGTTCAGCTCTAACTGAACCTTCTCAAACACTTCTTGTTTAAACTCCTTGGTCCCTTTGAACACTTCCTCCATCGTCATGGAAGCGGCAAGGACTCGGGTCTCCCCTTCGATTATACCCTTCACGATTTCTCTGACGTGTACGGAGTTCTGGTCCTTTGGGGCGATGAGTTTAGCGTATTTGAGAAGACTGTCACGATCATCCTCGCGAGGGCCGATGGTGAAGACAGCGGGGAGTTTGAACTCGAGCTTCTCGGCACTCATGGCTTGAACTTCAAAGTCATAATTAACTGGGGTTATGTCGAAAACGGTGCAGTATTGCCCCAGGAAAACCCATGCTTTTTTGGCTAATTTAACGTCGTTGATGCCGGCTCCAGTGATCGCCAGGTACTGCGATGCACTTGCTGCTCTAAACATGATGCTGTTTTTTGGATTTGGACTTCCAAAATGAAAGAAAAAATGAATACCGTTGAGGGATTGAGAATTTGAGAGAGGTTTTAAAGAGGAAATGACAATTTCACTAAAAGGCAATGGAACGATTAGGGTACCGCTTGCATATATATATAAGTCAGGGTAAGATAAAATATTAAAACAATATAAACTGTAATGTAATATATACTATGTCGAAAAATTTGTATTTTGTTATCTTTTAATTTATTATTATTTTAATATGCTTAACGATTTACGATAGAAACCTATTATATGTATAAATATAAATAAGATTATTCGACTTTATGGCCGCCGACCGGAAATAAAAAAGAGAGAGTGACGTGATGTAGTAGTTCAAGATAAGAAATTAAAATAATTACTCAATTTTAAATGCTATATGCCTTTCGAAAAGAAAAAAATGCTATATGGGTTCGGTTTGACTTTTGGAAATTTCCCCTAGCCTATTATTCTTTTTCTTAACAAATTCAGTTGCGTTGTGAAGAAGAACGGGTATTTATTTCTTGGTTAATTACGTATATTACAGAATCAACTACGGTTTGATATGTTTTTATCACGTTGACTTGTATATCTTAGTGCATTAAAACTTAAAATGGTCAAACCGTGTAATTATTATTATTCTGTAAAAACCAAGACTCTTTCTTTTTCTATTTTTATTTTATTGGTTAGCACACATATTTAGTCATCGCATTTAGTTGTTGCTAATCGAATTTGACCGTAAGCAAATTCATATACATTACATGCAGGTTCTGCCTTAATTCACTAATAACGTGTCACGCTAGAATACAATTATTTCGATATTACTTCACACCCTTATTAAGAGGTTGTTTGTTAAATGTCTAGAGTTTGAAATTTTATTAATTTCAGATATTTTTTAAAATATATTTGTTTGTTTTTTAGAACTTATATCTGATTTTGAGATATTTGTATATGAATAGAAAAAGTAAATTTTTGTGACTTTAATTTGAATGGGAAAACTTGATCTTTAAAATAATTTATTTCCTAAACTATAAAATCTAATTTTTTTATTTTAATTTATAAGAACATAAATGTTAAATAACCAAGTTTAAGATGTTTTTTATTGTAAAAACAAATAAAATGCCACTTATGTTCAGATATTAAAAAAAAAGAAAAGCAAACATATCATTCAGATTTTCGTAATCAGACCCATTCAAATTTCAAACAAAAAAAACAAATGTTACCTAAATTTCTTTGTCACATTTTTCAAAACTTTCATTATTGGTCTTAAACTCTCAAGTATTTATAATTTGCAGAAAAACCCATCACAAGTTCCCAACCACAAAAGTCAAAACAATCATTTTTTTAGGATAAAAGGAGATAATAGGGTATTGTGAAAATTATAAAAGGGGTAAGTGGCTCTCTTTGAGGGCCAAAACAGTAATCTAGAATGGAGAATTTAATAAATTTAAATAATAAAAACTTCGAATGAGTACAAAAAGATCTGATAATTTCTTTCTAATACTCAATTTGCTTGCGAAATTATAGCTCATCTGCTAGTTTATCCCTATTCTTATGTCTTGCCATTTTTCGGCTACCATCATATCTTTTTTCAAGATAAAGCCTCTGTCGCAATTTACTTATATTTCTCCTAGCTAGCTAGATTTATGAGTTTTGCTTGTGTAGTGAGTTTTTTTTTTGGAAGCTCATGAGGAGAATTTAACTGTTATAAAATAATTTTTTTATCATATTGAGGATCACAAGCAAGACATGTCACACTATGTGGCTGTTTGGTATGACTTATTTTATAATCATAAGTGCTTATTTAATTTCATACACTTTTATTATAGTTTTTGTTATTATTTAGTTGTTTTCCTAGTAGAGTTTTTGTAGCTTAAATAAGCTATTTTGCCTCTATTAGCAAAAACTCAAATTTTGGGCTTTTGGGAGTAGAGGTTAAAAGGTTTTTTTAAATGTTAAAATATCTTCTACATATTTGACAATCTTATTTTATTTTTTTCATAACATAACTTCAAAAGCCTTACCTATTAAAATAATTTCATAAATTTTTAATAAAAATTTTTATTAACAACCAAACAACTAAAATTTTTTGGGTAAAAGTTCTATTTATAAAAGCACTACTGACAAAAACTCTATTTAAATAAACTCAACTTAAAAAGCTATACTAAACGAAGCCTATGCATGTGTAAAATATTTTAGGTAATTTTGTCATTAATTTAAACTGGTATTCATTAAAAATTTTAATTTTTATTTAGTCTTGTGTGAAGTTAAGGTGTTGTCATAGTAGTCTGAGATAAATAATAAGTTATTGTGTTTCTTGTATTCAGTGTCTTTATAGCTTCTTTACGCAAATAATTAATTTGCGGGGTCAATAATTCTTACTGCAGTGCTAATTTCCCAATACCGATTTGAAGATTAATATGAATTGGTTATTAATATTATTATTAATATTAATTAGACTATATATCATGTATGATAATTGGCAGTAAAAATAATTATATTATTATCAACTGTGTTGAAAGAATTAAATAACTAGAAGCAGCCTCTTTATCTTAATATATTGGATTTGATGAGCATCAAATAATGGCTATAGTAGCAGCATATAGAACAAGGAACAAAATTTATATAGTTGGGGGGGCTCTACCCGAAATTGGGCACACAAGCCAGCTAAAAGATTTAATTGGAATAAAGTTAACCTAGCATACATTCAAAGTTCCAATCTTAGAATATTATAAAAAAAATTGAAAAAAAAAAATGTTACTGTGAGTTTAAACTTCAACATTTTTCACTAAGGAAAAAAAAAGGGTGCAAAAAAAAAAAAAAATTATTGTAAATAAAAATATTTATATAAAAGCAACTATCTCTTAATTAGTTGTTGTTGTTGTTGTTGTTGGGAACGACGTCGCTGGATTGAAGAGCTAAAGTGCCCAAGATCTGAGGTGGTGTGATTGCCGTTTGAGTTTGAGGTAACATGCCCATGTAAGGAGGTGGTGTCATTCCCGTCTGATCATAAATTGTCTGAAACAACGGAGGCAATGCACGATAAATCCCGGCAACCTCCCTCACGGCGGAGCTACTTGCATCGCCGCCGCCAGCCCCACAGCCGCTTTCATTAGTAGTATTCCAAATGTTGAGTTTTGGTTGCAATCCACGGACAGCTTCAGCATTAATCCTACCCATTTCTTGATACACGCCTCTATCGATCATTAAGAAGTCTTTCACGGCTCTATTATCGCCTCCCAATGATGTTGATATGGACTTGAGATACGCTCCTTGGGCTTTTCCAAGTGCCTCTAGTCCCTCAGCTTCCTTTTGCTTTGCGTACATATCCCCGTCCGCTGCTAGCTTACGCGCATAAAATTCTGCCTCCGCTGTTGCTTTCTTCGCTTCTGCCTCTTTCATTTTCGAATTCAGAATTGCCTCCGCCTCCTTTTGTTTCGTGTACAGCTCCCAGTTTGCCTCTTGCACCTTTTTTGTTCCAAATTAAAGAAAATGGAAACATAAAAAGATTATAAGCCGGTTAAATAAAACATTAATCGGGTGCATGGGTAGAATCAATTCTTTTTTCCTATTTCTTTACCATTGCACGTTTGGATAAATTGTTTTTGTAGCTTTATTACTCATGTGAGTCAAGTTCGAATCTTTACCGTATAAAAATATAAACTGTGTATGAATCTCTTAGTTCCTCTAATAAATTAAATATATAAAAATAACATGATTTTCTTTTATAAAAAAAACGTAAAGAAAATTGAGAACTAGCATTAGCACCTTGGATTCATATTCAACATTGGCCTTGCTCACAAACTCAGCCCTAAGTTTCTCCATCCTAGTAGCAGCGTTCATCTTCTCGACCTCTCTTTGCAACTCAGCATCTCTCAACGCCACCGCCTTCGCCGACTCAACCTCCGCCACTTTGGCCTCCTTAGCCCACCCGGCCTTCTTTTTGGCCAAATCAGCGTTGGCCTCCGCCACCTCAGCCTCCCTTTGGTTCTCAAAAACCTTGACTTCAGTCTTGACCCTCATCTCCTCCTTCTGGCCCTGTCCTTGCCTCTGAACTTTAATGACCTTGGTCTCCGCGTCAATCTTGGCAGCGTTCTGCAGCGTCTGCCCTTCCCTCAGCTTGGATCCAATCTCTCCCTTCATCCTCGCCTCGGCCACGTCAACCTTGGCTTGATTGGCGGCCTCCATCTGAGTCTTTTGGCCCAGGTAAGAAAAATACTCGTGCCCCGGCACATCAACGAGTTGTTTGATGTTAGCATTGTATATCACAAGACCAAACTGGTTGAGCTCTAACTGAACCTTCTCAAACACTTCTTGTTTAAACTGTTTGGTCCCTTTGAACACTTCCTCCATCGTCATGGAAGCGGCAAGGACTCGGGTCTCCCCTTCGATTATACCCTTTACGATTTCTCTGACGTGTACGGATTTCCGGTCCTTGGGGGCGATGAGTTTAGCGTATCTGAGGAGACTGTCATTGTCGTCCTCGCGAGGGCCTATGGTGAAGACGGCGGGGAGTTTGAACTCGAGCTTCTCGGCGCTCATGGCTTGAACTTCGAAGTCATAATTAACTGGGGTTATGTCGATAACGGTGCACTGTTGGAACGGCCAGATAAATGCTTTCTTTGCTAATTTAACGTCATCGATGCCGCTTCCGGTGATCGCCAGGAACTGTGATGCACCGGCAACTTTATAGTACATTGTGCTAGCTGTTTCTGGTTTTTGATTTGCACTAAGAAAGAAGGAAAAGTGAACGGAGAATTTGAGAGTGATTTTAAGGAAGAATGGACAATATTGCTAAAGGCTATGAAATATAATTAGGGTTATATTTACGTGTTTAACAAGTTAATCGGCAAAAAAAGATTTGGGTTACAGAGTCGTCACTCGTCATGATTCCTCAGTTGAGATATATAATAGCAGTTATATTAATTAGCAAAGATAAACTAGAATTGCAAATACTCCCAAAACTAGTTAGTGAAGTTTAATTGGAAGTAAACTATGTTTCCAAAATTAAAGAATTTGATGACGGGATAACATCATACAAGAGGAAGTGATGTGATGTAGTATTAATTTATGAGCAACAAATTAATTTAAACTATTATCCCAGATTTATCTGCGATTTGAGAGTTCTCTATGGGAAATTTCCCGTAGCCTGTCTTTCATTTTGTTAACAAATTCAGCATAGTTAGGATAATATTTTGATTTCAACTATTTAAAATTTAATTTACTAGTTATCAAATATGTTAATTAATTTTTTTTAAAAAGATTAAATAATAAAGAAGAAACAAGTATACTGAATAAACTTCTATATATATATATATATATATATTTAAAAAGTTTGTTTTAATATTAATACAACTCCGTCTGAGTTTATCATCTTATTGTTATCTCGTCTTCAACAAAAAATTGCTAGATTAATAAATACTACAACAATAAATTCAATTCAATCTTATCCAATGAGTAATTTTAAAAAAATATATATAAACGATAAATAAAATTAAAAATTCAAACATATATTGTTCCAATTATGAATGACAAAAAGGATCTCTATTAAGGGACTATTTGGGATTGTTTTTAGGAGGGTTAAAAGTGATTTTAAAAATTTAAAAGCTAATTTTGGTATTTGGTAAAAAAAAATTCAAAATCACTTTTACTAAAATCAATTGCAGCTGATTTTGAAAAGTAAGGAAGGAGTAGCTTTTAGATTCTAATTTTGAGAATCAATTTTATCTTTTAATATAATTTCATAAATATCTTTACAATTATTACCTAAACCCCAAATTATCCTTATTTAAATTGGAAACAAAATCAATACTTTAATAAATTTTCATTCTAATAATTTTTTATTCTAAGAAATAATATTGTTGCAAGTTTAATACGAATATAATATTGCATGACAATCTATTGTTTGTTTTTATTTTGAGTTTTTGTAGCTCATTAGATTTTTTTTGTATGTTTATTTTTGGAATACCTAGTTATACTTTGCTTGATGTTATTGAATAAAAATTGAAGTTGATTTTTTAATTATCAATTGTTTTAAGATAAAAAAATAAAAAAAAATAAAATCAATATAGTATAAATTTTATTTTTAGTTAAAATTATTATAATACACAATTAAAGATATTGTATGTGTACATTTTTATATGAGTAAGTAAATTTCATTCTACATTATGTACATTTTAATCATTTATTTTTTTACAACAGTTTAACAGTAAGATTTACCAAACACTCATAACTGCTTTCAAAATTCACAGTACTTTTGAAAATAAAATTTACCAAATACTTAACTTATTCTTTCCACAGCTGATTATAACAACAATTATTTTAAAAGTTACAGCATTACCAAACTGGCCCTAACATGTGTTGTTGAAGATTTTATAATTCATATTTATTATTTACGCATCAAAATTAATACGTATATTTGCATATTTAATTTTTTTTAATTTTGTCGGTGATTTACAAAATAGTTACCAAATAAGTAATTATCTATTAATTATTATGCTAAGTAATTAATTATTTATCTACTAAATTAAAGCAATGATAATAATTAAAATATTTAATTCTAGAGATCCTCGATAACTTCATTATCATTACTGTAAGTAATACAACATCATAAAAAAATCCGTATTACGATTGCAGATAGGTGTTTCGAAGGTGGTTAATTCAAGTTGACTTGTGCAGTGCAGCCGTGCCGCGGACATTTCGGGATTTTGCATAATATGCCTTTTCCACTACACTTGTTGAACGGTGCCGCCACTGTCCAGGAGCAGTCGGATTCTCCACACATTGATGATATTTTTCACTTTTCAGTTAATTCAATTTTATTTTCAAAATTATCCTCATTAAGAATTTAAAAATAATTATTTCTTTTCCGTTTCCTCTCTATTCTCTCAAATAATATCTTCATTTATCACTCATCACCATCCTTATCACCATCAATACATCGCCACCTAACATTTAATGGATAAACGAAGACTTGCACTATTGTTGATGGATCGATTTCGAATTTATGTGACAACCCAATATTGTGGCAATTTCAATTCGAGATCTGTTTTAGAGTCTAACATTTGATACAAAATTCTGAGCCAATTAGAGATGTGTGAGTGGTGTAAGAAAGGAGAGAATGGGAAAGCAAAGGAAAAATCTCTTAGCTATTTTTAATAAGAATACATCTGGAAACATTTGCGGTTAATGAAAAGTGACTATAAAATAATTCAGAAGCTAAAACATCACTGCTATCTCAGAATCTGACTCCCAACTAAAATCCCAATTCCCCAAGTATTTCATTATTTCGGTTTCGTACAATTCTTTTTTTTTTTCATATTCAATTAGATATTAGATATTGTTTAAAATTAAAGTGTTGGAAATTTTAAATTACTGCTGTTATGAAAAAAATTTATAATTTATAAAATAAAAATTAATAATATACAATAAATATAAATTTTAAATAATAATTTTAATAAAATTATTAAAAATATAATAAAAAAATCATATCAACATACCTTTTAAAATATAACAACTAATACTATAAATTATAATTTTTAAATTATTACTTTCTAACTTTAATTTCAAGCACACTTTACTGTCCAATCTCAATCCCAAATGCAGCTTACCGTCCAACTTTACTGCCAATCTCAATCCCAAATGCAGCTTACCGTCCAACCTCAACCTCAATCGCACCATAAACCTAGAATCATTCAATCTAAAATTTTCTGAAAGGATTACTGTGAGTCCAGTTCAACTCTGTGGGGGCATTAAGACTTTTCAGCCTTGCAGGTTTTATCAACAGTTCATTCACCCAATTTCTTCTCTTTTTTATTTCACATACAGGAGATTTGCAACTTGAAATTTCATTGAGATTTATTGTGCATTGTCTTGGGCATTTGCTTCATGTAAAAAGCACAATGACTGTTAAAATCTTACGGTTTACTTGAGCCCTCCAGCCTCCACTAATGTCTTAGGCCTGAAGCTTGTAATATACGGCATCTTGGCCCATGCACGTGCAAATTGATCTTTTCCATAACAAAAATTTAAATTGAAAACAAAAAGGTATAGGAATCGACCCATTTTTACCCTAAGCCATAGCAGAGCCAGCAAGCATTCATCCCATAGAACAAACATGGAACAAAACAATGTCATAAACAAGCCAAAGAAATACTGAGCAAAACGAAAAATTAACTTCTCTAGACAATATTAGGTCATAAAAGGATTTAATTCCCAATGCAAAAATTCAAATATCATAGTCTCATGGAACAAAAGTAGCAAAAATTTAATGTTGAAAACAGCTACTCCAACTCACATCGCAGTGAATGCCTTCTTTGCACCACCAGAAGACCCAGCAGGTATCACTTTCAAGACATTAAACCTGACTGTCTTTGACAAAGGCCTACCAAAATCAGACCAACACCATGCATTTTGCAATTAGTAAAAAAATCAAATATATAATTCCCACATGGCAATAAACAGATAGACCCTCACCTGCACTGGCCAATGATAACATGGTCTCCCTCTTTCACACGGAAGCAAGGCGAGATGTGTGCTGGAATGTTAGAGTGCCTCTTCTCATACCTAAAGAATAACCAAAGAAGACAGTATAATTGGGGCAAGGGCAATAAAATAAAAAATCACCTATGACGAAAAGTAAATATTATCAAAGTCCTTTACCTCTGATATTTCTTCACGAAGTGAAGGTAGTTACGCCTAACAATGATGGTCCTGTTCATCTTAGCACTGTGGCAAGTACCAGCAAGAATACGACCCCTGATCGAAACAGTGCCAGTGAATGGACACTTCTTATCGATGTAAGTCCCTGAAAAGCACAAACTCATTAAGCCCCAGGTTCTTCCCAAAACATGCATAAAAGGACTGATAAGAAAACATAAAATAAAATGAAAATAATCACTTCTGCCAATCATTAGCTTCACCCAGAAAAAGAAAAAAATGCAATAATAACATCAATCAAATCTCTTTACTAAATCACAGATTGTACATGGTTTTATGAAACAGATTCAATGAATGAGCATGAATAGAATATAACACACATGCAATGCTTAATCGCACAAGAGAAAATTAAAAACACCAAACTGTAGATTTTAATGTTTAATAATTTCTGAAAAATTTTAAAAAGCCAAACAAGTTTTCAACAATATGAATATAAGATACTACCACCAAATAGGCGAGATCCGCACATAACAATTCACAAAACCAATAGACTAGCAATTTAAATTACAAGGGCTACCGCAGTAAATCGGGACAAATAACACTAAAATCCAACAAAAATCTAAAATTTAATCCTTACGCAAAAATATAAAGAGCAGAAATTATTCAAATAAATCGTTACCATGAAGAGCACCAAAGAAGGGGGAAAACAATTCAAACCTTCAATTGCCTCTCTGGGAGTCTTGAATCCCAACCCTATGCTCTTCCAGAATCGATTCCCTCCCTTTCCTGGCCTCTTTCCTTTGGCTGTCTTCTTCGAGCTGCAAATTATCAACACAACACGCGCTCACTAACAAACGAAAAGAAAAAAGGAAAAAAAGACAACGCATCGGAACTATTAGATACAAAAATATAGAAAAGTATTTACCTGAGAAACACCTTGGGCTGCTTCAAAAACGCCCTCTCTGTCTGAACAGAAACAAACAAACAAAACGACAATCAACCAGAGTGAAGAAAGAAAAATGAAAGAAAGAAAGAAAGAAAGGAGCGAATAGTGAGAGGCAAATAGATCAGAGATGAATGAGGACCTGCTCCGCCATGGTTGGATTCCGCGGTTGAGTTGTTGAGGATGACGAACACACTGCGCAGAGGTGGCTAACACAATGCAGAAAACCCTAAATCAAGCACAGAGGGGTGAAGTGATGCCGTAACGAGGGTTTTATAATGGGATACCCTAAATGATCACAATGACTAAAATGCCCTTATTTTGAACTAATATATGAAAATGTCAATAGTGAATATGTATTTGGCGATTTGTTTTTAATTTGGAATTCATGAGTGGTAGAAAACATAAAAATAGAGAACATTATACATTTTTATGCAATAAAAATATAAAACAAGATATATTTGATTGTTGTACTTTTTGTGTTTACAGTGGTTAAAAGACATTCGCTTAATACAAGTTAAAATACTATTTATTAAAAGCTTGCAAAGTACAACCATGCTATTGACTTACGATTGCATATTTCAAGGCATATCAAGGTTTATAAATACCTTTTTGTTATAATTTTTTCCTATGACTTCTAAACTCTTTATCAACAAAATTAGAGGCGTATAGGTACCGTCCTATCTATTCGTTTTGTGAAAATATAAAAATGTAAAACTTCTTTTGTAAAAGTGTCTTTTAACTACTGTAAAAACAAAAAGTACAAAAATCAAATATATCTTGTTTTATATTTTTATTACATAAAAATGTATAATGTTCTCTATTTTTCTGTTTTCTACTACCACTCATGAATTCCAAATTTAAAACAAATTGTCAAATACATATTCACTATTCACATTTTCATATACTAGTTTCAAAGCAGACTGCCGTATGGGTTTTCATTTTCACAACAAACTAAAACATTTTTGTACAACTAAGCAAAAAAAAAAACACCAAATACAAAACATTACCGTACGCAAATTCTGTACAAGGGAAAATATCATGCTTATGTTTCCCAAGTTTACAATATGGACTTGGACTAAAAAGTGTAATAGAAACGAATTATATTCTTCAAGAATTGACTATTGTCAGCAGCGATACCTCCTAATTAACTGTTGGAATCTCCCTATGCCACTCCTGCGTCCAGATAACACGCGCTCACTAATATGTGACTTGGTAATACATATATATCTTTAATTCTGCAGTAACAAGCAAAAGATCTCATTCTCAGGAAGCAGCAGAAAGAATAAATCTTCAATTAGCAGCTCATACAATTGAAAATGTAACACAATGGACTTCTGACAAAATACATATTACCTTTGGATGTTTTGCACCAGGAGGTGATGGAGGGTCATCTTCTGAGTCCAGATCCCGCAAAAGAAAAACAACCATTACTCCAAAAATCAGACATCAGCTATAGTTGTTATCATATGATGAGCTGAATCTCAATAGCTGTTGTGTCCTTGTACCGAGCTCATTATTGCAACTAGTTTCATAAGAAAAGAGTCAACTTCCAGTGGATACTTAAGATGCTATAAGCTGAACTAAATTTATATTTATCAGAAGGAAACATGACTGTATAAACTATAAACCCGTTCATGGCATATGGCTCAACCAATTTTGCCGTTCAGCTAGGGATTTTGCAAATGGTAATTCACTGTGGCATGAATGCTTACAAGAAATATTCAACAATGTTGAGTATCGAATACCACAAACATTGAATGGTTTGGGCCAAATCCGGAGGTGGATATATTATATTAAAAAGCCGGTGTTTCCCAACTGCATCATCCTTGTTGTGCAACCAAGTTCAAGCAACAAAGCACCTACATTTTGCAAAAGAGATCCTGATCTATGAGCATTCATTTGAATGTCCATCCGAGTTGATGAATCTGTCACTTGTGCTTGATCCATAAATTGTCTTGCACGATTCTGTACGTATACAAATTCTAGGTTAAGTGTCATCAACTGCAAAATGTTTCTTCTATTAGGCTGTGACAAGTTTAGTAACTTACAAATAAAAGTGCAGCAGCATGGTCCATCAATAATTGTCTTGTTGACATCATCATTTCAGCTAAGGATGCTGGTCTCTGGACACCACTCTGCCTACGAGCTCCATGAGTATCAACATCCAACTCTTGCAAACTCCAATGCTGAGCTGCAGTCCCTAAAGACAATTCAAAGTTTCAGCAATCTGTCTGTATCACAAAACTTTACAATTAAATTTGAATGTCAGAATGGTGTCAATAAGACATAAGACAATGAAAGGGTATGACTGACAATTGATATCAAATCCACGTCTCAAGTGATTCAGAAACTGGGATAAGTTGTTATAGGATCAGAAATCACCTGCAACAACAAAATTGAAGATCTCATATATCTCTCTGTTTGGAACATGCCAAAAGAAATGTGTTATTTACAATGATAATGCTCTGAGACAGTGAAAGAAAAAAAAGAAAAGTGAGTAAAACTTACAGGCAGCTGCAGAGACTCCAAAACAGATTGGATTTGAGAAGTGGTAACATTTGATGAATTTCATTGATCACATGCACGAGCCAGGTCAGGCTGACATCTGCTAAAAGATCTTACAGCATTGAGATTTTGTGGGTCTGACAGCCTCTCTAAAGAGGGTTCCTGCCAAATGATAATTAGTTAAGGAACATTGATACAAAAGCATTACAAGGCTTTCTAGTAGAACCATCAATTGATTATCAAACAAGATTTACAGAAGATTCAGCTTGTTGTTCGAGAAGATAAGCACAGGCTCCCAAAAAGGGAACAAAAAGACTTCACAAAACTGTCAATTAGAACCTTGAAGCTGTGCCAGATGATAAAATTTCAATGGCTTTAGCTGTTACTTAAAATATAATAAGATACTATCCTTAATTCAATTAAGAGAACCATTTCATAAATTTATGCTAGCCAATAGGTTTACAAAAACTATCTGATCACCTGACTTTGTCACATTCCCTGAATGTCATATATTTGGATAAAGGACAGAAGGGTGTATTTCTCTAAAACAATTTACACACCAAATATTAGCATGATTAAGATCACCATGAGAAAAGAAAATGTACAGAGATAAGGTAGGCTTCTTAGTTCCAATGAAATGCAATCAATTTATTTTGCATTAGTTGTTTCAGGAAGTGAATCACCAAACATTTATCCCAAGATCAACTTCTTCATTGTTCCTTCTGGTAGTTACAATCTGGGAAGAGCTGAGAGTGGAGAAAATCTGACACATGGTAAATGAATTTTCAGGGAGACAAAAAAAAGATATGATTATTGCTTTTCTAACTAATGGTATACTCTTTCAATTTAATAACTCTAGTACTCACCCAATTGAGATCCACTTGAGGATTATCAAAGATTAATAGTGTAATAGGCCTGACCTGCCGACTTCGAGTATTGCCAGAACTTGAAGGAGGGTAAGTTGCTGCAAATGCTGCTATTTGGTCAATATTTGATAACAGTGATGCTGTGAATATTCCTCAAGAGACCTAAAAAGCAAGAATACCAATACAAATGTGCTACCCTAGAGTAAAGAATGAGACTAACATTAAAAATGAAACATCTTGTGGAGATGACTAAAGAAGGAGACTAACATTAAAGAAGAAACATCCTGTGGAGATGACTAACTAACGCACAAAAAAGGAAAACTAAAGAAAATAGGTACCTAACAGTATGATCATTGCTTATTATCAAGAGATACTCATTTTCACAGAAAGTTCCATATTACCAGAAAAGCCAAATCCAACCCGAATTATCAAGCATGTTTTCTGACGATAAGGGAATTGTTGGTCTGTCAACTAGGTGTAAGATATGACCATCTTCTACGTCTAAACTGAATTAAGTAAAAAAAACTGTTTGCAAATTATAAAATTAGGGAAATCATTCTTTCACATCCATACAATGACTGTGGGTTCCGAACATATGGTAGATTGTTATTTCTTCCCAAACCATGTTTCCATCAAGACAACAAAAAGACATTGATGTTTGGCAATATGGAATTTAATAAAATACCTGCAAACTAACAGGAATAACACTAATAATCTATGGAAAGGATACAGTAAGCTAACAGGATGTGGTCATTTTTCCGAACTTTCCCTTGATATAGCAGCCGCTGTTGTGGCAACATTACACCAATAACGGCAGCAATCTGTCCCTTTACTGCAAGAATTGGAACCTACAAGACACAGCGGCTGCTGCGGCAATATTACACTAGTAGCAGCAGCAATCTGTTCATTTAATGCAAGAGTTGGAACCTACAAGATGGAGACATATTCTATGAGATGGACTATCGGCTATAGTAGATAAGGGTAAAGTATATATGAAAACAATGGCATTGACATACTTGCAAGTGATGCCGGGTACCGACTATTCAAATGAAAGAAAAATACATAAACAACTCATAGAAAATCAGTAATTAAGCTGTAAACCAAGGCAATTTTTCAGTAAAGCATTACAAAGCATAAGATGTTTTACATGTTTCTGTACTCTCACTGTGTTTATTTGAGAATCCAATGCTTTAATCTGTATTTCAATAGCGGAATCAGAACAGCCAGCCTCATGACTCCCACAATTTATAGCTCCATCTTCAAAATTTTACTTCCCATCTTCTTCAAAACCCTGGTAACGCCTGCAATAATTCAAGATGGATTAACAGTTAATATAATGAAGAAACCTTGTAAATCTTAGAAAGAAATGAGATCATCAGTGAAGGCTATGTCCAAGATTCAATCCTACGTATATACAAATTGATCTTTTAGCATTCAAAAGCAAATTAAAATTGTTCAACAGTTGAACAAACAATCACAGTACCGTACAAGAAGCTTGCTTATATACTGCTGTATACATCATGATTCAAAGATTATTCATGCACGGGATTTCCTATATCGACTAAGTGACCAATTAGAAAGAACAATGAGAATTGAATAGAATTATTTGAAAAGCAGAGTCAGAGTTTGACCTGAGAGCTTAGACAATCAAAGATAGTCTCAAGCGAGAGAAATGAGCTCTCACCAAAAATTATATTCAGTTCTGGCGGCTTATTCAGTTATTTGTTATGAGGATTTTGGTCGCTTAGCTCGAAGATCCTGGAGTCATTTTATAGGGGCCGTCCGATCAGTCTACTCTCACAAAATTTCTAGACTTTTAAGTCCCTGCGGCCTCCGCTTACGCAAAACGGCGTCCAATATGCGCTAGCGATATAGACATGTCCCGGACTTGTTTAACAATTTACTCTTTTCGTGAATGTTCTTAACGGAACTTAATAAATGGATTGTTGATCAAATAGCTCGATGTTTTAACTCCATTAGTGAATATTTTTGTCAGAAACATTTCTCTGGTTGGACTGTTGGAATAGAATATATATTTGGTTTCATATTTTATGTTATTGGGTATATCTAATTAAAAAAAAAGGCCCACACACACACGCACGACATCGTATTGAGCATCTGACACCCTTGATGAAAATGAAAATGATTCACCGCAATTTACTCTCAGATTTCAAAAAGAAGAGGGGAAAGGCGGGAACGGCCGGGGCCAAACGAGAGGCTTTTTTCATCGTAAAGTCAAAAAGCACCGCAGCAGAAAGGCAATTTCTTGAAGAAAGAGCCCCCAACAAGCGATTAGTTGGGTCCCATTAGTTTCTCTTCTGCCTTACAATCAATCCGCGTTGCCCCAGTTTCCATGAAGCATGAGTGCATAGTATAGTAGTAGCAGCACTATCCCAATTTTCATAATGTTTCTTGCCCAATATCTCCCACTATTCTGTGCTCATTTACTTAATTTTCTCCTAACTGCAATGTTTTCACAAGGTTATTTTTGTAATAAAACTTTATTCAACAAAAAAACAAAAATACAGAAAAACAAAAATATTATTAAAAAAACAAAAATATTGTTAAGTATCCAATGCTTCTTCCTATCGAGACAATGACTCCTCATACTCTTTCATCTCTTGTCTCTGTCTCTGTAAGTTCATCATGATAGTAACTTACAGGTCACTGACATTTTCTCTTCTCTTCTTTCTTTCTTTCTCACATGAACATGGAGCTTCTCATTTTCTGGCCAGCCAAACGCCACTTCCCTCAGGTACTTGCTTACCTAACCTTTAGCTTTTGCTCTGTAATACTTCTTGCGTTCATATTTTCCTTTGCTTACCTACTTGCATGAACCAGTGAGTGAGGCTGTGGCAGAAAATGTAGCTGTGTTTGCACCTGATTACAATAAGGGACCGAGCGTTGTTCCTGTTGTTGACAATGACAGTGAAAGCTCGTCGCTTGTTTTGGCTGCAAAGAGGACTTACAGACGAGACCCTCTCAACGGATTCAAAAGATATTCTGGGGGATGGAATATCAAGGACCGCCATTATTGGGCTGTAAGCTCTTTTATCACCATTTCCGTTTTGGCCATAACTAATCAACACTCCATTGCGGATATTAGAAACAGTGTAACATGACCATTATGCCCTGAACTTGTAATAATTAATGTAAGAAAATCACATTATCCCACAGCTACTCAATTTTTGGTAAAAAGTTGAAGCAACTGCTTTTAATTAGTTTATGGCCCAAAATATCTGGCAACTTTTTGGACAGTGGAGTTTGTGGAGAGCTATTTTGCAAAATGAAATTGAAAGCCTTGTACTATACTACTAGTGTACTTGATAATGGTATCATGCTGCCCTGCTTCTAAAGACATTCTCATGTTACTAAACATGTTTCTTCAGATAGAATGATCGTGTTTAATGGATGAAGTGCAGCTTGACTATGTGATTGCATTTGCATGGAAAAAAACACTCTTAAATATTGTTGAACCGCATAAGCTCTGCATCACATTTGTGATTGTTCTTAACCTTTTGCTTTCATAATCAGACTGACCTATAGGTACTGGTAAATCACATTGTTAAAATGTTCTCCATGTTGTCTAATATGTTGTATAGGCATTTTTAATAACTAAGCGTTTCCTTTCAAATGTTGTTTGATTGCAGTCAGTGGCTTACACCGCAGCTCCTCTGTTTGTCGTTGCTGCTATTTGGTTCCTGGGCTTCGGGGCGTGCTTGCTGCTCCTTTGTGTCTTTCATTTCTGCTGTAAAAGGCAGCCTTATGGCTATTCTAAAATTGCTTATACCCTATCTCTTATTTTCCTCATATTCTTCACTATCGCAGCAATGTACTCTCTCACACTTTTCCTCTTTGAAATTTATGTTCAATTTATGTTCTTGTGCCAAACTGATATTTACTTTGTTGTTGCAGCATCGGATGTGTTGTCCTCTATGCTGGTCAAGTCAAGTTTCGTGGCAGTACCGAAAAAACATTGGAATATGTAGTGTACCAAGCAGATACCACTGTCCAAAAACTGCAAGAAGTGTCAAATAATCTTGCCACGGCCAAGCAAATATCGGTTCAGAAAGTTTTTCTACCTTCCAATGTTCAATCAGATATTGACAACATAGAATCAAAAGTTAATTCTTCAGCGAGCACTCTTTCTGATGAAACAGCCCAGAATTCGCATGACATACGTGACCTTCTGGATTCTGTGTGAGTGTATGAATATGACTCTAACCTCAGTTGGTTTGTTTGAAATTGCTATACTGACGAATATACTGGTGCCCTTGCAGGAGATTAGCTCTAATTCTAATTGCAGCTATTATGCTGGTCTTGACATTTCTCGGATTCTGTAAGTCATTTGGATTCCTCAATAAGATTCCAAGCATTTTGGTTTCTCTGGATTATAAGATTAAAAATCATCTTGGTCTAATATTTTGTGATTTTTATGCAGTATTCTCAATTTTTGGAATGCAAGTTCTTGTCTATGTGTAAGTGAGATGGTTCAATGCCTTTTCATTTTTCTATTATGCCCTTTTTCATTTTTGTTGTTATCCTGTATATACTAGGGTAATCTCTTATCAAATATGATCTATGAAATTTTTTGCAGTCTGGTTATCTTTGGATGGATACTCGTTGCTGGAACATTTATATTATGCGGCATATTCCTACTTCTTCATAAGTAAGTTTAGAGAATTGCACATAATTCAGCTCATTTTTTTCCTTCACATATCAGCGAGGCTATCAGTTCATTGGGATGAGTCGGATGACTGACATTCGTGTGTTCAAACTTGCATGGTCAAAGCTAATCCTCATTTTTCTTCCTTGCATTAGTGTGGCTGGAGATACTTGTGTTGCAATGAATGAATATGTACAAAACCCCACTGCCCATACAGCTTTAGATTCCATAATACCCTGTGTGGACAAAGCCACTGCCCAAGACACTCTAACGAGAACAAAAGAAGTCACTTCTCAGCTTGTCGAAGTAGTCAATGAGGTCATCACCAACGTCTCAAACATAAATTTTGCCCCTGCTTTTGTACCCTTCTACTTCAATCAATCCGGTCCATTAGTTCCAATAATATGCAATCCATTTCACCCTGACTTTACAGACAGAACTTGCACGGCTGGCGAACTGAACTTGAACAATGCAACACAGGTAAACCTCTTGGTTCCTTTATTGCCTTAAAAGAGTACGTACATGGAACAAATTTTAAGCACTCAACAAGGGATTAATTCTTGCAGGCTTTGAGTAATTATGTGTGCCAGGTTTCACCAAGCGGTGTATGTACATCGACAGGACGTTTAACTCCAACCTTATACGACGACATGACAGCAGCTGTAAATTTGTGCAATGGGTTAGAAAATTATGGTCCCTTCTTAGCTGAGCTACAAGACTGCACATTTGTCAGAGAAACTTTCGACGAAATATATAGAGATCATTGCCCTGATCTGCAATCATACAGCAAGTGGATATATGTTGGATTGGCGATGGTGTCGACAGCAGTTATGCTTTCATTGATCTTCTGGGTAATTTATGGGCGAGAGCGGCGTCACAGAATCTATACTAAACAATCAGACCATCAAAGCCTTGAGGAGAGCAAGGACGCTCAAGATACTCGAGAGTAAACTCTCGCTGTCTCGTTTGGCTTCACTCCACGTTTTTGTAAATCTTTTGGGTAGTAGTTAAGTCCTAGTAGAGCTTCTCTTTGTCATGCATTGCATCTCTGCCATGATTTTCTTGAGTTTACTTGATAATATATATCTATATTATTTCCTTGATCATCTTCAACGCAACGAGGGCTTGGATTTTTTTTTTCCCTTTTATTCTTTTTCTCTTTTTTGTTTTCCGTAAATCTTGAAGCTGGGTTGTGATTGAGGTTTGGTAGTTGTTCCCTAATGTGGATTTTGGCCCTTTCCTCTAAGAAACTCGGCCCATTATAGCAAATCCACAAACATGAAATGGGCCGATAATTATTTGTTTTATCGAATGGGCTCGTTAATTAAAGCATTAACACCGCAGTTAAATTAAATTAACGCAGTAATAATGGCATCGAATATATAGAAGTACGAAAATGTTAAACTCGAGTGCCCCAAATGGTGTAATGCTCATGTCCGTTTCTTAGCTAAATTATGTCTAGGACACAATGCTCCTGTTGGCATAATTTTCGTTGTGGCTCCTCGTAGATACATGGACGGGGATGACATAATAACTTAAAAAAAAAAAACTCTTTCAGTTTCAAAAATTCAAAATATTAATTAATTAACAATACCTGTCTGCAACGGACCGAACTCTGCCACTGGGGACCCGTAATTCAAGCAGTCCATGTGATCGCGTATTTGTGTTAGTGGCACTTATCAAAAAATGGGCCCCATTTTCTTATTATTGCTTCTGAATTATGTGGAAGAATATTCCCCTTGAAGTCACCCTTTATTTTATGTTAACTAACGCAATTCTTTCATCTTTGTGCTTAAAAAAAGGGTGGCGATATTTCCCCCACCTTTTGTGTAAAATCACCCCATTTATTGGATTTGTTTGTAAGTATAATATTATCTTTAGGTGAAATGACTAAAATAGATAAATAAATAATTATTAGTTAAATTAGTATTTATTATAGTTTATAAATTTAATGTATAAAACAAGGAGTTTTTATGTTTTTAAACTCTTTTCTAAGAGTTCAAATAAAAGAAAAGTAGTCAATTTTGCAATGATGGATGAAGAAAAATTAGAAAGGGAAGAATCTGGAAAAGAAAAAGTATTTGATATTGCATTGATGGAAGATGAAGATAAGCCAAGGGAAGAATTCCAAACCGAATCAACTTAGAATATTTCTAATATTTTGTAATTGTTGAGTATGTTTGCTGGAGTTAAAATTCAATTTTCTTTTTGTCATTGCTTTGGTTTTGATTTGATTTTCTTTTTCAAATAGGCAAATTGGACTTAAATTCAAGCATGTTTTGGGAGTGGAAATATGAAAAAAAAAATCAACTTAGAATTTGTATGGATTATTAAATGCTTGACATACAAGACTTGTGGTATCAAATGAATGGAAATACAAAATGAAGGATTTGATAACATGTTGGCCTCTAAGCTATCAACAATTTTTTTTTCAAGTTAAAACAAACAAAAATCTGGGAAAAAAGAAAAGAAAAGAAAAGGAAATATTATAAATATTAAATAGGCAGGGGCATGTTTGGTATTGATGGGTGGATTTACAAAATATATTCATTTTTATTTTTTTAAATGGTGTGTGTTAATCAATGGGGTGGATTTACAAAAAACAAGGGGGGGAAATATCACTGCCCTTAAAAAAATTATAATATCGTGGCTAAAACAATTTCTTGCACACCTTTCGGACATAATTTCTTTTATTTTCATGTTACCCTCCGTGCTGTGGGTGGTAAGCCTATCACTAATCTCTCTGTTCTGTTTAATAAATTAATGTATTATTTAAAAAAAATTAATATTGTTTCTATAGAATTTTAGTGAAAAATATTTTATTCATTTATAAAAATATTTTCTTTAATTAAAAATAGAATAAGTTTTATTGAATTGGTTACCATAAATTCTATATTTATTTTAAGATATTTCTATACTTTTTTCCCCATTTCTAGAATGATATATATTTATTACACATATTAATTAAGTGTAATTGTTTATCTTGATGTGGATCAAGTAAAAATAAAATAAAATAATTCTTATATTACCAGACATATATATGATATATCAATAAAATTATATTTAATTTTGAGTCTTATGCATATTTTATATAGTTTCAAACTTTTTACTTGTATTTAGAGACTATTTAGGATTGTTGTTGAAGAAGTGTAGAAAAATACAAAATAACCTCATCTTACAATAATTATGAAAGATATTAAAATAATATTTTTTTAAAATCCGATTTTGAGTATAAATTTCATCCTTAATAAAACACCACATGTATTACATAAATGCAAAACTAACATTATTCAATTTAAATAAAAAAATCAATAAATATATGAGGTAATAAACATTATAACGAGTTTTTATTTTATAATTATGAACTTTTTTTTTGTGCAGTAACTCTTATATTAATTTACTTATTTTACCTTTTATTCATAAGTTTTAGGTATAATTTATAAACTTTATGTTTTATTTTACACTTAATGTTGATTTACTTGTCTTATATTATATTTATAAGTTTTTATGTTATTTATCAGCAATACATTAATTTACCAGTTTTATAATAATTTACTTATTTTATCTTCTTTTTATAAGTCTTATGTTTTATTCCCAAAATTTATGTTTTATTTCTAAAATTTATGTTTTATTTTACAGTTAGTGCTGATTTACTAGTTTTATATTATATTTGCAAGTTTTTATTTTGTTTACTAGTAATACATTAATTTACTAGTTTATATTAATTTACTTATTTTACCTTCCATTTTCAAGTCTTATCTTCCATTTCTAAAATTTATTTTTTATTTTGCACTTAATGTTGATTTACTAATTTTATATTATATTTGTAAATTTTTGTTTTATTTATCAGTAATACATCAATTTATCAATTTTATAGTAATTTACTTGTTTTACCGTTTATTTACATGTCTTTTGTTTCATTTTCAAATTTTATATTTTATTTTACAGTTAATATTAATTTTATAGTTTTAAGTTATATTTGCAAGTTTTTGTCTTGTTAACTAATAACACATCAATTTACTATGTTTATATTAATTTACTTATTTTATTTCTCATTTACAAATCTTATGTTTAATTTCTAAAATTTATGTTTTATTTTATACATAATGTTGATTTACGAGTTTTATATTATATTTATAAGTTTTTATTTTATTTACTAATAATACATTAATTTATTAGTTTTATATTAATGTACTCGTTTTACCTTCTATTGATAAGTCTTATGTTTAATTTTTAAAATTTATATTTTATTTTACAGTTAATATTAATTTATAAATTTTATGATTCATTTACATATTTTATGTTTAGTTACGGCATTAATATTGTAACTTTAATCACAGCAACATAAAATGACCCTTCTTTTATTTCTCCTCGATGGGGCAGACTTGGAGGCTCAGCTACTCAAAACTGCTTGTTATATGTAAACGACGCCATTTGTCTACATATTTAAAGTGAATCATTTAATACCTTGATGTGGTGCTTTTGTCAAGACTTATTTTTAGTACTAAAACCAATACTCAATAATTTCTGAAGTTTTTATTATTATTATTATTAAGTTGATTTTCACTAAAATGGTATTGCTATTATTACTAGTAACAGCATGCAAAATCATTTCATCTCAATTATAATGTTTTATTCAGTTATTTTCGAGAATGATCAATCAGTGGAATGAAAAATTATTTTCCTTTTCACACATGCAAATGAGGCTCTAAGTACCTTAATATTTAAAGCAAACATGTAGGGCAAAAAACTTAACCTATTTTAGATCTAGATAGATGGGCTCCATCATAAAGGAGCCAATTCAATTTTAATAGGATGTATTATTAAAATTTCTCTTTTAAATTAGTTTTGAGCTCTTACCTAATAGATCATTTTCATTGAGTGCATACACATAACTAAACAATATTGAAAACTTATAATTCATAGGTAATCTCTATGATATATATCTAAATTTCGAGACAAAAATAGTCAAATGGGTGTAAATATGTACTGGTTACTGTTCGGTTGGCGTTAGAGAACGCCGAAAAAGAATTTGATTTCCTTTCAATTAGCCTTTTTAATGTTCAATTGACCAATGTACAGAGGAGTTCAATTTCCGAATAAGCTATGATTTTCCTCAAAACTGGGAAACCCAATTCCTGTTTAGATAGTCACGAATTCAATTTCATGTCTCATTCACTAACAAAATTTCATAATTACCATTGGGTGGAGTCTATTTGTAAATTGTTAGGGATATAGATTTTAACATCAACGGAAATAATTTATTCCATTTTCTTTTACAAATATAGGTATAAAATAAAAAAAAAATTTGATATCTTTTTCCATGTTTAATATCTTATGGATTTTTAGGACCAAGCAATTTTTGGACAAACAATAATTACCAGCACTTTATATGGAGACATTAAAGTTGAAACATTATCCTTCCCAAAAAATGTCGTTATTTTAAAGTTTTGAGTTTAAATAATCTTTCGATTAAATTATAATTCAAATCCAATTAAGTCAAAAAAATAAAATAAAATTTTTTTTAGCTGCGTTAAATAAATCAGTTACGAAACAATAATGAATTAAATTATAAATATAATTGTGACTAATTTATTTATCTACTTACTATTTTTTAAATTAAATTAATTTCTAATTCTAAATCATATCTAATAGTAAATATCGAAAGCTTAATACTATAGGGTAAATTTATCCAAGTAAAAACCATGCACCTCCTATTCTATAAAATTCCATACCGAAACCGAACAATAGAAATTAAATTCTCCTCTCCTCTCCCCTCGTCACAAATGTAGTTTTAAGTTTTAATAAACTGCATTTGTTAAAGATTAATTCCCCTCAATTTCAAGGCTCTCCCCATGTATGGCCTTGCACGAAATCCCTTCTTCGTTCTTTCGATCCACCTCTGTTGTTGCTTCCCACGTTAAGTTCAAAGATGGTAATTCCAATAATAATGCGTTTATCACTATGGCGAGTGACTCGGGCGGCGCCTAACGTCAACCAACAATCATGAATTTTTCCCAACCGCCACCCATGTGGCCATTTGATTGCAAATGGCGTGATTTCTTGTTCAACAGCGATTTTAGAAGCTCTTACAAGAGACCCAACTAAACCTTGCGAAATTGAATGGAAACGAAATCTATTAATTGCCCCTCGGCTATCCAAATCTGGAAATCAAATCCCGTGGGCATTCATGCCCTCTGCGGTCCACTATCCATGCCATATAAAGATAATATATTCCTCAACAGCTGGCCGATATAATTGTAAGATAAATGTCAATCATCAATCATCTTCAATTATCATCTTATTGTATTAAAGAAATATCCACCATTTGGATACTCAAAAGGTTGCGGCACCTTAATGTCACTTTCTTATCACCACTATTTCATAATTCATTGATCTAATGCCACGATTCTTTTTTTTTTTTTTCCCCTACTTACATCGAGTTTTCCAACGGCGGCTTATTATTTTATTATAGGATTTTCCTTTTTTTTAATGTAGGGCCTTTTTGTTTAATTGCATTGCCTGGTAGACCGCTAGCCGATCCTAGTTATAGGTTTCCAATTTTATCCTCAAATTGTTTGGCCCCTAGGGGGTAACTAAAGGTGGGTTAACTACCAAATAATTGGGTCAGAAGTATCCTCTTGGAAGGTTTGAGATTCAAGTCTCCGCCAGTCTTTTTATAATAATTGTTAATCTCTTGGTTACAATTAATTGTTACCTCATCTTTGCAACTCTAAAGTGAAGGATTCAAGTTTTCTCGATAGTTACATCACTGATATTTTTAGAGTGCATCATCTCTTCTTGATAGTTATATCTCTTACATTTTTAGAGTGCATCTCTTTTAATAATGATTTCCAACTTCTTGATTGAATTAGTTAGTACCTCATTTCTTCAATTGCAAATTAAAATATTCGAGTCTCGTTAATAATTATGTAAGTGACTTTTTATGCTAAACTTCAATCGTATACTGTAAGGTTGTGATTATTTTTTAAATTATGAAATCGGAATCATTGACAACGTTTATTTTGTAAAATAACGTTCAGAATCAGAATATGAATCATGAGATCCACCACAATTTGAGAATGAAGAATGAGAGTCTCATTTTCAAGGGGGAGGTGGGAATGAGTCTCTCATTCCTTTGGATTGATTATTTTGCCCATTTCTAAAATTAAAATACACATTTTATCCTCATTTATAATTAAAAAATTATTTTTAATAAGTATAATTTTTGAATAAATAATCACAATAATTAATATAATTATTGTTATTTATATATTTATATATTATTAACAATCATTATAATTTTTGAAAAAATAATCAGAATAATTAATATATTATTATCAATTAATTAATATAATTATTTCAATTTATATATTTATATATTGTTAACAATAATTATTAATAATTATTATATTTTAATAATAATAATAATATTTGAATAAATAATCACTATAATTAAAATATAAAATAATAATTATGATTATAGTTTATTAAGTGCTTTTTAATAATTTGTTATAATGTAATTTATTTCGATTCCAATTCAAAGACAAAGTAAATATATTAATGATAATCCAGCTTATTAAAATTTCAATTTCTACAATTTAAGTAAACAATTTATTATGATTCCTATTACCCATCATTTTCATTCCAGTCTATTTGGATTTCAATTTAGTAAACGCATCATAAATTTAAACTTTGATGGTACATTCATTTATTGGAATTGGTTATATTACATTTAATATATGCATATTATAAAAAAAATCGAGGTACCGTATAACAATGACAATCCTAATTTGCTCCTCTGACTTTTATGAACTACGGTTCAAAAATGGATCAAATATTTGACCTTATTTGGTAATAGGGCAGTCCTAGTCCGCCCTCTCATCTGAATTTCGAGCTTAACTATGGCAAAAAATCTGTCCCAGGCATCCGAGCCGTCTAACAACATGAGTAATTTGGATGTGTCCTAGTTTAATTGCAGAGAATGTTATTAATTAAAAAGGTCGAAATAGAAAAAGCTCATCTTCAAAATGTGCCAGCAAGGATAGACAGACAATTTAGACCAATGATTGGATTGAATTCCAGATATCGCCAATGTAAACTGGCTTTGAGTGAAAAAAAAATTAAAAAAAAAAAAAAACAAACAAAACCCTCTCCCCCAATCTTAATCTATTCGCATCCAATGAAATTCTGACAAAATTGTTCACTGGATCGGACGGCGAGCCAGCTGGTTGCTCGGGAAAATTAAGAGACAGCCTCAAGAGTCTCACAATTCTTTACCGCCCTGTTGTATGTATATATTTTTTGTTTATATTTACCGGCTTATAGTAATTAACAACGGAAACGACAACTCAGTCCCAAACTGAGGCAGAGCAAAGCTTAACTTATAATTAAAAATTCGGAGTCGTGTTTATGACTGGCGCATATTACAGTTTAACAAGAATCCGTCAATGCTTCGACTTTCAGGTGAATCCAAATGGATCCAATCAATCTTACAAGCGATTTATTTGTTGCTATTCAAACTGTTACGCCCAATTTTCTTTCTTCGTATCTTTTTTTTTTAAGGCCAGATTCAGATTTGACCAAGAACACTCAAGAGAAATCGAGAATAGACTCGTTTGTTGTCCTGATGAAGTGTGTGAAGTCCACTGCGAGTTCAGTGGCATCAAATTTTGAATTTGTCTAAGGAATCAGTCCTCTCTGCGGCCTTCTAGTTAAATCCATCAGCTTGCTTGGTTTAAACGTGTGGCCGTTTATTAACATCAGATTTAACATACAGCAGAATTTCTTAGAAAGATGGTTACTCGTTTCCTAATATATCTTGACTGTGAGTGTAGCCGTAACAAAAAGTTTAGGGACTCGGGATAAGCATCATCTTCTCGTGTGGGCAATATAAGAAACCCTAATATCTTGCATTATTGATACTATTATTCCTAGAAAATGACATTAAAGATGTACAAATTTTCACGTACTGCCGGTGGTGTGGAGGATTTAAATTTAGTGTTGATTTTTACTAAATAAATATATGTGTGTAGTTCAAATTTAATATTATATTATTATAATGTATTTGTGACGCGAAATATTTGAAAGATGAATGCTGCAAAATCTCAAAAAAATGCACGTGATAAGATATTTTTTTCAACCACTATGGGAGAATAATACTTATTTGTATTTAAAAAGAGCATACAATCTTTATAATTCAGTTGATTCATACCTTCTTTGTCTAATTTTAAAATGTAGGATTCGTCATCAACCCTTTATTCAATTGGTCGACAAATCCTCTCCTTGATTTTATATATCTATATATATATATATTATTGTGGGTACATCTCATCTATTTCTAAAATAATTAAAAATTCGGGGCTTGTAAATTCCCAATTTTGTTGTCACCAAATTGTAATATATAATTCCTAATTATGCCGCATAAGAGTATTAGTTGGATGGAAAAAATAAAGTTCAATACAGTTAATGAGAATATATATGAAGCAAGCATACAATAGTGTCACATTGTACGCAATAACTAGTGGTATGTATTAATAGTGCTAAACATATCATTGGAGTCGAATTTTGTTAAAACTTCCTTCTTAAAAAACGTGAGATGTTTTAAATTTTTTTCTTAAATTATATTTCAAATAATATGACATATGATATATTATTTATTGAATGATTAATAATTTTTAAATAAATTAATTGTATTATCCCATCATCTAATTGATGAATGTATTGCCTCATTGGATATCAATTTTTTTTTGATAAAATTTTAAAAGACAACAATTGATCTGACTATGGTAACTAATTATTACATGAATTAGTATGCTGGCAAGAATGACTAAGAAATGACCTTTTATTTCAAATAAAATCTCAAAGTCATCAACATCGTGTTAAAGTTAAAAGTGAGTACTATTAGCCTACAATAAACTTCCATTTCAACGTCAACATTATAACATAATGTCGTAATTCATAACCTACAATTTTTTCATTTATTTTCTTTATTAGTTTCAAATGATCAAGACTCATATATATACATTAACACTACTGAAGTTATTGTAAAATAATAAAATCGGTGGAGGTAATCTTTTCTGAGTTATAATCCGACTGTCAGAACCGCATAAAAAAAAATTAATAAAATCGGAGTAACTATTATTGCACACTAACATTTTACTAAAATAATTACAAAAGCCTATATTTTACCCTTTCTTTTTTCGTTAGTTAGCCGATAATCGACACATGAAATTACTAATTTTACCCTTACTTTGAGGGAAAAAATTATTGAATAGATATTGAGGACATGATTGTTATAAATTCAAAAGAGGAGGGACAGTTACGCCACGCGAAAAGTCTAATCAATGGCAGCTTGTAAATACCTAGAAATCACTGCCACATTCTCGTACTTTGACACCTGACCGTTCCGAAAATTCTACACGTGGCAGTCTCTGCACTTGCCCACAAAAGCTGTAAAACCAAACGGGTCCATTTGTTGTCGCTTTTTTCTGTCCACATCATACCAGCCGTTAGATCAGAATCCCTATCCCAGCAATCCGCCTAACCAAACCCACTAGTTAATACTAACCATGGTCAAGTCTAGGAACACCGTCACCCTCCATAACTTCCGACTATTTACGATCCGCCCTCGTCCCTCCAACCTATAAATCCCGCCCTCGAGACTCGCTAGGTTTGCCAAACTAGCCAGCCTTAGGGGCCTTTAGGAGAAATCAAAACCTAAAGTCCTTTCTCTCTCTCTCTCTCTTTCTCTCACATCATCATTTCGAAATTCTTTTCTTAAAAAAAAAATAATTGACAAATGGCAACGTCATCATCGAGAAGATCAAGCGGTCCAGTTTTACGATCGTTATCGCCGTCCGGTAGATTTCACACGGCGAATAAAATATCTTCTTCTTCGTCATCAGCTTTTGCTTCTTCAACAAGTTCTAGTTTCTCTTCTCCACCTTCTGCTTTCTTCAACAACCACCATAGTAGCCACCAAAGATCGGCATCTCCAACACGTGTCAATTTGTACACGTCAGCATCTCCTACTCCTTCGTTTCGTTTCTCGATCGATAGATCTACATCTCCTAACAGATCGATTTCGGTTCCGAAGCAAAACCACCACATCTCCTTTCAGAAAAAGACGTGTATGTGTTCGCCTACGACGCATCCAGGCTCGTTCCGGTGCAGTCTACATAAGAACAACGGAGTCAACAGTCATAATACCGGAACGGGGTCGTATCAATCGAATAGCTTGAATATGAGGAGATCCGCTATGACGAATTCGCTTGTGAGAATCGGTGGCGTTGAAGGAGAGTGGATGAAGAGATCGTTGAGAGATTTGATTCGTCCTTCGTCGCATCATCAGAGGCGACGATCCGCCTTCCAACCGAGGCCGAGTCGACTCTGTATAATGTCGAAATCCGAAAATAGTTGATTTTACATCACAGGTTGGTTTAGTTTTTGCTTTAGTTTTGGCGCGATGAGCTCAGTGAGATCTGGAACGAAGCTGTAGCTGAGTCAACCATGAAATGTTTGATTGGCGACATCGAAATTGGAAGCCCTAGATTTTTTTTGGGACATAGGTTGAGGAGAATATGTTATGTACATACTCATTTGCTATGGAAGGAGATCATATTCAGACATTTTTTTAACCATATTAACCACTTAAAAAGAAAAACTCCTGATTAATCCAATTTATCAATCTTAATTGGGATTATTACTTGAGAACCAATTAATAAATTGCAAAGCCAACATTCTTTTGGAATAGAATTGTGACGTTCCCTACGTCAGTTGGTGTTTGCAGAGTTGTTTTCCGTTAACGTCAACCGTTGTTCGTCTGCCTTTGCCATTGGGTATCGACGTTGCTGTTACCTTTTTCCAGAGTTGCGTTGTCTCTGGTGGCAGGTATATTCTTTATTCGCTATTATTATTTATTTTTTATTGGTGTTATTTATTTTCTTAAATGATTTTTTTGTAGATGTTATTTAGGTTTTTGCAGGTATGATGTAAACGTCGTGGCGTTTAATTCGGACTTCTCAGTCTTTTATTTTGACCTGATGAAATATTAAATAAATATTTGAAAAATATGTAATTCGGACTTTTCTGCCGTTGCCAGTTGCCTTCTTGAACGCGAATGGAACTTGTGAATTGTGAAAGTGTGGACTTGGAAATTATGATGACCCTTGACAAAACGACAGGCCGCTAAAATTGGAGCCATTGGGGAGAATTGAGACTATTTCAAAGGAATTAATTTTAATTTGCCTTATGATTTAATTAATTAATTAATTTAAATATGGAAGTAAAAAAATAAGATTTTGAGTGATTAATTTGAAAAGAAAAAAAAAAAAGGCTAATGGGTTATGTAATAATGGTGAGTGGTGACAGCTGGTTCTGACCTGCAAAGTTAGGAAGAAGATGATAATGGCACACTGTCAAAATATAATTAGGAATTGGATTTATCTAGAACAAAGCCATAATGCGGAGAAGTGTTGCATATTTGGAATCTGTGAGCAAAGGAATGGCATGGTATTGCAGATAAAATGCATGATTAAGGGAAATGCAAAACTAAGTGGTAATTAGTGAATATAATTATATGTGAGAGAATTGTTTCCGGCGTGGAATTTTCTTGAGATAAAGGCGTGCAAGAAACTTCTCTTTGAAGACAAATATGAGGTTTCTTTATTCTCTTTGATAACATAAATTGAAAAATGAAGACTTTTAATGAATGTGGGTCTGGGAGTGTCCACACGGATAAGACGTAGGGGCGGCTTTTCAAGCCTTTGAAAGGTTTGTATGACGAAAAAAGAGCTAATAGCATGTAAAAGGGTGTCCGATTCCAAAATGGTCGAATTATTTGAAAGCACTGGTACGTTATTGTTACGCGTATGAAACGCGAGTGGGAGGTCAGATGGAGCGGCTGGGTTTATGTGAATGGATGATTTAATTTAACGGAACCGACTTCAAAAAAAAGAAAAAGAAAAAGAAAAAGAAACGGATCTTTTTTCTTAGACGTTACGTTACGAGCTGTGTGATAATTACGGACGCACGCCATGTTGTGTGGCTTCCACGTCGATATTCAGTGGATGTAGTGAAGAAAATCCACGGGGGTGTATAGATTCTTCCCAATTTCGCTGAAATGAAATACCATTCCTTGTAATTGGCTGGTTCTGATTTTGACAGAAAGTTCATGTTGATATTTGATCGGCAGGTCAAATTGTAAAATTTCTTGCTACATATTAATGTATGTATTTCTCCGTATTAGTCGCCTCTACTTGTTGGTGGGGGTATGCGAGGAATATAACTTAGTAGTAAAGTGTCATCTTAACATGATGGTGGTCACTGGTTCGAGTTTTAGGCCTAATGTGGTGGATGTGTTATTAACTATTATTTATCAATTTTAAAAAATGTATATTTAATATAATAATAAATTAGTATTTTGTTTCAAGTCAAACAGATCAAATTAGAAATTAATTCAAGATTGGTTGAAAAATGTTCAAATCTTTCTATCTCCAATTCAATTAAAATCTTTAATAGATAAACTAATTTTTAAAAGGTGTGAAGATAATCGAAGAGCTACACCAAATTGATTCCATTTCTAGGTGAAGATGAGTTTTAAACTTTTTGGTTTTACGAACTAAACTGAAATTCGTGAAGTCTTTAATTTGTTAAATATATCTCGTTTGTCTCAAAAAGCCAAATTTATACTTCGTTACATAGATATGCACCAACAAAGTGACAAAAGTAAAAAAGAAAAATACCCATTATTTCCGTATAATCAACACTGCATCCTCATCATTTCATTTTTACATCCGATACTAGATTAATAAACATAAATGATAAACCTATTCAAAAAATAATGTGAGAAGTTATTTTAGGAATTTTAAAATTCTAGAATTTTATTATTTTAGAAATTCCTATTTTAATTAGAGTCAATTATAGTATTTTATTATTTTAAAACTTTCTATTAATGTATGAAATTTAGTTAACCTAGGAAATTATCTTTTATTTCTATTATAATTATGATTTAGTTTCCTTTTTTTATGTTAACTCAGAAAAAATATATTTTATTTCTATTATAATTGTAATTTAGTTTCACTTATAAAGTTAATTTAGAGAAATGGATTTCCTCTATTATAAATGTAGAGGTCTTGTCATTATTTTAAGAACTTTTCAAACTCAATTATTCTATAAACTTTTTATTCATAGATTTGTTTTCTCTGCTTTATCTTCTTTAAAGTTCCTCTTCATCAAAAAAATCCAAAAATAAATCGAATCGGTAGAGTGTGAGGTTGAGTGAGTGAAGTATGGGTGTTCGCGGATTGGATTTTGTAGATTGGGCATCAATCCATATCCGATTCACGATTTTGAGTATTATAAATTTTCAATCTAATCTAATCCACGGATTAGTGAAACTCAATATAAATCTAATCCATACGTCTGCGGATCGAATGCGAATTTAACTCAATCCATATCCAATTCACAATTTTACGGATTAAATTTTTTTAATTATTTTCAATCAATGAACTAACTAAATAAAAAAATTTAATATAAAAATAACTTTACTACCGATGAAATTCAAAATTAAATAAGATTTAAAAAAATTAATTGTTTGAATAAAACTAGAAAATACATTGTTTTAAAGTAAAACACACCAAAAAGAAACAATCTCATTTGTTTAGATCATTACGTGAAAATTAACTGTTTCGAAAGTTATATTTGTTTAGTTAATTATTTTTTATTTTATATTATTATCGGATAAGATATAATATAATATTAATGTAACTATATTTTAACTTATTTATTTATTAGTAAATACTACTGCCATATTTACAAGTTTAATTTTTTAATTAAATAAATATTTTTTTTGTGGATTCACGAATTTTTACATATTTACCGAAGTAAATCCATATTCAATCCATCGATTGCGGATTTTTAAATTTTCAATCCAATCCAATCCAATCCACCAATCCACAGATTAAATATTTACGGATTAAATTTTTACGTCTCGGACGAATTGAGTAAATCAGATTAAATTTTGAACACCCGTAGAGTGAAGAATGTTGAGCAAGCCAAATATTAAGTTGTAAGCCGAGTTTCAAGTGTAGAAAGTTGAATACAAAGTTGAGTAAGTGAATTATAAAGTTAAGTATGAAGTTGAAAAAATTAGGTACAAAGTAAAGAAAGTCTCTAATAAGTCAAAGTAAATACATTACGGAGTTGAACATGAAGAAGTGCACGATTTTAAATAAGGGTATTCTCCATTTCTTGGGACATATCTACGTATAACTGCGGAATCAACTGTTTAAGGCATACATTTGGTGTTTTGCTAGAAACGGAACAAAGCTGGTGCTAATTTTCCGAAATTTGTCCACTCATATCTATCAATATTGAAAATTTGTTGCGAGGACTTTGGGAAAAGGGGGGACATTTTGTTTGTGGACCACATTGGTGGTCCATGACAAGGAGCAAAATACATTGCGATGCAGGCCGGATAGGCACTCACCAGTGGGCATAGCGACGAACATACAGCATTCAGCAGCCCATAGCTTTAGTTTTACGTGCGAGGCGGTAGACTTTTGTGCTGCAAGTGGGCACAGTGACAAACATATTTTTACGATGAGTGTGACTGTGCGTAGTGGACCAACAGCTTTGATGAATAAGGCGGCAGCATTCGGTGGGAGTTTACTGGATAAGAACGAAATATACCAGTTAGGTTTGCCGGTTGGATAAGACGACAGATAACATAAAACTTCAAGAAACGAGATGAATTCCACACGTCAGAAGATGAAATCAAGCCTTGAGAAAGGAGATGTGATTGCTTTGCCTATTTGTTTATTCCCCGTTCACATCATGCAACAAAATTTGACCCAACTCTTGTGTTTAGTTTCAAATGTACTGTAATTTTGTGAAATCCAACTAGCGAGCGAGACGCATCAAGTGTTATGCAGAATTGATTCTGAAGATGCCATTATGATCTTTCAAGAAAGAACCACATTTCACTATTTGTTTAGCAGTAAGTTTTTCCTCTTTTTTTTTTTATTTTTTTAATAAGTAAATATAAATTATACGCTTCCAAAAATTAAGATTAATCTACCAAAATTCATTACCATATAAAAACAAAGTCATCATCTTTTTGCTCACAACTATTATTTTCTTTGTTTAAATTTCGATCAAATAACTATCTGATTCTCTCCCTTTTAATTACTTATAAATTTTTATTTTATAAAACGCACCTATAAGTCATTTTCTCTGCTCTTTTATTTTAAGACTAAGGTGAGTTTATTTTATCGAAAGCTTTTTTGTACCATCAGAGAGGATTCTAATGTTTTGATTTATTCTTATTTATGTGCCATGGAGCATTATATATATGTATGTGTGTTGCCTTTACATTTCTCATTGAATTTTATTATGATTTCCTACTGACATTTAAAAAATAATTCATTAAGGTAGGTAACCTTGACGATCCCAACATTTTCTACTTTAATTCTATCACGAAAGATATGAAAATGGTTTTCGAACCCAAAAGGAAAACAAATAAATCATTGAAACGACGCTGTTTAAGGAACTTAGAAAGACATTGCTCTTCAAACGACATCGCACAGAAAAAATAACTTCGTCGGCAAAAAGGGCAAAAAAAAAAGAACGAAACGACAGCGTTTAAGGAAATTTGAAACGACATCGCTCAGAAAGATAACTTTATCTGGGAAAAAAAAATAATTCACGTATTTACTTTCCGGGGTTGTGTTAATCTCTTGCTTTTCCATGTTTGTAGTTTCTCGGTAGTCGATTTGTCATAATGACTATTCATCTTCGAAGATCCGCACCGTCCATTCACCAACTGGCCCAAATCCAACGGTTCCAGTCCCGCCAACTCTCCGCCCCACCAGAATCTCCCTCCTCCTCACTGCCTCTGATCAACAACGCCTCAAACGCCAACACCGATCACGTCAAAGGTTGCATTTTCGATTCTCTCGCTAGATGGTTCTCGGGGATCGCAGGTGGCTTCAGCCTAGGGTTACTCTACTGGTCTTCCAATTCTGATTCCAATTCCACCAAGTCTTCCCTCTTTCCAGTGTCGTTTTTGTCTTTTTCTGACCCCAATGACACTACCGCGGATGATGATGATGATCATCAGAGCTCTTCCAGTTCTTTATTTCGCAAATTGTCTTTGCCTGATTACAGCTCTAACTTTCTCTTCGGAGGTAAAATTTTTAATTTATTTCTGAATTTTAGATAACTAAATAGCAAATACAGTCTTAATTTATAAAGTTGATTATATTTCAAATAATTGCAGAGGCATATAGAAGAAAGATTTTCTTTAACTATGAGAAGCGAATTAGGTTGCGGAGTCCACCTGAGAAGGTAATTTGAAAGGTTTTTTTTTATCATCTTGTTAATAGAAATTTCATGTTCATTGTATCTGTCCATCGAAAATCAGAAGTAAAACAAAAAAAATAAGGGGGGACGAAAGGGACGGTTTGTTCGTGTTTATAAAACTGTATTGTTATCTTATTTGAAGTATTGTGAAATGATTATTGTGTTGTCGCTGTTGTTGTCATTTCTGCATTGTTCAGGTCAGGTTGTATGATTGTGGGTTGTGAGACTGCCTGTAGAATTTGTGATACAGGTGGATCTACAGGACTTGGTTATTAACTGAAATCTGTAGGCTTTTAGGTGATGGTAACTCTGCCTTTTGCTTGGGAGTTTATATGACAAGTGAAAGAATTTGTATTATCATTGAGTTTGACATTTTGTATTAATTCCTGAAGGTGTTTGAGTACTTTGCATCTTTACGATCACCGGAAGGAGAATTGCTTATGAGACCAGCAGATTTGATGCGAGCTATCATTCCTGTATTTCCTCCATCTGAATCGCATCTTGTCAGAGATGGATATTTGAGAGGGGAAAGGAGTCCTGGGGAGTTAAGATGTGCTCCTTCAGAATTTTTTATGCTCTTTGATATGAACAATGATGGATTAATATCTTTCAAAGAGTGCGTTGTTACTATAACAAATATTCAGGCGCCGCCTAATATATGCCTACTTTTTCTTCTTTAGATTAATGATCTTGTTTCTTTTTATTGAAACAGATATATCTTTTTTGTAACTCTACTCAGCATTCCGGAATCAAGCTTTTCTGTGGCCTTCAAGATGTTTGACATTGACAACAATGGGTTCGTATTCATGCAATGTTTTGTATTACAAAATGACATTCATGTTCTCTAAATATGTATTTTGCTAGTATATATGGGCTCATAAGACAGCAGATTTTGAGTTGTTATCAATTAAGTGAGCCGGCCTTCATTTTCTTCAATTGATTTGGTAAGATAGAAAGTTGCTTGAGTTTTGACTCTTCACTCCCTTGTTTGCTTTCTATGTTCTCTATAAATATCTTTTAGCATGATTGAACCAATTAGTTAGTTTTTTTTATAGAAGAGAACTTAAACTCTGTCAAATCCAATGTAGAAGGTGCGGCCCATCCATCTTCATATTTTCTTTGGGTTTATCTTCTTTTGTAATTATCTATCATTTTCATCCCGTGCCACCTTTTTTTTTTTCACCTCTTGTATTTATTAGAACCATTCGAGATCTCAGAGTGCAGAATTTGGTCTTGATTTATTCTAAAACCTGGGTCATTGATGCTTTTACAAATTCTAGATCTTTCAGACCATGTTGACAATGATGCTGTGACATCTGCTGATTTCCTTTGAAACTAAGTAGCATACTAGGAAGTCGTCCTTTTTATAAGTAGTTGCATTAATTGATGCATAGCTTCCTTTGTTAATTGAATAACTAGTGTAACCCGCTGATTCAGTTATGAGGGAAATTTAATGTTGAAATGCTGTGGTTGTGTGACTGCATCACAACTTTATAACAGTTGAATGCAATTGCTTGCTGTCTTTTTCTTCCTTTATCTTCAATGTGCTGCAAAGTTGACTTTTCTCATCTATCCACAGGGAGATCAGTAAGGAAGAATTTAAGCAAGTCATGGCTTTGATGAGATCTCATAACAGGCAAGGGGCTTTCCATAGGGATGGACTTCGGACTGGGCTAAATGTTAATGGTCCTGTGGAAAATGGTGGTCTGGTGGAATACTTCTTTGGTGAAGATGGAAGAGCACGCCTCCAACATGATAAATTTGTCCAATTTATGAGAAATTTATATGAGGAAGTAAGCCTCCTTTCACTCACTCTCTGTTTCTCCTCCCTATTGCTTGAACAGTGTAAATCGTGACATTATAATGAAATCGTTTCTGCTATATTTATGCTTGTGTGATTTGATTGGCATTATACTTTGAGCTACATTGTGGACCTCTATTTTGGACAGTTCTTTCTCTTGGTCCGAATCAATGTTGTTTCACATTCTAATCCGAATTGATGTTTGTGTTGTATTTGAAAGAACATTTCATTCTTTTTGGTAGATGCTGAGACTGGAGTTTGCACATTATGACTACAAGCAACGAGGAACCATATCAGCCGAGGACTTTGCACTGTCCATGGTTGCTTCTGCTGATATGGGACACTTAAACAAATTGCTTAATCGGGTTGACCAATTAAAGAATGAGCCGCATTTTTGTGATTTACGCATTACATTTGAAGAATTTAGAAATTTTGCCAAGCTGCGGAGAAAATTGCAGCCATTTTCTTTGGCCCTTTTTAGTTATGGAAAAGTAAATGGTTTGTTGACACAGGATGACTTCCAACGAGCTGCATACCGTGTAAGACACTGGATCAAATCTCATTGCCTTTCTCATTATGTGACAACAGATTGCTTTTTGAATGTGTTCAATTCAGAAAACTAATGAAATTATTTACGTGCCGCTTTTTAGAGTTAAAATATTGTTGGGGAGCTTTGCCTATACGGATAAATAATCTGTTTTAGTCGTCACATACATAATAGTTCAATTAGCAATGGATACATACATCACAAATATATTGACCAAGTTTTCTGTGCAAAATATTAGGTCTGTGGCATATTACTCACTGACAACCTGATTGACATCATTTTCCAAGTGTTTGACTCAAATCGTGATGGAAATCTAAGCTTAGAGGAGTTTGTTAGAGTATTACACAAACGGGAAAGGGATATTGCTCAACCCGTGGAGAAAGGATCAAAGGAATATTGGGACTTCTAAATTGCTGTTGGAACTGCGCGAATAACTGCTCCATTGGAAAGTTTCTCTCTTAACCCATGTTCGGGTGGATCGTTCTGGAAATTTGCACTTAGTGGCGCTGACATTCATGATTAGGGGATTCTTATGAACTGAGATGGAGCGGCGGTCGACCAGTGTGGCAATTATTGCAAAAGTCATGGAGGAATAGAAGATCTGAAACTGAAGAGTAACCGACTGATTTGTCAATGATGTGAAGTTGTCTTGAAGGTTTCCTTGAAGAATGTTTCTGCAATCTTTCAGGGAGTTGAGCCTGAAGAAAATTCATCTGCTAGCCCCCTTTCAGGCAAATAGCAGCAGTGATTATAGCCTGTAGTAAACCTGAAATTGCGTTTGTACATACATATTCTTTAATGAAAAATCTTGGAACGTATTAGAAAAGTTCGTTTGCTTTATACATTATTGTTCTCTGGTAAAATGTAACAGAATCTTTAGTTACGCTATCGCGGCTGGTGTCTATCATCCACAATAGTGGCGACGTATGTGTAACACCGTGCCTTGAATCCGCGATGCTGCATGAAATAATGGGCTTTAGTTCTTTGCCCTCGAGGACTAAAACTGGCTTCGTGCTGTTTTATAAAGGAATTATTAAGAAGAATCCAAATCTTAATGCAGAATTGCAGACACTATCTATTCTTTCCAGTCAAAGGGAGAATATCCTATTATTGAAGAGACATCATGGCCACTCCTCTCAAGGCCACAAATATTATAGCTGTGTGCCACTGTCATGCAGTCACCTAATGTGAGCTACGGTAAAAAGAAACCTTATCTTCAGACAGAGAATAAACATAGGACGGCATGATTGTTTTAAGTTCCATTGTTGGTGTCAATGTACAAATAATCCAGAGTGATGTGATATGATTCCAGCAATTGCAGGTCAAACAGTACATTCAATTCACAGGACACAATTTGTTTCCCACACCAGTAAATCCAACATAATATTTCTCACAGCTTCAAGCATCCACCCTTGCTGCTGCGGACGCATAACTTACACTACTATCTCTCATCGTTTTGCATTGGCTTGATTGTTCATATCGAAGAAATTTGATTTTTATCTTTGTGGAGCAGTTCCCCAACATCTGTGAAAATGAAATGTAATTCAGTTAAACGCAAGCAAAATGCATTTGACCTACTGGTTGTGAAATATCATGAATGGGTTTGTAAAATGAGACAATAGGAGCTAGATGGATATTTGCATGAGTAGGAAAGATTCCATGTCGAGCCCTTGTCAAATCTTCAAAACAATTTGAGGCACTCACATGGAGAAAAACACTAATTGGATGCCGACCGCAAATTGTGTTGTCATACTCCAATAAATACTTTTTGAATGCGTCAGGATCTCCAGTTTCTATTATATCCATGCCCATTTTGTCCAAGGCTTCAATAGATTTGTGAATGGCTCCATGTTTCTTGTCATAGTACATGTAATTGAACCTGACACCAAAGACGCAACTTGAAATATGAGAAACAGCCTGAATGCTACAATCAATGCATACATTCTGTAAACAATTTGCCAGGAGGCCAAGTATCATTTAAGTATATCAAGACCACTTCTAAGATGCATAGAGGATAGAGAGAGCAATATAACTAATACATCATGCCAGTCTGGTATAGTCTAACATTTTACAAAAGTCTTTTTAAGTAAACATACAGACAAATCTAGGCTGCACGATGACATTAAATCTCAGACAGTCTACGGAAAGCATTGTTATAGGCAATTTTGTTGTCGATTTTGGTTTCGAGAAAGTTACCCACAATTTATATATTTTTATAAATATTTTACATGAGCGCGCAAGGTGCATGTCTCAAGGTATAATAAAAGAGAAAGACAGTCATTAGATTCAAAGACATGGATTATAATTAGGACATCCAAAAAGCAAAAGCAAATAAAATACTGTCAAGTTAAAAACAGAAAACAAATTTTAAGCATTTGAGCGGAACACACCGAGAACCCCAGTGACAAAAATCTGAGGACACGGAGAAGAAATTGCTGGGATCATCTACATATTTGGCTAACAACCTTCCATACATTGCTTCATTTTCAGCATTGACAGCACCGACAAGAATGGGCACAATTTTTATTGGGTGCCTATATCATTATCATTTAAGTTAATATAAAAAAAAAATGATAAAAGATACACCATAAAACAAAACTTACCCCTCAAATACTTTTGCAAGGTATGGCAAGTGCATTTCCATGCTATGTTCAGCCTCATCTACACGAATATCCATCAATTCAAATTTTCCTGTAGCTTTTAGCTCCTCGATGACTGACATGTGCAAACATAAGTATCTCTCCATTTTAGTTCAAAAGACTAACTAGAAAGTACAAATGATAGATAGAAAGCTAAAACAACACAAAGCCTTTTTCTTCTCCAGAAAGGACCACACCGGACAGAAAATGCATATGCATAAACAAGAACAATCACACATTGTATGCGAAAAAACATAATGTGGTGCTAACATAAGTTGACCAAGTTCACTATACGAACCCACATACTACCCTCTATTATACAAAAAAAAAAAAGGAAAAATCAAGTAGCATCTGCAGATAACATAAGCTAACATTTACATTCGAATTCCAGAAGATTAAAAAGAATGAAAGATCACCAAAAAAAAAAAAAAGGGAATACCTTCCAAATCAATAGGTATATCCCCTATGGGAGTCTTGTAAATTGTTGCTGTCGAAAGAGCACACTTAGGAGTGTAATAATGGTGAGAAGGACCAAGAAGGAATACCCGAGAACTGAGATATTACAACTTTGAAAATATTAGCAACAAAGTGACCAGCTAAAATAATTGATCATTTTGCAAAAAGAAGGTGCACGGACAGACAAGTATTTGAGCATGATCATCTTCGTATTAGGATATGTAAACAATGACAATTAGTCAAAACCAAACTTTAGTCAAACAACAGCCAACATCAGGTGAGAAAATGAACCATAAAAAGACTCACATGTTTGTTGGGTCTATGTTTCCAAATGCATAGGCAGCAGCACGACCTGAATATGAATAACCTGCATGCCTGCATTCCCAATTCCAGCAAAAGAAGACGGAAAAGGTTAGAACATTCTACATTGATGCATAACAGAAACAGAATAAGGGTTCGTAGTAACTTACGGAGCAATCACACCCCTCGCCTCCGGAGATTTAGGCAGCCCAGCTTCTCTGAGCCAGCCATCCAGCTCTTCTGCTAATCTTTTAGCTGACAAAAGTGATAGAAAATGAAAATATAGCTATTTACAAAGTACATTTAGGTATGTTTCAGATTGAATTGCTAGAAACACTTTTGGTAGCAGGTACTTCTAAAAATTTAGCAAAAGTACAACATTAACAAACATACCCTAGCTAAGTACAAATCAAGATAAAGAAAACATAATCAACTGCAAGCAGACAAATTTGGATAAATTTAACAATCACATCCTACTATTCTTAAAAATGAAATATTTATTTCTTTATTGAAGGGGGAAAAATGCTTCCTTTCGTCAGTTACCGGAGCAAGCGTAACTTATAAACTAAAATTCCTCAACAATACGTAAACAAAATGATAGCTCCTCCTCGAAATTAAACATAGTCTAAAGATAGAAAATAAATTATTTGGAAATTAAAGTATTGCGTTATGAAGACTTACAATCGTCGGTGTACCAGGAGCCTGCATGTGATGCTCTTCTGATTTTCTCCATTTCCAGAAATTGCGAACCCTTGATTTGAAATTTGGGAATCAATTAATCTTTGATCTTTTTGAGACGAAGAATTGAATGTTGTTCACTTACTGTGTCTGCGTATGTATAATAATAATTAATTAATATAAAAAAATGCTCACTTTGATTCAGCTTCAAAGTACAGTAACTCGAAGAAACACGTCAAATGAGGTGAAAGGGATCTCGTGCACTCGATTTTACATTGCGCTCTGCGTACATGGTCTGGGTCTCTGCATATGCTGCCACGTTGCAAGACAAATTATGTCCCCATCTCTGAATAATAAAATAATTTGTTTACCAATGGGTGAACCACGGTCCATAAAGTTGAGGGGCACAGGTAGAGCCCCATCACCAACTACTTTAGTTAGTGGAGATGGGTAGGAGAATTAAAAAAAAAAAATTCCACAAGGTCATTAAATTTTTTTGGAATTTTTTGTTATGGGACATGGTAAAAAAGTTTTACGCTCATTTGTTAAATATATAAAATTTGAAATCTTATTAACATCAGATCGTTTATAGTTTTCTTTTTATTTATTTATTTATTTGTAAGTTACTAATTTATGTATGATTTTTAAGTATTTACATTTAAATGCAAAAATAAATTTTTACGACTTCAATAAAAAAAATATGATATCTCTATTTAAATATACTTATTTCTTAAAGTATAAAACCTAATTTTTTTATTTTTTTATTTAAAAGAATATAAATGTCAAATAACTACATTTTAAATATTTCTTATTTATAAAAATAGACAAGATGTTATATACATTCAAATATTAAAAAAAATAAAAATATCGCAAAAACATTTATATTCAAACCCATTCAACTTCTAAAAAATTCAAACATATTTATATTTCAAACAAAAAAAAATTATTTTTGCATAATTAAAAATGTTGTTAAGAAAAAAAATCACTAATGACTGTACAATATTAAAGGCAACTATGGGGCAATATTGTACTTTTTAAAATAATTACTGTTAGTTATACTGTAAAAATAATCAGCTATGAAGAAAAATAATTAAATATTTAATTAAATTTGTTTTTAAAAGTACCATGAATTTTAAAAGCTGTCATATGTTAAGTAAATTTTACAGTTAAACTATTATAAGAGTATAAAAGATTAATTTGGATATAATATTAAATAAATTTTATTGACACAATTTTTTTTATTGTGTGTATATAAAAATTGATAATGAGAGTAAATATTTTATATTATTAGTTTTACTTTTTATTTGTTATCTCAATGTAATTGGTAATAATAATAATCTCTTTAGAGCTAACGATTTTATTTTATAATTAATAAGGATAATTTTAGATGTTTTAAATGTATATGAGGATGCATGTAAAATTGTATTAAGCATAAAACTAATTCTCAAAATATATTTAAAAAAGTTAATCCTTCTATGTTTTTCAATCTACATTAGACTGGGATGATTTTCTAAAAATAATTTTTTTAAAAAATTATTAAACACTAAAATTAATTTTTAAAATTTTAAAATTATTTTTAAACCTCCTAAAATAATAAAAAAGACAAGATAAATTTATTTCACCTAATATGTTTTTAGGCACGTCCATACATAACATAAAAAGAAGATTAGTAAAGAGTGGACAGTTAGCTAGAGTAGCGCGGGTGCTGTAGCAAAACTAATTGCAGAAAAGAGAAAATTGGCCACATAACATCAACACTATGACCAACGGGGGGTGTAGCCAAATTAATTGCAAAAGAGGAGAAATCCGCCATGTTAAAATTACCTTCTGAGTGGGTCTGTTTGATATCTAAAAACTATTTAGCAACAGTCGGCTCATAACTATTTAACTTAATGCTAGCTCACTTCATCTTTTTTTTTTTTTTTAATTTAGGCACTCATTTACTTTGGTCTTAAGGTCAATGGCTGAATTTCCCTTCTGTATTTTATCGAGGGTTGATGATCTGTTTTACCATCTGACTGTCATATAGTGAATAAAGAATTGTATGAAGGCATGTGTACGCTCCATCAATTGAAATTTGTAGCATTATTCTTGAATTTGTTGTTCAAGATATAGATTCAAGCCTAACTATGAAATAAAACTGGGCAAAAACACGAATCAATTTACAACATAAAAACAAATCAAACTATAAAATTTCAAAGCCTTTATTTACAGTACAAGATGTCCCATTGAACTATTAAATGAAGAATAGACTACACTGTTTCTGTTTCGTGCTACACGCAGAACTTGAAGCAGAACCCAACAAAGTGATTTGTTACAATTCCGCAAAGGCTGACACAATCTATATCATAAATAATGAACAAATCAAATGATATACCCACTATTTTCAAACTGTGAACCACCACAATTTCTCTGTGAAAGAATTTGCCCCAAAAAAAGATTGGTGATAAAAAATTATATGCAAACGGCCTTGCAGCCAACTCACAAACTCACTTCAATCAAAACCTGACACTTTCGCTCGTTGCTCCCGTACACCGAGCTGGAAAACATTATTGCGTATAGAGGAAAAAAAAATGAACACCTGGAAAACATTACACGAGTCAAATGTAATAGAATCACAAAACCAGCAAGTGATTGTGAAAAAAAAGGGAAAAAAGAAGAAAGAGCAACTCAAAAGAGCATTCCATGCGGCAAACTAAACGCACAAATAATAGCACTAATGTTGAATCATAAATCAATCAATTTCCTAAAATGCAGTGATAAGCAACTGGTTAATATATTTGATGATTCATGTTCTGGCAAAAATTATGATTTCTTCAAGGAAAGGAATACAAACCAAAGGAAAGAAAAATACAATTAGGGCTGGCCATTTTTCCCACAAAGTCGCAAGCTACCATCAATTCAACCAACAATTTGTTCCCTCCAGAACATGCAAAGGCCATAGGCCAACAAGAATTTGATCCAAAATAATCATTCTTCTCCTATGAATTTTATGTTGGAACACCAAAACACCATTCCACAGTTGCTTCACATTTGGACGAAGAATACGCTTTCTAAACCTTAATCCCAGAATAATATCAGAAGAACTAGAAGTTCAAGCACAGAGATTTTGTTCACATAAATAATAGATAAGACTCCTATCCACCAATAATAATAATAATAATAGCTAGGACATTGACTGTAATGTTAGACACAGAGTTCGTCAGAAAACAAGCTCTTCCAATAAACCAACCAAACATGTTAAACAGTTAAATGGGTAAGAAATCACATGATACAGTAATGTAATAATAGAAATTACCTATTTTAAACATGAGCTCTTGAAATATGAACCAAAGAAAACATAAGTATTTCTTCAATGCCCTTAACCATCAACCTAATTTCAAAGATTCTCCAAGATATGATGAAGTTTTGGAACCCGCCGACGGAACAATGGTTCTAGACGGAAAGATGGAACACCAATCTGCCACCTCTTAGCATCATACATCTCATTCCATGCCTGTACTATCTCGTCAATTTTAAAGCCAAAACCTGCACATTTTGCATGGTGAATAATGTTTCTTGAGAATGAATATAAGAAAATTTCAATAAGCAACATGTATGTAGAAACATTTGCAGTCTACCTTCCAGTGCAGTTTCATTTGAACAATGATTCTTTATCATGACAGCTATATCTGTCGGTGAAGCCCCAGCAAGTTCAAACTTCTCAACTGCAACTTCCAAACATTCCTCCCAAGTAGGTAACTCTAGCTTATACTCAACGACCGACCGCTCATACAATAGGGTACCCCACAAGAGATATATCTGTGAACTCATGTTTGCAGCCTTCTCTGCAGATTCTTCTGGAGAAATGTCTTTATACAACCCATCTAACCCCATTTTTTGCAACTGAGCTTTGTATTTATCATATTTGGAAAGACCATTCAGACGCTGCTCCTCCATCTCCTCCCACATCTGCATGCCCTTCTCCATGCTGTCCTCGGCTTTATTATAAAGCTCCAGGACCTCCTCAGCAGGCCCACTCCCTAAATCAATCTTGTTCCCAATTGCATGGTACCAACAAAGCTTTGCTTCCTCAAATTGTTGTTGCCCAAGTGCAAGAAGACCTTCATAGAAATCTTGCTTGATCTTCAGGGCTTCTTGATATCTCATTCCTGCCTTAGTGTACTCTTTCTTAGCCCACTCATACGCAACCTTAACCTGGGCGACAATGGATTCCCGCGAACCATCTTCTGGGAAGAAGATTCGCTTCCTTGCTCTGGACAAGTGAATATTTCCCCAGTTGAACACTGCCAGAGCCGCCATCTCTTGGAAGTTATCTGCAGCCATTTCAAAAAGCTCCTGGGCTTCATCACTAGTTACCGTATCCTCCATTGCTTCAGAGTATAACTTCATCCCCAGTTCATGAAGATTTAAGAAGGAATCAGAATCAAATCCCACGTGATTTTTAAACAATCGGGCAAACTCAATGATCCAATCTTCAATACAAGTTGATTGTTGTTCAACTTTTACAACTTTCCCCACCTTTCCATTCTCAACAATATTCCTCGGTTCCTCTTGAAACTTATGCTTCTCATCCTGACTGCCAATTCCATCATAAGCTGGTTCCTGATCAGGACTAACTTCAGCAATATACAATCTAAGGAAGCCCTGTGAATTAAATAGCATTTCAACAAACCTCAGCTCATTTGTTGTAGTGATTGTAACCAAATCACCCTCCTGATCCTTATACTTCACAAGAACACCCTTCAAGCTCGGAAACCTATCCCGAACAATATCCCTCACCAGTCTAATACTACAATTGACTGGCAACTGTGCCCACCTTATATCATCTCCAAACACCAACTTCACTGTCTTCGTAACCACCTTTTCTTCCTCATTAACAACGTTTGTAACCTCTTTCTCTTCCTCAACAATCTTAGTAACCACTTCTTTATCCTTAATGTCGCTCATGTTCTCCTCCACAACAACCTTATCTTCTGCTTTCTTCTCTTCCTCTTTACCACTCTTTTTCTTCTTTTTAACTTTCTCTTTCACCACTTTATGTAAATGCAGAGCACCATATGCCTCACCACTACCATCCAAACCAAATTCTTTCATTTTCTTATCGATATCAATCCCCTTCTCAATCATACTCTTTTTCACACTCACTAAAACCTCTAAAGCTAATGAATTATTTGGTTCCATACTCAACACATTATTAACATCCCTAAATGCAAAATCCAATCGATTCAAAGCTTCATAACATTGAGCTCTCTTCAACAAAGCTTTGCTAAATTTAGGAGATACTTCCAAAGCCAAGTTACACTCATTAATTGCTCGCGGGAATTCGCCAAGCCCCATTTGCATATAACAAGCAGCCATATTAGTTCTCAAATAAGCAACATCTATGTGATTCTTAGGCAATAGCTTAAGGGCTTTTTCGTACTTCAACATGGCACCTTCATGGTCACGTTTTTGAGAAAGTTTGTTACCTTCTTCTTTAAGCTCTTGTGACATGCTTATGAACATCGCTGTGTCTTCATCAAACGCCTTTGAGCTTGCTTGATCGGATGTGGTTTTGACTAATTGCTTACCTTTCGTGTCACCCGCCGCCGCCCCTTGGATATTCTTCTTCTTCCCTGTTGGTTTTCCCATGACGGATAATTAATTCAAATCTCCCGCTTAATTTTAATTCTCAAAAAAAATAAAAAAAAAAAAAACACAAAAAAATGAGTTTCATTCTGCGCGAGGATTAACGAAAGAGAACGTGAAATGGGATTTTGTGACAGAGGAGAAATGTCAAGGACAGACAGACATTTCTGGTTTGGTGCGCATTCTAGGGTTTCATTTTTTAGTCTTCTCAAATTTTGGTCAACGATTCGAGCGAAATGGTGAGCACCACTTTCGGGGCGATGCGCGTGCAAGAACGCGCGCTCTGATGAATACTATTGACTTATTGTAGGTGATGTTGATGGCGGTTGGCTCGCTGGCGGGGAACCTCTCTCTGGCGCATAACAAAGATGGCAATTTTTATTTTTTGTCCCAGCTCTAGTCAATTTGAAAGTTTATCCCCTTTTCACTTTTAATTTTTGAAAGGGCCACCTGAGCAGGGCATTTTTTTTTTTTTTTAAGTTTTATGTTTGATGAGGCCATTTTAATGATTTTAGCAGGGGTAGTGTGGAGGGTGGATTCATTTATTAATGCATAAGTTTATTCCGACGGGAATGTACACTGTTGAGTTATAATATGATGTAATTTAAATTAATCCTGAAGATGTTATTAGAAACTCAAAAGTAGTTTAATTGATTTTACGTTTGAGTCACTAGTTACAATTTGGTGGTTAATTTAAGTTACCTCATAGCATCCAACGGGGATTAATAATCATTTTTTGCCCTCCTTTTCTTTTCTTCTTGCTTCCCTTAAATTTGCAAAATGAGACAATAGCGCGAGAGAGAGACGTTGGAATGAATTGACTGCTCTATGGAGCCACTTGCCAACACAAAACACTTGTATCCAGGATCAGGATAGGCACATTACAATAATTATCAGCATTTTCATAATTAAGTTTCGACTATTCCAGAGACGGTCAAAAGAACTGAAACGCAACGCAGACACGTTCCAAATAAAAAATATACATATCACATCAAAATATTGAATAATGCAGTATTCTGTTTTTTTATTGGGGGATCATACTCACTAGTCACTTCATAACATATATATATACCGGTTAAGTTTAGGTCTATGCCTTTAGCATTCACTTTATACACATAAGCGGCTAAAGCCTAGTTTGTTGCCTTGCTATTCAACTATCCATAGCTCAGTCACCTTCAGATGTAGAGGTAGGCTGATCACCGACACTTCCATCTGGTGGCAGCACGGCCCATGTATCACCAGGTTCATTAGGTTCAATGACGTATACTTCTCCATTTGTTAGTCCCACTGCAAACTGAGTTGGTTTCAGTGGATGTGCAGTTATTGCATTCACGTAGACGTGGAGACTGCTGCAGTAACAGAAACACAAGATTTTGTCATAGCTAAACACAACATATATGATCAATTGAATGATCCAATATTGCAGAAACTTATTTTCAAATGGAATAATAATCAGACAATACAATCAATTTTACTGCACAAAGTGAGTACCTAGGAGGAGGAAGGTATGCAGTGGATAATATCCGGCACTGTACTTCAAGATTTGAAGCTTCATGTATGGACAAAGTTCCATCCACAAAGCTGGTGAACACCATCCGACAATCGCATGAGAATGTTGCTTGGGAGATGGGAACAGAACTTATTGGAAACCACTGTAAGTAGAAAACAGAACATTTTTGTAGTTATGAGCTTGAAAGAGCCTGCAAACAAGACCATTCCCACTCATACAAAAACAACACAGAGAGGAAGTGCACAACAAACCTGCTTCAGACAAATCAGTTCCTCAGCTTCATATATTGCTAGATGAGTTTCATGTACCAGAAGGAAGCGTGTCTGGTCCGTATGAAACTGGATGTGTGTACCAGATGGTGCTAGTGTCATCATCCCGCCAGCCTGCAAGGATCTGCATGTCCGTATTCCCCATCCGTCAACATCCCACACAACAATCTGCAGAAGAAAATGAAAACATGAGTGGTACTGAAACTTTCAATCACCAATGGTTATACAGAAAATGTCATGCATATCATGTCTAATTGCCGTCTAGTGTATGCATGCTAGGGAATTCAAACACTAACCTGAGCATCACCTCCAGATGAAACAAGTATATTTAGAGCATCAGAGAAGACAAGGCCAGTGACTCTTTTAGAATGACCCTCAAGCTTGCTTATGACCTGCGCCAGTAAATTTAATGAGAAACATTAGTTAGGAGTCTCAAAATGTAGGCTTGAAGCGTGCAAAATTTAGGGGAAGATATACCTCAGAAGACCGGGCATTATATATTAGAATTGTGGAATCATCCATGCCAATAGCAATTACATTGTTGTCACGGGGGTTGAATGCAAGACTTGTTGCTGCTGGTGATGGAGGCATAATGCTCAAAATTGTCTATGCACAGCCACCAAAGTAGGAGAACAGTCAGTTAGATCCAAACATAATTGTAAACAATGACACAGAAGAACCTTGATTTTGGATTTTAGATTTTCTCAGGTACTAGAATATTAGATTTTCTATTTGAGCGAAACAGAACAGTGGAAAGTAAGCAAACCACCTGCTTCAAGCATTTTTACAAGCTATGGAAGGAAAGAGAATTCAAGAATTATCTTGCACAATAGTAGTAATGCAAGTTTTCAACTTCAAAGCAAACATATGTTTTTCTCTTATGCACACTTTGAAAAAGAAATCTGAGATTGTGATAATAGTTTGCCATAATTATTCGATCATAGATAAAGAAAATCGTACATGGTGAATAGGGTGTAATTCGACATTACAAAATTTTGAACGGTGGTTGTAGTTCACTTAGAAAAACAAAGTTGAGATTATGATAATGGCTTGCCATGATTATTCAATCGTAGATAAAGAAAATCATTCACGGTTGATAGGGTGTGATTCAACATTACAAAATTTTGAATGGTGGTTGTAATTCACATATTTCTTGAGCTTACCTTAAATGTCATCACATTATACAGGGAAATCATCCCTCCAGAAGCTGAAAAGAGATATGAATCATTCTTGGACAAAGCAAAACAAGACAAAGTCTCTTGAGAATTGCTGTCTGTAGTGTCATTTACCATAAATTCTGGGCCGTGCCTTGGTTGATACAAGCGAGGAGGAACCTTGGTAGTTGCCTACAATTAACAACATATCACCCCGACGATAATACAAGTCATATGAAATTCAAAATGATAAAAGGAACAACTATGGACCGACTCCTTTTCACCTCAGCACTCAAAGTCAGGTCATTCCTTGGCCATCTCCACATTAGATGAACGCCATTTGATGCTAATGCAAAAATGGCTTGACCTCCATTGTTGTAGGTTAGTCTTGATATCTGCAGGTGCAAGAAAGGAGAACTATGAGAAACTTTTATTTCATTTCCTTCAACTTGAAACCCAATTATCGATATGTTTTAGGTGGTTTAGTATCCGTGAGTCTTTGCCACTTAAAGTTTCTCTAACATTTGTGGGTTTTGATAATGTAATCATTCTTTACAAATTTAGAAGTTCAGAAGAAAAGTTAACTAGAAATAAGGTTCTACTCATGGATAGCTGATTAGAGGAGCATAGAACAGTTAACTCAACTATAAAGAATATCTGTGATTAGTACAGTGATGAGTCTATTTGTATACTAGCAAGCAACAGGAAACTCAATCTACAAAAACTTCAAGGAAGCATACAACAGTTGCAAAAGAAAATTTCTAATATGTCATTTACTCAGTTCTTATTTACTGGCATGCATGGCATTCAGCTAGTATTGTGCCATTCTATCACATTGTAAGTGGCTCTGTTAAAATGCAGATTTATAAAGCCTGATATATATACCACAGCAGAAGAAATTATTAAAATTAAAGACAATATATGAAAATTGAAGCTGCATAACCTTGTTTGCTTTCAGTTTAGAAGGGAGCAGCAACGACTGGCAGTCCGAAGGCCCGGCAAATAAGGGCTTCTCAACCTCTAATCTGTTTTCAGCTTCGACAGAAATTTCTGGTTTCACATCCTTTAAGTCCTTTGGATCCTCATTCTACGGCAGACCAATGTTATTATGAATAACTTCAGAAGTAGTATCTCTAAGACATAATTCTGACTCAAGTTTGCAAAAGATGGAAAGGCATGAGTTCCAACTCTTGCAATGTGACTGGTGAAATAGAAACATGAATCTCAGAAAACTGATCTCATCCTGAACTGACTCACCACTGAAACGCTTCCATTGGCAACTCCAGCACCAGTTACAGTTGAAATAGGATTGATAGAAAGCTGCATGATATAAAATGTATCAGGAAGGATGAATATTCAATGGAAAACAACAAGAGAATACTTAATATGCTAACCTTCCTCAAATTATCAGAAAGAACTCCAGCAGCATCAACAGAATTACTTTCAGGCCATTCCAATATCTTTATTCTGTTTTCATTTGCAATGACAGCCAACAGTGTTCCATTCTTGTTGAAGCAAATGCATGGGTTTGCCTTTGAGACCGAAAAGATTAGAAATGCAACTTAAGGCACCATTTTATACTTATGAACTGAAACTCACTTAAAATTCCTTGTTGAACCATAGAATAGAAGAATTAACACTCATCTCATTAACAGTGTATGTCCAGTAAACAACGACTTACTGGTAATCCTCCACCAGCATCAATGATTGTCAAGAGCTGAACCTTGTCCATATCCCAAATTTTAATTACATGATCATCTCCAGCAGCCAAAATCTGGTTCTTGGCTGTATCAAAATGCACTACAGACACAGAATTATGCTGCAACTGCAACCCTTGGTAGGTTCTCTTTATAGCACCTTCACTTTCATTCCATTCAACAAGGAATGACTCTCCTTCTTTAGAAGTTCCACATGAAAAGAGCCTGAAAAAAGATTTTAAGTATAGTTTCCAATCACATACAAAATATAAAAAAGATCAAAGATCAAATTATAAAAGTTCAGCCCAAGCAATAAAAAACCTTCGGCCATTAGCACTGTAAGCCATCCTTGTGCAGCCAAGACCAGGAGCATCATAATCAACCCTAGCTCCTAAATTGTCATACAACCATGCTTTTATCTTGCCATCCACGGATATTGAGAAGATAAACTACGACAAAAAAGGATACATGAACGTACATTACATTAAACATAAAAATTCCCAGAATCATGAAAATCACCACAATCAGTAATGAGTATAACCAAGAGATGCCCTTACATGAATGTTTTCCTTAGCATGAGGGCAGAGAGAATAAACAGGAGCATCATGACCTTCAAAGCTAAATGTTCTGGAACCAGTAACTGCATCCCACACCTTTAACACAATCAAAGAGAAAACACAATGTCACTTTCTCTACAACTTCAAAAATTATTATGCAATGTCAAAGGTAAAAGCAACCTTAATTGTCTCCTTTTATTTAAATAAGAAATAAAGAAAAGTAAGAGCAAACACTTGGAGTGATATATTATTACTACACAGAGAAATGAGTAACCCAAAGGCAAAGAGAATGGTCAGACACTAAAGAAAATTGCGGAACCCATGGTAGTTGTGGAGAGAGCATAACCTTAATTATCTTGTCATCACCACATGTTATAACCAAAATTTGCTTACAAGGGGCAGAGAAAGCAAGATCATTTACGTTGCCAACGTGTGCATCAATCTAAATAGAAGGAAGGAAAAAAAAATCAAAATTGGCAGTTGAATAGAAAAGTAAAAAATGGTACTGCTGATAGTTTGGGCATTAATAAAGCTACCTCCAGTTGCTGCCGAGCATCACTACCACCATGGTAAGCATATAATTGGACAATATGTTTTGAATATGCTACCCCTGTTCACAAGAAGAACATAAAAATCCAATCAAATTTCTAGCTACATTTCTGCTCAAGTGATCCTAAATTTTTGTACTTGCCTAATAAAGAACCATCCGGACTCCAAACGACGCGATTAACAGAAACACCTGGATCTCTAACCAGAGCAGTCTGCGTATATTTACAATTGATTAAGATTTCAAGAAATTCAACACCATTCTTAGCTAGATGTTACATGGTTTTGGTTAGGAGGAGACAGACCTTGAACAACATCGAGCATGCTCCAATATCCCAAACCTTAAAATTTCTGGTAAACAACTTTTGGCCAGAATTAACATCCCACAACCCTATGTCCCCCACATTGGTTCCAACTGAAGGAATACACCAGCAACATTGTTGAGTGAACAAGTTAAGAAAGAAATGTTAAATAATCACCATAAATTGAGAAGTACAAAACAAATTTTGTATGGGGAACCTAGAAGAAGAGTATGCTGAACAGGATGAAAATCCATGTTCACTGGAGATGATGAGCCCTCAATCAGTGTCCGTGCAACTGTCTTGGGAAAATCAGAGAAGCTTGTTTCTCCAAAAGACTGAAACATTTCCTTCTTCAAAGAGTTCTTAGGTGAATAATCAGGAATGTTTTTGAGACTTACACCAGGATACGTAGCTGTTGATGCTTGCTACACAAATAAGTGAAAAATCATGGCTACCAAAAAATAAATAAATCTCCTACTTTTGGGATGATGCAGCAAAAGTTAACCTAGCTTTACCTCATTCAAAATCCTGACAGGCCTTTTCTCAGACATAAGATCAGAATCCCCTGGGCCATCCATAGTTACAGCTGCTAAGATAAAAAAATGATTGCGAAAGATGAGCTTAAACCGTAGACCTTGAACAAAATAAAAATAAAAATAAAACCACAACCTTTGTTTGTTGGATCACTGAGAGACAAAGCTCCAGTGGAAACTGCAGAATCAGCTAGCATAGATGAACTAAAATTCCAACTGCTAGGGGAAGGCGTGGTTTGAGGAGGCTGACAATGAAAAAAGGGAAAAAAAAAATCTCAAACAGGTCTAAAAAATGCAGAATTAACATGTTTGGACAAGAGCTGTAGCAGAACCACAAGTTAAGCTTACCAGTGCATTACTCTCTGTTGACTGGCCTGAAAAATCAGTTTCTTGCAGTCGACAAACATGGTCCACAAAAAGGGTGTTTATATGAGGATTTGGCCGGGGATTTGCACAAAGCACATGCTGCCAGTTCAGGCTGTCACACAAGATTCATTCAGTTCTCTCTTAATGCTCGACTTGTATGTCAAAAATTAATAAAAACCATCCAAGATGCCAAGGAACATGTAGCACAAATCAAATTTTTATCCAAGCAAAATATGTGACATCAGATGTGGAGTCTGAAGACAAAAAACTGAAGTTATTACCTTTGGTTAACGAGACGCCGGAGCCTCTGTCTTTTAATGCTAGGAAATTTCAATTTGCCCTGTAAAATGGGATTTGCCTCAATTATTTGTTTGAGTTCAAGCACCATATTTTTCCTTGCAGACAATGCATCTCCATAGTACTTTGAGAGCAACTCATGGTCCCTTTCAAACACACAAGAGAGAGCTCATCTTATGTCGTACTGTTACAAAATTGAAATTAAGGAACAGCTATAAACTTGATACCTCATATATGTCTGAAATTAAGGAACCGGTGTAAACTTGATACCTTATGTTATCTAATGTCAAAAGCTGAGCCAGCTCTTTAAACAGCTTTTCATCACCAGGAGCAAAAACTTTTAAATCCTTCTTCAGGATATTTAAGGCCTTTGCATGGTCATGGCTGTAAAATAACCAAACATTCCTTAAAAGAGAAAAAAAACAAAACTAGCAACAAAATTCTGCACAAGAATGATAATTTGAGATCTATAAAAGATCTATAAAAGCGAAAAAGAAATACAAAGCAGACTAAATTTACCTGTCCAATGCCTCAAAGAAAGTCTGCTTCCTGATCTCAAAGTAGATCTTAGTTGAGTACCTATTATCATCTAACTTTGTGAAACTAGAAAGATACTTCTCAACATCTACCCATTTCCCATCAAGTATCATGTCCTCGAAAAACTTCATGTCAAAGTAAAATCTGCTTTCCCGCTCAAGCCTATGCATAACCAACTAAATGAATGATTAAATCTGATATAATCAAATTGAGAGCGCCAGATAGAGAAAGAAAGAGAGAGAGAGAGGTACATGCGAGCACTTTCTGTAAAACCTTCCTCATCAAGGAACTGTAAGATTAAGAAAACAAGGTCTTTATTGAGCTTAGACATCTCCACGGTAGTCCTTTCTAGTCTCCAAACCGGTAGTCCTTTCTAGTCTCCAACACCTATAAATGAAACCAAATTTGGGAAATTGATAAACGAAATAACTTATAACCCCCCCCTTAAAAAAAAAAAAAACAAATCAAACTGGAGCCAAATATAATTCTGAGGCTCAATTGGTCAAGCACAACATTTCTTTTTTCTTTCTCGAAAGAGAAACATAACACGCAAAATCTAAATCTTCATTTCTCCTCTCAATTTTTTCATAAAAACTGCACTTAGTTTCTACTGTTTTCTTGAAAATACTTAATATAGAAGCATCTCTGGGATATTGACAAGAAACTACACAAAAATCTTTTCTTTTCGTTCATTTTCTCAGCAACCAAACACAACCGCAAACAAACACAAACACAAAATAACCACAATCAAGCAGCTCCGACGGTTGTAAATCCTTTCCTCCAAGCAAAACAATAATTCATGAATTTGAAACCTGAGAAAAAATTTCACTTCCTTGTTTCCTCCATTTTCTCGGCAACCAAACACAATAAAGGGTTAGGGCTTTGATCCACCATCGAAAGGAATCCTAAACAAACAAACACATGCCGCAAAACAACAAAATTAGACAGCCGTCTTCAACAACGCAAACAGAAACAAGCCACCGTCAAAGATAATCGAGCAGATCAAGAAAGAATCATGAGAAAGCAGCTACACATAGAGTAGACATTGCACAAATAAAATAAAAAATAAAATAAAGAATCGGAAAAGTAAAGAAATTCAAGCTTAAAATTTTTTTTTAAAATAAAATCATTATACTTGATTTTGGCCGACGGAGAAACCTGTACTTACAGCTTAAGTTAGCATAGATGAAACCAAATATTATAAATAAATTTATTTATTTATTTTCCTTTAAAAAAAATTAGAAGTAAAGGAGTAAAGGCTCACCTGAGAAAGTGAACAAAGAGCGCGAGTTAATTATGATTTTTTTTCTCTTTTTAATGTTTAGTGGTTGTGTTGCTCTCTTTTTATCTGAAAACTTTTACTTTCTCTCTCTAAACCCGTTGAGGCTATTAACGGCGCACTATGACTGTGAGAGTCGTGAAGTAGAGGGGATTGGAGTGACTGACCATATAACTGTAGCGGGGTGTACGGGACGATAGCTTCCTGGCTTATCATCTTTTGAAATGCATGCGCGTGATAAGTTCACGGGCTTATATAAGAACGTTACCTGCGGCCCGCTGGCGGGGTCCCTCATGCTTGTACAACCTCCCTATCATTTGATTTTCAATATTTTTTATATTTACCTTCTTCTTTTTTATTGGGAAGTGATATCAAACGTGGACATAACTATCTCTAAAATCACCCAATAAAATGCAACTGTATTTAAATTGTTGAAAATTATATTCCCCTACAAATTGGGCTCGCAAGGGCTTGAACATCTCAGCAAAGATTTTAAATTTAGATGTAGAAGTTTCAAATAATCTAATAAAAATTTGAAAATTTTCAAATGTAACGTATTCTTTTTTTAATGATTTCTTGTATTATATTCATGATATAAACATTATAGTGCATATCACTTAAAAGTGAATTTAATAAAATTTACAAAGTATCTAACGAATAATATTTCTTTGACAGTAAGTAATTTGATGAGTGATAAAATAATTTTCTCATGAACAAAGATATAGAAAGTAAGATTAAAGGGTAGACGTCACTTACTAACCTGATATTATTATTAGTTATACTTTGTATCATAATTTTGTAAGTATAAAATTATTTATAGGGGTTGACTGAATGAACCGTTTGAGGCTGGAGGGCGGACCCCACTAGACCAAAAAATTAAAGACAAGAGAAGACAAAGGGTTGTACTGAAATTAGATGATTTTGCATGCAAGTTTTACTGTTTAGTCTCTTATAATTTACCATTTGTATGCTGTTTTATGCCATGCTGAATAAGGAACCAAATCCTATTCATTAATGTAAGTGAGGACCAAGGTAGATTAATCATGTGCCATATGACATGATAAAATAAGGAATAACTGTAAAAAAAAAAAATCAGAAATGCAAGATATCTAAATTAAATCCATCAACTTAATATTCAAAAAATAAACAATACTTTAAGACGACGGAGGGTAAAATTTCTTCTATATGGTGGTCAGAAAATATAGTAAAATTAAATATATTGAAGAAATTATAGCTAATTGATTGTTCCTAATTAAAGAAAGGCTATGGATTTGGCCTTGGCATTGGCAGCAGCAGAAGAAGAAGCTGCAGCTCTTGCATACATAAAGAGGCGCTGCAAGCACGAAGTGCTGGTAATTGGAAATTGCAATTTGCCGCTGAACGCGGGATTTTCTTGGATGCATTGCTTTAATCCGCTCATTATATTTCCTCTTTCAGTCTTTGGGTCACCATACTTGGCAAGTGATTCATATTGCCTATAAAAAAATTGCCAATGAACTCAAAATTAATGAAACCCACGTATGTGTTGTACATGCGAAAGTCCCCACAAGAAAATGATTACAGAATTGAAAGAATGAGACCGTCATCTCTCACAAAACTTATTTTATCATTTATGTTTCTTATATTTAATTTCTAAAACTTCATTTACAATGATACCATTAACAATTGCCTTTTTTAAAAAAAATAAAAACTATATATTTGGCGCTACATTTTAATTATATTATGAGGTATTAAAATTTTATAATAATAATAAAAAAGAACTTGTTACATACATACACGACACACACATACATGAGACGAAAGTTTCATCCTATACGAATATGAGATTTATACCTAAAATTCTCCAATGCCAGCAGAAGACTGGCCTCCTTGAAAACTTCTTCGTTATATGTGGAGAAAGCTTTGATATCTTTCATGAGGATGTCCAAAGCCTTCATTCGTTCATGCCTATATATCAATACAAAATAATAATAATACACACACACACACACGCACATATTAAAGATTGACAGTTAAAAAAAATGTGGTAATAATAAAAAATTATTAATTAGAGAATTTAATTAATTACTTGTCCAAGGCTTCAAGGAATTTCTGTTTTCTAAGTTCAAAATAGGTTTTGGTTGACAGCATGTTCTCATGAATTTGAGTAAAACCAGAGAGGTATTTCTCTGCTTCATCAAGCTTCCCAGCAAGCACCATGTCCTCAAAATGTTTCATGTCGAAGAACAAACCCGATTCACGCTCAAGGCTACACAGTTAACGATAAAGAAGAAATTATATACAAATTAAATGACGTTTAGAATTCGAATGAGATCTCGAGAGAGCTAGGGAAGAGAAAATTAAATTACTATTACATGTGAGCTGATTCTATCATATTTTTCTCTTTGAGAAATTGTAAGATGATGAATATGAGCTGTTTGTTGATGAGAGAAGCCATGGCCTGAAAATCATAAATACAAAAACAGACCCAAATAAAATTAAATATGCAAACAAAATAATAGGGAGTAAAACAACAAAAATCTCGTAACAAATGGTGAAAAGCAAAATGCAAAAAGCAATGGTGAAGAGAATCAAGAGCACCGTGCATATAAAGCTCACGCACAGATTAGAATTATTGCACCTTTTGAACTGAAAAATTTCTTTTGGTGCAGTGCGGGAGCATTAATTTATAGTACTGGTGGTGGGTTTGATTCTTTTGGCCGGTGAATGATGAAGATATAAGCCCTGGTGCTTATGATGCACACACTATGTACAATTTATATAATTTTATTTTGACCTGAAATTTTAATGGACTCTACGGTCAAGGTTGGCCACCTTGTGGGGCCACTGCGTATTGCGCTCTCTCACAGGTACTAGGTTTCTCTGCATCTCTTACTATGATATCTTGTGTACGACTTCAATCTTGGCCGCAGATCTAAGATAGCAATTTTCGGATATGGGATTGTTTAGTACTTTGTCGTTTCTATGAGTGCAAATGTTACCATAGCCATTGAATTATATCAATTTATAACTAACAGTGTACTAAAGGCCTCCGATACTATGAGAACCATTTATTAGTCACATGGTAAAATTAGATCATTTTAATTTTTTTTTACATTATGAGAAATTGAAATAATTTCTTTAAATTATTTAAAGGCAGATTTGATGGGTTATGTGCCAAATATTGAACATCTTATTTGTGACATGACAACCTCAAGGTGGGATTTCATTAGATTTTTGTCAATCTTTAAAAAATATTAGGACATTCATGTCTATATTACACTATAACAAATTTACCTATGCATAATTCAATTAATTTCACATTAATTCAAGATCTTATTTTAAATTACTTAATTTTTAAAAATTAATGATCTGAAAATAAATTAAAGAACTAAATTTATAGGGAAATTTTGAGGATAATTATCATTAGTAAATAATAATACTTGGTGGTAAGTCTGTTAATCATGATGCTTAATTAGTGATAGTTACTTGATGAGAATACTAGATCCCAAATTCCCAACCTCATCGTAAGCTTTACCCTTCAACGAGGAGTGAGTCATGCTCTTCTTTTAGAGCGTGTGGGAAAACTTTTCCCCCAACAGGTGATTTGGCGACAATGACTACCTTCACCGGTAATGGACAAAAGCAAAAACGTGTGGGGCCCACTACTAAAGGATCTTTATGGACACGCCTTTGTGTTACGTTGCTTGGACGATCTAAAAAGGGTTCGAATACTTTGCGAAATTACGACCGTGCCACGGAAGTTCCAAGTGGAAACATAAGATTTTGTCCTGATAACGTCACCCGCGAGGGGTAGACATGACTTTAACCTTGGAGTTACGCACTTAAGGTGTGTATGTTACACTCTTATTTTATATTTAAATAATGTAATATTATATTATTTTATATTTTATTTTTATTTAGGTGTTTATTATTAGTTTATTAAATTGTCAAATAAAATCAATTTTTATATATTAATTATTCTAATATAATTAAATAATACATTATTTAGTTATATTTTTAATATAATTAAAATATAATATAATATTATTGAACAAGAAATTATAAATTTATAATTATAATGTAAACATAAAAATAAATATTAATATTATATAATATTATATTAAATTAAAAATCTGTTTTTGTTTATTATTATAATAAATAAGTAAATTAATTAATTGAAAAAACTATTATGGTAAATTGTTGCCAATCAGATTTAGTTAATGCAGCAATTGCTTCCAGCAAACATAGGGTTGCTTTCCATAATGCAATGTAGCCTCATGTTCTGAGGGGTGCCGAAAACACCCTTAATTAACTAACTAAAAGTTTAATTAGTTGCAATCTAATATGGACTAGCAAATGGCTTAATTATGGAGTTTTTCAAAATATGGAATAATTAATTGATTGATTTTGAGTTGGATTTCATTTTAATTATCTTTTGTTATAACTAGGTATGAAAATTAATTTAAAAGAACAATTCATATGAACAGCCAATTTCATTTGAAATTATATCTTAGAGTTGATGAGAAACTTAGGGATAATACAAATTAAAAGTTAATTTTAAAAACATTGGTAACATTTATATTCTATAAAAACATTCCAATTGGAGTCTAATAGTTAGTTTAGCTCTTTATCATTTCATTATTTTTTTGGGTAACAAAAAGTAATAGCGCGAATAAGATTTGCATTTATTATTTGTATCCCAAACTTTTAAATTAACAGTTAAACACATACATATTTAGTTTTTAACTTCTAATGCTATTTTATTTTTCTTTATAAGAATTTGTTTTCGTTTTTATAGGGCATTTACTATTACTCATTAATGAATCGAAAAGTTGTTTGTCCATACTATTCTAGAGCCTTTCTATTTTATCTTCCAAATAGAAATTTTGTACATAAAAAAGGTTCATAATTTTTAGTAATTCATAATTTATTCATTGATATCTAGTTAGACACCTTGTATCTTATTTGTAGCTTAGTATTTGAATGGGCACTAAAGAATTGGTCAAATTATGTCATAAAATTATAAGAAAATACGTTATTTTTTTGAAAGGTATAAATGAGAATGAGAAATATTTCATTTAACAACAATTCGTGTCTTATATTATTGCTCGAGCTTGGTAGTTGTGAATACAAAGTGCATTTACGACTAGGTTTGGCAAAAAAGCCTAGGCCGGCCCAAGCCCGGTTAGGTTTAGCTCAGGCCTGCAGGTTTTAAGCTCGGCTCGCATGATAAATTTAAAGGTATGAGCTCAAAAATTCAAAATCCATTGATAATGTGCTTCGTTATGGGCTTAATGTATAAAGCTCTGGCTTTATATTATATAAAATAAAAAAATAAAAATAAAAAATAAATAAAAATATTAAAATTTAATGCTGGTTTATTTTTTATATTATTGTTTATAATTTATTATGTTGTATTGTTAGTATTTTTAAGCCCGAACTTTATATTATATAAAATAAAAAATTCAAATAAAAATAAGAAAAAGAAAACAAAAAAATTAAATAAAAATATCAAAATATAATACTAAATTACTTTTTATATTAATGTTTATGGTTTATTATGTTGTATTATTATTATTTTGTATGTTAGATAATCATGCATTGCATAATCATTTATAATTTAAGTTTATAGTCTTATACTTTTATTAAAAAATTATTTTAAAAAAATTATAAAAGCCAAGCCCAGCCCGCTCATGATTAGATGGGTTTTTAGTGGGCAAACTATTTTATTTTTTGGATCGTGGGTTTTGGGCCAGCAAAAGTTCTTCCTGCCTCGCAAATTGCCAACCCTATTCATGACCACCTAAATTATTTCTAGAGATTGAAAAAGTATTTATCTTTCCTTTTTAAATTCTTCTTCTTCTCATCTCTCTTTGTAATATATTTTTAATAAATAAAATTAATTTTATTTTTTATTTTCAAATACCTTTTTTATGCATAATTTAATTTTAAATATTTTTATTTCAATTATGCTTGACTAAATATTAATAGTTAGGGGAAGATGAAACTCTTCATAAAAAATATTGTTTAATCAAATTTTATTTTTAATTTTATAAATTAAATTATTTTTTATTTAATTTTATACATATTTTATATTTTAAAATTTTGATTTATTATAGATAAATACGGGTGTTTGGCACAATAAATTCTTAATATCTTAATATAAGGTATGATAAAATTGTGTTTTGATTTATTGTAGACATATTAATTTTGGAACAATAAATATTTAATCTATAATAAAATTAATTGAAAATATATTACAATAAATAATTAATTAGTTTTGTTTGGAGCCTCGAATTGTATGAAATTATTATTTTTACCTAATAAACACACAAAATACACAAAATCAAATAATTAGAAATTCATAATATATTACATAATTACACACATAAAATCGTAATATAAGCACAAAATGATATTTTTATCATTAAAGAATATACAATTTTTAACACTAATCAATTTTTTATCAAAAAAAAATTAAAAATTTATTAAATGAGTGACACAAAAATAAAATATGTCTAGTTAAAAATGAGAATCAGTAAAATAATGTTGCAAGAGCTTACAGCCATATGAATTTGAAACATATTAAATTAAAGAGTTCCAACTTATAACATTTCCCTAAGAACGAAAAAGGACAAGTGAAACTAAATAGAAAAGCGCATAACATTAAGACATTTCACGAAAAGTTATGAGGTTGCAACATCAACCATAGTTCAAATTAAGTTTTATTAACTTTTTGAAATTTAAACATCTAACGGTTTCCATAGTTCAGTTTAAATACTTAATTCATAATAAAATTAATGAAAAAAATAATTTATACAATTAATTTTTTGGGCAATAAATTTAAATAAAAATGGTAAAAAAAATTCATTAAATTTTATTTATTATTAAGAGTGGATCCATAACCCTAACTGATTTAATTTTATAGTTTTACTTTAAATTAAGTTGCATAAATTCAAATTTTATTTTTATTTTTAGATAAAATAAAATAAACAAATTAAATCTTTTCTCCGTGAATTGACCTGACTCACCGAGCTATTATATAACAAGACACTCTTATACTTGGGAGTTAAAAATCACTTTTAAGTTATGTCAAAAATATATTTTTAATATGTTTTTATTACACTTTTTAAAAAAATTTGTAGTGCTACCTTCTTAAAATTCTAATTTATTTTGTTCAAATATAAATAAATGACTTATAACAATATGAAAATGCCATACTATCTATAATCTATTGACTAAAATATAAGCCAATTAATATAAGTGATTGAATAAGTAATCATTTTAAAAATATGTTATTGTGTTAGAAATTTTAAACTTGAACTTGAGATAATTATTAATTAGGTTGCCAAACAATCATATCAAAGTGGACTACCAAAATTAATTTATTTATATTGTGTTGATGTCGATTTAACAAGTTGTGTCAAATGCATCTTTATAGAAAATTGCATTAACAATGAAGACTTAATTATGTTGTCTAAATTGACAAGTCCGGAGTATTGTACATATCGGATCTTAAAAAGGAGCTTGTGAAATAAGTTGTGACTTTCCGAAGCATCAATGCAATAAAAAAAATTGTGGGTGAATGACTAATGCGTTAAATTTTTTTTTCAACAAGCTAGTTGTCCCGGACAAAAGGCAAAAGATGGAGTAATTAACCCTGTGGCAAATAGTTTTGCCCTATTTTTGTGCATACTTTTAATTTTATGTCAATTAATTCCATTAAGAAATCAATTACTTTTCTTTAAAAACAAATGAAGTCAAGCACTAGGATTTCCCTTCCTCCCATAAGCGTGTGAAATGAACTTTTTTGTACTTGGCACGAGAATATGCTTCCCCTCATCCAAGCACGGCCATTAAGCGGACCCCACTAGAAATTTCCCCACCCGCCCACTCCTGCCAATGCCCTTATAACACGTCTCAGTAATCCAACCTTTTCGCGCGCGTGAATATGGTTTGTTTTCTGCTGGAACGGTACAGGATCTATCACTTTATTTTGCCTGGTGGAATAAATACCAGCTGTATTCACAATCAACGGCCCACACTCTTTCCAGTAATTTATCCCATCGCCAGAATCCCAGATCCAACGGATCATATTTACTCAACGCATTACACGCGTCAACTTGTCAGCGTCTAGTCAAATCCTGCCTCGAGGTTCTTCAATTTTGCAGATTCTTTAATCACACTCTCGCTCTCTGCAAAGTCTCTTTCATTTTTCCTCAGTTTCTGCAACTCTCTCGACTCTTTACAACTTTTATCGCTCTCTCACTTTTTCGCCGCAAAATTTAGGGTTTATTCGTTGCTTAACTTCAACAGTGTGTCAATTTGAAACTCTGGCCCGGGCATTTTGACTTGGCCTATGATTATAGTGATAATATTTTTGTTTTTTTGAGATTTATGTTATTTTACTTTATTTTATTCTATTTTTTTGTGTTTTTTTATGGAGAAAGGCTAGGATTAGGGTTTTGAGAGTAGCGAGAGATGGAAAATTCATGGCAGCTGAAATGTGGTTCATCGACGCAATCAATGGCCACATCAACATCACTAGAAACTCGAAATCAGGTATGAAGATAATGCGCTGTCGTTTCAATGTTGCTTACATGTTGTTACCGTTATCGTTTAGGTAATTTGGCCAATAGTGAGAACTTCTCTTCATGAATAAGAATTTACTTGAAACTTTTATTTCTTTTTTCTTTTTGTTTTACGATATTGTCACGGATAGGACACTGAAATGTCTCACAAAAAGTAAAGTAGCAGAAGCATAATTCACTGTAATAGAACGAAAGAAAGAAATTGGAGTGTTTCGTTTTGTTTGTAATGTTTAAGTATTTGCGTCCGTTCCTTAAAATTTGTATTTATTGGAAGTTATGATTTGTTTAAACTTTGTGTTATTCAATCAAATAGTAGTTTTTATTGACGATAAAGAACTGATTTCTTAGTGGTGGAACACTGCAGATATGCATGGATTGTTTCTGTTTACTACTTGGTTTGGCATCTCCTTGGACTTATGAATTTATTTTTCTTTTCAATATAGAGGGAGATGGATTCCGGCTACTATTTTTATCCTCATGGTACACATGGTTTAAGATCTTCTGTGCATGGAAAGGTGCAAGATTCCTTTGTTCCCAACATTCGGATTGGATCTTCCTACAGGCAGGGCAATGCTGAACTGGGAAATTCATTTTTGGCTCTTCTTTCTGCACCCCCATCATTGTTGCAGTGTGATTTTAAGGAACAGCCAAATCTGAAATCTTTCAGTGCCTCTTCTAGCAAACTTCCTTTTGATGGTGGCATTGTAATTGGCACTTCTGTTGGAAGTGGTGCGCTGCCAATTGCAAACGGGTTACCATCTGAATGCCATAGTAAGCAAAATGCCCAAAATGGGGCAAGTCCCATCTTTTCACCCAGAGGTGTGGCGAATCCCAATTGTAGTACCAAATATGGCTTGCATGATGGTCTTGAAACTGTGAACGTAAGTCTCCAGAGTTCAGACCTTGCTAAGGCAGTTATTGATCAGTTGGTTTCTAGTAATGAGAGAGCAAAGGATTTTTCTTCCATAAAAGGCAAATGGCATAATACAAGCCTGGGACATGCAGTGAAGATTCCTAGCTCATGTATTCCAATATCACATAGAGAGCCCCTACAATCAAATTCTTCTTTGCCTTGTCAGCCATCTTTTTGTACTAGTGAATGCCCTCGTGTAATTTGCTTGGGTGCAAGTAAGTGCTTCAGATCCTCTCATCAAATAAGTGACACTGCCGTAGATGATATGTATTGACATGTTTTTGTTCCTTTTTTTATTGAAAATCGATTCGAACAGGCGGGAATCTGCTTCTTAGCAATACAGGACTCCTTGGTATTGTTTGCTCATGCCATCATTTTCACACATCTGTTGCTAAATTTTGTGAGGTAGATTTTGCTTTGTTTTGACTTGATTTTTGTGTTCATTAAATTATGTACAGTCTTCATGTTTTTTGGAAACAATTTGCATTGCATTGGGTGCCTGTGCTTTGCTTGAAGATTTGTTGTAACTTCTTTATTTTGCAGCATTTAGGATTATGTGATGTTAACCCTGGGGATGCTGTTCATATGGAAAGTGGAGAGACCATCGCTCAGTGGCGAAAGCTCTACTTCTGGAAGTTTGGGGTAAGGTTTATGTGCTTTTAGCTGCATTTTTTTCATAAATACTTGAGTGTGTCTGTTATCTTGTAAATACATGTGTATAAATATGAAGGAAAGTTTGGGCATTAACTAAGAAGTATGTGGATGGATAATGTGAAGTGTGATACTCTAGTTATGAACTAGTTTTTGCTTTAGGAGCCAAATTTTTTTTTTCCTTCCCTGTTTGTGTGAGTTTTCTTATGTTTTCTTATGCTTGAAACTTGCTCTTACCATCAACGGTTTGACTTAGAGCTTTTACCATATTCCTTAAGGTAGAGAGGTACATTTCATTCTAACTAGCAATGACTTGGTGAATCTTCAATGCTTATGCATGTATAAAATTTAGCATTTTATTTAGTTGAATTTTTTTCCCCAAGTATTGCATGAATGGAAATCAAATCCCCTTTCCACACTTGTAAGCAAGGTTCGAACTCTAGACCAATTGCACCGCCTGCGAGGTTTTACCAATTGGCTTTAGCATGATCTTATATCATTTATGCTCACGGGTTTTTGATGAAAATGCAAGATGTTGGGTTTACTTTGTAAAAAATTTCTAACAATGGATATTAATAGTTGTTTTCTAAAGCCAATCAATTAAAAATTCACTAAGTTTTATGACTACGCATTGAGTCATTGTGTCTGTCTAGCCGATGTCATGCAAGGGTTCTTTGTTTATTTAACAAGAGAGTTGGCCTTATGACATAGAGTGGTGGTATTGGTTGCATTTATGGTTACATTCCATAGGCATGATCATATGTGTTATGATATACTCATATACAACAACTATTGAAAGTGGGTATTTCTGGGGAGCTTGTACCTTATAGTTCTTTAGCTTCTCATTTTTCTTTATCTTTGGAATTGAGAGTTGTATTTCTTATTGGCATGTGTTTGAAGCAACGAGAACACTGGGTGGTGATGTTTTTATGATGCTTTAGATCAGGGTTCCAGATGATCAGACTGGATGGGACTGGCCTGAAGCGTTATCAGCACCTGCTGGTGTGGTGAAATCTAGTGTTGCTGCATACAACATGCCCGGCTATCCTGACTTAGCCAAACTGGTCAGTTCATCTGGGGGTTTAATAAAGCGAGGACAGCCTTGGGACAGCATTGTTTATCCGAAGTACCCTTATACCGACAAGAATTTGGTGATTGATGCTTTTCGTGATAAAGATCAGAGTAATAGTGGGGAAAGTACTAACCTAATGATGGAGTGCCAGACATCTAGGTGTCCAACACCTTCAAAGTTATTGGATAGAGGACCAGATGGTGGCTTACAGTCCATGCATGCTTACATTGATTCTTTTCTCAAGTCCAGAGACCCGTCCATCACCAACCCTACACAAAATTCAAGAACTTATAATGGAAATTATGACGTCAGCAAAATAAAAAATGCATGTGATGCAGTTATTGCAGAGAGGGTTGCTACTTCGTCGAACATAGAGTTGAGGCTTGGGCAACCATATCAACAAAGCCAATCTTCAGGAAATTCAGTTTCATTAGTCACCGAACCAAAGCTATTAGACACTGTTGTTGCTCAACCCAGGTCACTTTTCCTGGAGCAGATGACTAATAATGGTGCGTCATAAAAACATTTTTACTTAGCATATTATTTGTGATATGTATCTTATTTCAATATTAGCATGCTCATATGAATTGATTTATGGATGAAAATTTGTTGAAGGATTAGTTCTTTAATTATGCAGCATCTAATTGTGGGGGGGAAAGAGTGGCACTCAGGCAAAAGTTTCAGTGCTCTGCTGGCCCTGCAAATTTATCTGCAAGAAATGTAAGCAATTTGAACATTGGACACCATGTATTTGGAATATCTAATGTCACAGATACCACCCAACTGGATAAATTTGATGGCAATGTAACCAAAACTTCTATGGTTCCATCATTAGCACATGTGAGTACAGCGCCTGAGATGAATGCAAACTCTAAAGCTAATAATCAAATGGTCAGTAGTGATCATATCATACCCAAGTCGGTTCATTGTGAGCCTTATTCTGCCAAGTCTAACCCGGTTCGTGTTCCTTGGGCTGTTGTTGATGGTTCAGAAAGGCAATTGAATGTTTCTGAGTTGGGTTTCTTCAGAATTAAGGACAAGGGTAAGGGGGTAGGATGTACTGCAGATGGCTCTTATGCCAAAATAGATTCAGTTTCTAATATCGAAAAGCACTTGGAGTGCTGTGGCACTTGCCCGGTAGCTATGGGTGGCAGCAAGGATCCTTGTTCTTCTGTTGTGCATGACAAGAGCCATTATTCACATCAGTCATCTGGTGTGCCACCAGATGCATTTGATGCTCGAGACCTTTTTAACCATCCTGAGAAGGTACCTTCTCTTGGGAGCAGTACTGATCATCTCTTTCTCACATCGAAGGGTTCACTAAGGGGTCCTTCACAACTTCTGCAATCACAAGCAGTCTCGATGGCCACTCCCTTAGCTACTTCAGCCTCTATGCAGGGGATGGCACCAGCTATCTCAAAATTAGAGGGAACTGGTGTAAGCCCTTATTTGCTTGATGATAATATGAGATTCCTTGCATTGAGGCAGATACTGGAGCTCTCCAAGCAGCAGCAAGCAATATCTTCCCTTGGGATGGACCAAGAGACCGGGAGAACAAGTAACTTTTCTAATGTCAACATACGCCCATTTGTTGAGCCATCAGCATTTGGAGAACAAACAGCTGGACCTAATATTACCAGTCAACGAGATAGTTCTACCGTTGCCATGCTATCACCCACATCTAGTGCTTATACTAAACTGGGCGTAAATCTTGGGAAATCAGGCCCTGTGACAGGTAAGAACTTATACATTCTCTTCTTTGTTGTAAAATTTGAGTTATTACCTTCTTATGATCCATTTATTCCTGTTGTGTAGTATGAAGTTGTATGATAATTTTGTAATTGTCCAGATTTGAACTCTTGTGACTTCTCAACTTGGATCTGTGGGAATCCATTACTTTCTAGAGAAATGGACCTGCAGTGCCAATTTCCTCGTGATCCTCTTCCGAATAAGCAGCTTCCATTGAGGTTAGATTGGAACTATCATATTCTTTTAGATCTTGAGCTCATAATCACTGTCTATATTATTTCTTTAGAATGTAAGATTCACTGCTCCACACCTGCCCCACAATTTCTATGTATAATCTTTTTAATTCCCTTTGTTTTTATTGGCTTTGTCAAGCTTATGACCTAGATTTATTTGTATTTTCAATGTGGTGTCAGGCTATCTTCTTTAACCTTTTTAACATCAATTTTCAATATAATTTTTGGAACTTGGCAGAAGTGAACACATCAGCTCATCAATTGAAAATGGAAAATGCTACCCAGGAGTATCCTGTGCATATTTTCAGGGCCACTGTAGCTGTACAGCTTATAGTAAGTGTTCAGGTGGCAATTGTGAGTCAAGAATTGGAAATGCTCCAAATACCTTCAAGGAACAGGTCGGAAATGTCAATGGCATAACCCCTATGTTAGTTGCTTCAGAGTTTGTGAAAGATGGCACTGATCTGAAGGAAAAAATAATTTCCTCAGATCAAAGGGGAAAAGTGACGGGGCAAGTACGTAAGAGTAATGTCTGTCATGCTTCTCAGTGGAAAGATGTGCCAAGCAAGTATAAAGGGGTTTCTACTGTGGCATGTTTAGAGCCATCAGCAGAAGATTTGTTGGATGGGAGAGGACACATAGATGGACAGCTGGGAGATGCCACTTCTAAATGCTCTTATGGAACCATGAAGATACGTGACTCCTTGAAAGAGCAAGAAATGTCTAATATTTCGTCAGGATGTTCTGCTGCTGCTGTTACCCACACATCAGTTCAGGGCAACAATTTAGATTCTTCTACTGTGGATGTTGGGAATGCCAGATATACAAACAAACACGTAGTCGATGAAGGATCCGGAATTGACAAATGCTGGTCATCAGATGATGCACTTGAAAGTGAGAGAAGTGCTGAGTTCATTGGCTCCAATTGTAAGACTAACCTTAGTAAGGAAGGATCTTCCAAAAATATAAACAATCGATCATCTCGCAGTCTTCTTGATGAGCTTAAGCTCTTAAATTCATTGACATGGAAAAAGAACAGGAAGCAAACCCATACCAGGCTTGCTGTTCATGGTAAGATCAATTTCAAAAAAATTGAGAGAGGCGTAAAAACTGGGAAGAAAAAGAGAGCAAGGAAAATCAAGATGCTGGTGCCACGTTGTCCGACTGCAGGCCCTTCTACTGTACCTTACGATTATCCTAAAGGTACAGACTCTTTGGCTTTCTCATCTGAAGATGTGGAAATGCTTAACCCATCTTTCCAGGAAACATTTAAATCTGGTGCTTGTTCACTTCAACCTATTTCTAAATGTGGAAGGTCGTTGTCTTCATCCAAAGAACTTTTCCGTAAAAGAGATCTCCATACGATTTATAGTGATAGAGATGGAGATGATTATCAGATAGAAGCTAATCCTTGCAAAATCCACGAGTTTTCTGGCATGAAGGAGTTTGGAAGGGCGCGGACTTCAGATTGTACTAGGAAATTTCAGATGGAAGAGCCAACACATGCACACACCGAAGATAGTGTGAGATGCAGGTCATTTGGCTATATGAAGGCATTGTCTAGTGGTGAGGTGAATATTTGTTCAAGGAAGGCAAGGCCTGTGGTATGTGGAAAATATGGTGAAATATGTAATGAACTGACTGGCGATGTATCACGGCCTCCGAAAATCGTTCCTCTAAGTAGGATTCTTAAAACTTCTAGAAGAGATACACTCCCAAATACTTGTGACTCTAATCAAACTTTCCCTGATGAGTTGAAGAAGACTATCTTTCGTGGAAGTGATGCTCGTTACACTGGATTCTCTAACTTGAAGAAAGAAAAAGAAAGGGGAATCCATCATTCTTCAATTTGTAATGAAACGAACATTGACCTTTCTTTAGAAGATGAGCAGATGTTCACCAATGGTTTTGATGAGGAGAACTCAATGTTGGAGAAAAAAATCGATCTTAAAAGCAAGAAAAACTGCAGTAAGTTGAGCAGAAAGGTTTGTACTAAATCAAAGCCAAAGAGCAAGGAAATACGGAAGCGCAGTCTCTGTGAGCTAACGGATAATGGTAGTTATACCAATATCATTTTTATGTTTTTTCTTTTGAGGGTTTTTTATGTTATTAGTTAAAATTAGAATTCAAGTTGACTGATTCTTCACCAAGTGATTATGTAAATAAGTAAGACCTAACATATTATCACTAAGTACTGCTTTATCTACAATAGTGAACACTTACAGCATAATTGCCTACCTAGGCAGTTCTAACAGTCGCCTGGACATTCTATTGACTGAATCTGCTAGTGCTTTTGAGTACAACAGTCAGTTCAATGTGTTGATTTATGACCTTTGGTACCCATGTGGGTTCAATTAGTGGTCAGAAGAGCGATTGACGCTTGGTATTTCTGCATGCATGTCATTAAACCTTTTTATTTTACTACCATTGCTGGTCGTAAGGGGATATCCTGCAGCGATCTTGCTTTCTGGTGACTGAAGTTGCTAGTGCTTTTTAGTGTTCCAGTCTATTCCAGATATTGATTTTTGCCCTCTTGTGCTTCAATGGAGTCAGTTAAGAAGAGTGGGTTTAGCTTATTTCACAAGTCAATATAACTTCATGTCAATTGGTCTTAGGTGACCAAACTTGTTTATTTTGCTACTTGGTTCATCCCTTGGGCCCTTATTAACACTTCATTTTACATTACTAATACATTTAATTACCAGGAAAAAAATCCAGTTTCGAAAGCTTTTCCCTTGTGAAGATCTCAAAATGCATGCCTAAAATGGAAGTGGGGAAAGTTTCAAAAAATGCTGTGGGTAGCAAGCATAACATCCGTGCATCATGCGAAGTTAATTCTGAAAAGTAAGGAAGTTGATACTCAAAGATGTCTGATTAGATTATTAATACAGACAGAATTGCTATGAAAAATAGTAATGGATAGTTGTATGTAATTATGTATTTCTATCATAGCTAGCTTCAGTATGCTGATGGTTATTTTGATCTTATGGTAATACAGATTGAATCCAGAGCACAGATTTCTTTCTGTTATGGATTCGGATGCATTCTGCTGTGTGTGTGGAGGCTCAAGCAAAGATGAAATCAATTGCTTAATAGAATGCAGTCGATGTTTTATCAAAGTAAGTGGCAGTTCAGCTCTATTTCAATTCTATTTCTTCCGAATCTCTTACAATTATTCCATTAGTAAAACCTTGATATATGATTGTTGGATAACTTAATAAACTTAATTAAATAATAAAATCTTCTGCTCTCTACTTGGGCCAATGTACTAAATTAGTAATCTAACTAAAGGCATAAGATAATAATTATTTTTTCGAATCCTTTAGGGCCCAATGAAAATATAAATTAATAATTAGTCAAATGCAAAAAATACTAATAATAATTAACATATAAAATTCATAATATTAAAGGGCTTTTTTCTTGACAACTCCAGTTTTCTCAATTCAACTCTTTTAAAAAATTCTAATGATTTGAGAGTAAAAATAAAACTAATGACAAAATAAAACTAATGATGATATATTTTTAGAGTTTATGTTCTATGTACTTTAAGCATCTATTCTAAAACACTTTATCTTCTGGGGTATTAAATTTGAAAAGTACGTACAAGAATTTTATGTCTATATACCATGTACTTGCATTAATTTTTGGGCTTCTATGTACATGTTCATAACATTTATTAATGTTTTTTCATATACATGTTAACTTTTGAAATTCATACATGATTCTAGGTCAAAGGAATAATACACGTACCAAGATGACACAAGTAATTAAAATATAAAACTCTTAAATTAATAATTATTCATTTACTGATAAATTAATAAATTATTCATTTATCGATAAATAAAAAAACCCTGCTAAGATGATATTTTTTCTTGGTCCCATCAATATTATTTTATAGAGGTTTTATTGTAGTAATTGGGGTCATAATTTGTAGGTGCATCAGGCTTGCTACGGTGTTTCCAGAGTTCCTAAAGGCCACTGGTATTGCAGACCATGCAGAACCAATTCTAGAGATATAGTAAGGCCTGACTTTTACTTTAAATAATAAATGTTTTTTTCATGCAGCTTTAGGCATTCTGTAATGAACTGCATTTCCTGTGCTGTGTCTTATATGGTGGTGTTGTGCAATCTCTTGGTAAGATGCACATAACCCTGCTACCAACGTTTCCAACTAGAGTGTTTTGAGACTAGTAGGGGTTGTGTTTCTCACTTCCATATAATGGATCACAACTTCATAGTTATTTAGCTTTGGGTTCAAGTTTGTTTCCTAGTGTTGAAATTACCATCTGATGTTTTTGAATTCATTTGAAATTGAGGTGGGGAGAAAAGGGATAGATAGCTGCATTAAGTCCTCAGAGCATATTTGTTTAAGTGTGGAAACATTTTATGATTGCTAATGTAATATTTATAATAAAATGTATAGATTTTGCTAGTTTACAAGATTATTCAATGTTTGCCAAACTGCTTTTGATCTGATAATTTTGGTTTCTCTAGGGAAGAGTTTGGCACATTTGAAGTCACTAGATGCATATTTGATCTCTTTTTCTTGCGTACTTACACTGAGTTTCTTTAATAATTCTCATTAGGTTTGTGTTCTTTGTGGTTATGGTGGCGGGGCAATGACTTGTGCATTGCGAAGTCGCACAATTGTGAAAGGCCTTTTGAAAGCTTGGAATGTTGAAACTGACAGTAGGCACAAGATTGTTGTTTCTTCAGCTGATATCATGGAAGACGATCTCAATATGTTGCATTCCTGTGGGCCTATGCGTGAAAGCAGTACGCTTCCTGTTTCTAGACCTGTAAATACTGAGCCACCAAGTACTGCTGCTTGGAAAATGGATTTTCCAAACCAATTGGATATTTTCCAGAAATCCTCGGGCAGTGCTGATAATGTGAAGGTACATAACAGCATTACCGCTGGGGCACTTGATTCAGCTGTTAAGCAGTGGGTTCATATGGTCTGTGGTCTCTGGACGCCTGGAACACGATGCCCAAATGTTGACACCATGAGTGCTTTTGATGTATCTGGGGCTTCCTATCCCAAAGCAAATGTGGTAAGTGTTTTACTTAATGAACGTTTTGGTGGTAAAGCTTTGAATTTAATGGCCTTTAGGTGAATAGCATAAATTTGCCCTTAATTTTTAAACCATGGCTGAATTTAATTGTATGTGTAATCATACAGCCAGCTGTCATGGTAGTAAAACACATTAATTGTTAACTGTTAGATATCTTCATCTTTAGAATAGTTCTTTTCACTTGTGCGTTATCTATATCTTCTGCCACATGATATGCATTTTTGCAAGTAAATGATAATATTCACTAATGTGTATTTGTATCGACCTGACAAAAAGCCCATATTTTAAGTATATTGCTTCCTTTTTGTCATATCTAGTGAATTTTTTCTTACGTTTTTTCAATCAAAGTTCCTGAAAGTCACATAGGCTTTCTTTGCCATCTCGATAGTGCACAGAATGTCAAATTTTTCTCTCTATTCTTGTATGTTTTGCTTTTCGGTGAACATCTCTGGAGGCTTTAGATGAATAACCACTGGAGGCTAAAATTCAAAATTTTGGAATTTGAATAACATATTTGATCGGAAGCAGAATATTTAATGGATGTGAAGGAATAGCAAATAGAGCAGCCAGCTGCTTTATTTATGCAAAATTGCAAGCTATTGTGTTAAAAGTTTTGAGACAAGTGTAAAATAGGTTGTAAACACAGCCTTCAAAATGAGAATTTCAGAACTTCAAAATTTGACAGTCACTTTTCTCTCTCATTCCTGTAATGAATTCCTAAATGTGGTAACCTTATTCCCCAGGTTTGCTCTATCTGTAATCGACCAGGTGGCTCATGCATCCAGTGCAGGGTGGTTAATTGTTCTGTGAAGTTTCATCCTTGGTGTGCTCACCTAAAGGTTTGGCTGATTGTAATTCTTCTTGTGCTCTGTGAAACTTTGTCTGATTAATAATTATATTTTAATCATGTCATTACTTCATTGTGGAGGTAAAGATAGGTACTTGGCATGCGCATATTTTCATTTTTCATTGTCTTGCGTAAGTGCAATTATTCTTTCCGGTTTGAGGGTAATTTCTAGCAAGTTCTGTGGTCTTTTTTATTTTTTTGGGAAGTTCAAACATATTCTGTATAGCGTGTTTAGTTTGTTTTCGAGTCACATATAGCTAATAACTTCATAGTTCCTTTCATGCACACATGGTTGGGACTGCCGTTCCCTAGTCCACAAAACTTGCTTTAGAAGGAAAATGCTATGACATTTATGATAAATGAATGATCCAGAAAAATAGCAAGACACGATCTTTACTGCTCTTTTTGAATCAAGATATCAGTTATGGATCATGTGTTCTGAATTGCACGAAGAGTAGAGCTGTTTGGTTTCTCTGCCTGGAAAATATTACTAATGTTTTTAAAATTGTTCTGATGGTATTATTCTTTCACTGTTAGCAGTTCCAGATATTTTTGTTTTTCTTATTTTTTTTTTCTCTCTTTTCTAAAGCTGTTATGATTGTAAAGTATAATAATCTTTTGAATGGTCATTTTTATTCTTTGGCATGTGATTTTCACTTTCTCTGTTGTGCTGATCACAGGGTCTGTTGCAAAGTGAGGTTGAAGGAGTCGAGAGTGAAAATGTTGGATTTTATGGAAGATGTGTGCTCCATGCCACTCTTCCCTTGTGTGAGTCCGGTAGTGATCCCTTTGACATTGAGGTGGTTTGTTCAATAGAAAAGGAATTTTCCTGTGCTCGTACTGAGGTATTAGTCCGGTGTTTGTTTTTGTGGTTCCCACTCTATTTTATGGTTTGGGGAGGAGACTAATATCTGACTACCTGACTTATTATGGCATCTTATACTGATACTTTTGCTTTATGTAAAGGGTTACAAAGGTCGGAAGCGTGATGGATTTTGGCATAACCTTCATGGTCAATCAAGAGGAAAGAGTGCGTGCCTTGTTCCCCAGGAGCAGTTAAATGCTTGGATTCACATTAATGGGCAGAAGTCATCCACGAATGGGCTTCCAAAGCTTCCGGTGTCAGATGTGGAGTACGATTGTCGGGTACATTTAAGTTCCTTTATACTGGATAATGATAGCTTACTCATTTTTTTAACAACAATTGAATTGCATTATGGTTGAGTAAGCACCATTAATAAGCAAAAATTCTGTCCTCATAAATGTTCTTTTCATGATGCAAGTGTAATGGTTACTTGAAACTTTTATGTGGTTGATGGAAACGAAACACATGATCTTAACATTATGGTTACATAAGGTGGATGAGATATTGTAGTCTTCAAATGTAATTACACAGCTCGAATTTTAATTTTTTAAACATTTGATTCAAACATTATATCATTTTGATATGATCCTTTTGAACTATAATCCTGTGGTCCTTACAATAAAAGAATTTGTGTATTTCATCTTTGTTCCAATAACTTATAATGGCATCTTGAACTTTTTATCAAATTTTGTCTGAAGAATAGTTAAAGGCTCGTCTTTTTTGCTTCCCCCAATAATACCTTTTTCAATTTTTGTTGTAACAGCTAATATTCGTTGCAGCATTTTTCTGTATCAAATTTTAGCAGATATGGTTCCATTATAAATATCCATGTTTCAAATTTTTGTCTTTCTAATTATTTGCAGAAGGAATATGCTCGCTACAAGCAAATGAAGGGTTGGAAACATTTGGTAGTTTACAAGTCTGGGATTCATGCCCTTGGTCTTTACACATCTCGGTTCATTTCTCGTGGTGAAATGGTTTGACCTTCGTACCTCATGAAATGTAAAAAGTCTTTTTTTTTTACCCTCTGGCTCGATAGCATAATGTGCTTGTTCCTTGTAGGTGGTCGAGTATGTTGGCGAGATTGTGGGGCTTCGGGTGGCGGATAAAAGAGAAATTGAGTATCAGTCGGGTAGAAAACTTCAGTACAAGAGTGCCTGCTACTTCTTCAGAATTGATAAAGAGCACATTATTGATGCAACCTGCAAGGGGGGAATTGCTAGATTTGTCAACCATTCATGCCTGGTAATTTACCTTCTTACCGTTGTCCAAGTTAATATATATATTATGGGCGAAACTTTAGGTTATGAAACAAATTAACCTTGGCCTATGAACTTGAAGTGTTTTAATTGTGTGATTTAAATCTGATTTCTTTGTTTTGGCCAGCCAAATTGTGTTGCCAAAGTGATTTCTGTGAGGAATGAAAAGAAGGTAATTCAGAACTCATATATCTTACTGTTAGTTGGCCATTGGTCTATTTATACAAATCCGAGAGTGATTTGAGGGCTGGCTCGATTGTATGGTTTGTCTGTCTTGGATGCTTAAATGCTGATATCTTGGTTGCAGGTTGTTTTCTTTGCAGAACGAGACATTTATCCAGGCGAAGAGATAACATATGATTATCATTTTAACCATGAAGATGAAGGTAAGAAGATCCCTTGTTTTTGCAATTCAAAAAATTGCAGGCGATATTTGAACTGATGAGATATACAACCTTCCATGTAAATAGTCATCATTCATTTTTTGTATCACCGTCAATCCAAATGGGTTGTTGATTTAGGGCTTCTGCCGAAGGTTAAAAGTATTATCCGAAGTCAAAACATTCTGGTATTTTGTTGGTATAATAGGTGTACATAGAGAAGAGCAGAAGCTACCAACTTTGGAAGAATTCTAATGTATATTGCCCTGCCAAGAAAAGTGTTCTATTTTATTTTCAAAATGATTGCATGCGGAAGTGCATAAATGCTTCCGATATCGACCTTCTAGAATTCGCTGATTGTTTGAATCAAACGCTAATTTCCCATACTTGTGCTTGTGTTCGTTACTCCAGAGGTACCATGGAACGGAAACAAATGTCAAAGACCACAAATAACTAAACTGGAACTAATTGTGAAGGCGCGAAACGGTGAAATTTTAACCCTAAAAAATGGTGGATTTTAAAAAATTAACTCCATATAATGGCTAGCTCTCTGGTAACACGTTTGCTTGGGGGGGAAAATTGTTTATCGATGCTTGCTTTGGGAAAATAGATTACACCTGTTGACTACTATAATATTACTTTTTCACCTTTCCAGCATCAAGGTGGCAAACACCGACTAAATACATCGTTTATTCGTTTTCGAGGATTTCCCCAACTTACGCCCATCGGTGTGCTTAGTCAAACCAACAAAATAGACAAATCAATATTAAAGATATTTTTTCCCCCTGTTACCCTTTTAACAAGTGAAATCCATATGAATATGGAGTGCTTACTTCTTCACCTGAAACTGCTTTGTTTCTACACCACTTCCAACCATCGGTATTTCCACTTTATGAAGCCCAGTTTGGAATGTTTGCTGTGGCTTCATTCACCATTTTCACCAGAGTCACCTGCCATAATATAAAAGAAATAATACACACGAGTCTGGGTCATTCATATTCATGTACCATCACTCTAAGCAAATAAACTCATATCTAAAATATCAGTTGCATCAAGTGAAACGACAAAATTTAAAATTATGTATGGTCGTGTTTGAAATTTCAGGAGTCCAAGAAAACAATAGCTCTCTTTTTTATATGTTCTTGTAGTGTACCAATTGAGGTCGGAAATAGACTAGACAGTGAGATTAAACTTACCACACTTTCTGCAACACCAGGTGGCGGAAGGGGAAGGTTTCTTGGGGGTGGAACACTATCATAAGATCTTTTGTCAAACCTCCATTCTCCAATCTTCCCATAAGTCAGATGACCCTGAAAATCAAAGCACGAAAACTCAACAGTCAACACTGTAAGTGGAATATAGATATCCTTTTCTTGTATATCACGATGAGAACTACCAACATATCAAAATGTCGGAGCAAATACAATACACAATCATTTTCTATGGTAAAACAGAACAAGGAGAATACACGAGAGCTCGGTCACAAATAAAATACCTTCATATCATAGTCACATCCATAAGTATAATGAATTATGAACTTGTTGCCAACTGCTGTATCCCAGGGAGGCTGATATATGTCACAGAAAAGAGGTTAAAGGTGCTTGAAGTAGATTGGAATCAGGAAAATGATTTACTGCCAAGAAGTTACTAGATGAAAAAGTTCAGCAAGATTTTTGAGAAACAAAGATTGTGATGAGGGAAAGCAGTTTTAGTTTTCATTTTTATTTATTTGTTTATAAGAGCAAAACGCATGTTCTAGAGGGAAAGTAAAGAGCATAAATTGCCATTTAGAGAGTGAGTAGCATCTCATCCAACCTGAATCATGAAGTCTTTGTATAAGATGTTGCCAACACCACTCAAAGCAGAGGCAACTGCATAGGCATACCTATATTCACAAAACAAAATGGGGAAAACTAGTCAAGAAATTAATCCAGCATTGCAACATAAAAATAACACTTTATTTACTTAACTAGTAAATCCTCACATTTCAAGCACCCAGCCAAAAGCTCTATCTGTTTCAGGATCCTTCTTCATTGCCAGAGAAACATTCATCCAAACGGGTGCAATTTTCTTAAGAGAATCCTAAAAATATTCATGAAAACCACAAATTAATTTTAAAAATTAAATGGAGAGTCCAAAAACCAAAAGAGAACACTGTCATAATAACCATAATGATTTGCAAAACACACCCTCCCAACTATGACTGGAGAATTCCCAATTGGATCAATATTGGTTATTGGTCCCATATCCTTGGGAAAGTACTTCCGCAAGACTGACTCATACTTTTTTGGTTCAATGTAAAAGAAAGGAAATGCAGCTCCAAGCCCATCTTTAGATAAGTTTGGTATTGGCTTGACAATGATATGATCAGGTTCTGCCATCAGTATGTACCTACATTTATTTTTAAAACAGCATTAGTAAGTCAAACCCACTAACCAATAAACTCATCACTGAAGATATGGAGCCACAGATTTCATACTCTTCTTTTATGTCAGCTTTTTCAAGCCATTGTACAAATGCCCAGGGTCTGTTCAGGACTATATAACCCTGTGATTACAACATGCATTAGACATGATCAAAAGAAGCTAAAATTCATTTAAGACCAGCAAAAACACAGAAATAAAAATGAAAAAAATCTTAAACTTCAAGCTCACATTCCCCTCACGTGCTAGAACAATTTTGACCAGTCAATCAGTACTCCTCTAAATCTTGAGCAGTATATTCTAAACACTAATCAGTTAGCTAAGTAACTGCAAAATAAGCTCCAACTGGATTAATCGAAAAGCCAAAGCATGATATTTTCTTCATAATAATTTTCTTCAATTGGTTGCAATAACAACAAGAAACCTCGAACCCCATACACTTTCTCTTTTAACGACAAGCATGACTGGAAACTAAACCCCATAAGCATCTGAACTATAGCATATGAACCAACCGCCGCCAACAAAAACCGACAAACATTTGATGATAAAAAAATTAAATTGCCTCAAAATTAATCAACCAAAGCACAAACTCAGCCAATTGTACACACGCCATTTATTTTTTTTCTTTAAAAAAAACAAAAAGATGGACGAATACCTGATCCATGCCAGCGGGCAAGGGCTGAGCAATGAAAGTGGGGATCTCATCCACGTACTTATCAGGCTTCCCAGAGTGCAGGATTCGAGTAAAGCCACCCATCTCAGAATTGGGTCCATTCTGAAACTTCTTGAACCAGTAATACATCACTCTACACTGCCACGTGTTATAAACTGAATCCGACGCCGTCACGGCCGTGTGAAAGAGCCGTTTGTTTGCAGCAGCACCATGCCTCCTGGATCTCTCCAGCGGCATCTTGATGACGGGGTCCACCGAAATTGACGATGATGACGGGTTTGGGAAATCTTGCTTGAGAGGAGCATTTGCCGAGATGATTATGTTGTACGTTATTAGAGCTACTGAAAAAGTTACCAGTGTGCTGTAGAATAAATTTCCACAGCCCATCTTTTGTTGCGTTTTCTCTCTAAATCTTTCTTTCTTTACACTCTTGGCTTCTCCTCTTCTTATTTGTGTTATTTATTGGTGTCTTGCTTTACATAAGATTATCAAAGTCAATGCGTTTGTAATTTTTATTGCGTGAAGAATATTTAGAGTGAGAGACAGATAGCATGATGATGATGAAGGTGGTGGCTTTCAAAAAGTCGTCGAATGGTTTGGTGAGCAGGTGATGTCAAGAGGTGGCGAGAGCTGTTTCAGGGAATGACTTGTTCATTACCAATTACTGATAAAATGGCACGGAGAACTAATTCTTTTGAAATTGGACACAAAACCCAAGCTGATAAAAGTACCGGAATGCCCTCAAAAGTTTTACATGGCCTCATAGTGGTGAATTTTTATGCCTTTGGGCTGTGAATAATTAACTGACAAAAGAATTATTATTTCCAACCCGACTACTACTGGATTGGTTGCTTGTTAGTTGGTACTGCGAATTAATTTGGGATGGGACGCCAACTCAGCCCAACGCAAATGTGTGAAAAGGCATTTACAATCTCTAGTCTTATGGCCGGTTCTTGAGAATTTAAGTAGAGAATCTGTAAGAAAACAGGAGCAAAAAATTAGAAAATACCAGTTGGCAAGTGGAGTCACGAAATTCGTATCAGATGTAATTGCAAGTAATTGTAATTTAATCTACGTGGTGTCCAGGTTGTTAGGCCTAAGAATCTTTGTCGAATCAGTGTGATTACTAGGTACCAGCCCCTATCAGTCAAAAATAGAACCCGAAATCCCAATATAGTCCTATAATACGAACACAATTATGAGTGACGAAAAAATTTGAAAAATAAAAAGGTTAAAAAAAATTACAAATGCTAGCTGATAACTATGAGTTATGAAGTTCGGATTCGTTGTAGTCGCAAGTAATTGTAATCACTTTCACACTATACGTATAAAATTATGGGATCTGACCGCACATCACAAGTTCCCCAATAAAAGCTTATCCTCACGCAGCTGATCATGCTCGATAAAATTATATGAATTCTGTCTTTTTCCTCTTAATAAATATATATTTACTACATTAAACTACTATTTACACACGAGAAAGAAGCAGCCGTTGCTGCTATTACAGGGTTTGAGGAAAGAACCAAAACTTCCTGCGTGATAGTGGCCTCCAAGAGTTTCCAAAGAGTGAGGAAACAGCACAACACAAGAGCTTCTATGAAATGCATGTAATCAAGTTATCTCTCAACTGCCTCCTTTATACGGGGAAACCTATGAGCCCACCGTGAATATCCTGGACAACATTTTGAACTCAATATCTCAATATGATATGCCACTTCAAAGAAATTTCTCGAGAATTGGATAAAATTAAAATGGCAGTAAGTCATTTGGCTCCAAGTTAAATAATGTTAGCAATGTATCGAAGCAGAAAAAAGACAAACCTGCAGCAACTATCTCAAGAAGATCCATATCCTCTTTCTTGACGTACGACGCATTCTGCAACAATTCAACATAGAACTTGTAAGCTGACAATTACTAAACAGCAATACCACAAGAAGCATATCAATGAAAGCTATATAATTTTAGCTGCCATTGATTAAAGTAAAACTGAAAATATCCGTGGCCCCTCGACCTCACACCAAGCATGTCCATCATATATATATAAACCCAAACGTATTTACCTGCCCCCATGAAGCCAAACTTCTAGCAAAAAGCCGAGATAGACTATTGAGCGAGTTACTGTCGAAGTAGGGGTTATTTACAAGAGTCTCCTCTGACATTGAATCAAATATGAGTGCACAAATGCATGAAGCCATCATTATTATAGATGGGTCATTACTGATCTCTGAAAACAGAATTTAAAAATAAAAAATGTCAGCAACATCCAATTGTTAACCATAAAATCCTCTTCATGCTTACAGAATTTGCATCAATCAACCGCAAAAGACAATTTCATTTTTAGAAGAAGTTCAAAAGATTAGGTATAGCAGATCAAAAGCTATTAACGTTTAGAGACCGTTCAAATAGCTACATGTTGCACAGAGAAAATAAAATCATGGCTTTGACAGACTTTTACTGAATCAAATTTCTGGGACTACCTAAACATATAAAAGCGTGAGAACAATGTTACCCTATTTTCAGTTTTTCCTAAATGACATAATAAAAAAGCAATTAATGAAATGGCACCTGTCCAGTATGCCAGTGCTTTCAAAAGGTCAATGGAAGTTGATTCATCCATTGCAAACTGCGCTTGCTCTTTCTGTCAAAAAAAAGAGGGGGGTGTTAGTATATTGCATGTTATATGTAATACTAAACAATGAAAACCCTACCTTCAAAAGAAGATTCAAGATCGTATCACACGCCAGGAAGATACAACCATCATCCTCGACCATAATGCGACCAGGCCCAACCAACTTGATAAGGCATTCGGCCACCTGCAAATCAAATGGAAGCAACAGCAAAGTGTAGGGATGATAAAAGAAAAATGTTATGTAGATCAAGACAATGGATCAAGCCATGCAACCAAAAAAAAAAAAAATGATTGAATGCATAATGTTCCTTCCGACATTTTCAATATCAGTGTCTACTAAATATTCCACATGTGGCTATAATATATAATGACCAAGTCAACAATACCGAAGCTGATGAAGATTCAATGTAATAATATTGCAATCAATTAGTAGTAAAGATAAGGCATTAGTGATAAAGATCTAATGTAAGAGAATAGATTAATCAATAATTCAAAACTTACAGCTTTATACATTCGAGAGGACACTAGAGATTTACATCCTTCAATCTCCATTGTAGTTTGGCAGAGCATTGGAAGCAAAAAGAAAACAGAATAGAAAGGGCTGTCATTTTGGAATAAATAGGACAATGTCATTATAGATACACAGTAAGCCAATACATCAATTGCTTGTTGATCCATTCAGAAACAAGACTGAAAAATTTTCAAACCTTGGCTCATCTTCACCTTCAACCAAAAGCATATACTGCAAAAGTTCTCTCACCTTCTCTTTGCAAGCAAGGGGTGTTTCTGCAAGATAGCTGAGGCAACCAAAGGATCACACCAGGCACATAATAAAGTTTCATAAGTAATTTAGTATAACTCCTAACAGATATACACACTTTGTACAGCTGGCTTTAGCTTTTCATGGTAGCAGCCATTTTTATGGAAAAACTATACTGTTGTTTATAAATCTAGCTTTGTCTGCAGAAATTAAAAAAAAAAAATAACACCAATCATAGAAACCCCAACTAATTTATTTGAGGAGGCCTACAAGAGGGTATCGTGAACTGTCCCATCAAGCCGCATGCACGTCATACCAAGTTCAACACCAGTCAGCAGTCAAATATCGTGTTTCTCAGATAAAGATTTCAATTAACATGTCTCAAATAAATGGACCAAATAAACAGGTTTAATATATCCATAAAACTCTGAATCCATGATATTGGATTAAAAAGTTTAAAATTAAAATGTAGGAATGTAGAATATTACACAGCCTCACGAAGAAAAGAAGGCACAAATGATGAATTATTGATCATAGATTTAGAACTTCATCAATCCAACATGTAAGCAACATTCAATTTGTAATGGTATTCATTTTGATTCACTGAGAAACTGCAAAGAAGACTCAGCAGAAGATGAAATTAGCACACCTCCCAACAAGCCGCACTGAAGCAAGGAGATCATTTCCTTTCTTCTGTTCATGTTCCTGTAGAATAAAACTATTAGACCAACACAAGGACAGTTTTTTTTTTTTTTTTTTGATAGTGATATTTCAATGATATCAAATCATTACCTTTGCATCTTGCAGATACTCTAGAACTACACCAATTGTCTCATTAAGCCCATTCATCACCTTCACAAAAGTATTATCATCGATAAGGCCCCCTGTAAACAATTCCCCATAAAAATAAATTCATTAAAGCGAAAGGAAGAAGGTAGGAAGCAAGTACTTGATAAAATGGGCTCCATTCAAACAAATTTGGTGACTGATGATACATTATTGAGTAATTACTTAATAATATACATGTCAAATACTGTGAAATTATGACAATAAAGTCTGCATGCAATGTTAAAATTCTTCAACTAAACATAAATGATTGATTTCTGAACATTACTTTATATCCTGAAGCAGAAGGAGAACATTTGTTATTATCTCAATGCAGTAATCTCTGTGAAAGCTACATATACCTTCGTTTTCAGCAATATTTGATATCAATCTGATGATCTTCTCCATTAACGAAAAGGCAACAGCCACATTCCGCTGCTTTGAGAAAAAACTTTCAGCAGTTGATGAAGTATTCTTTGAAGCTTCATATTTCAAATATGCCAGCTCATTCAGCAGAACAGCAATCTCAACCCTTGATGACTCTAGAACCAGCAATAGGCACCTGCAAAAAGAATTGGCCTAAAACTGAAACCATTGCCCAGCGAGTAATCGTTTTTATTGAACCAACATATAAACAAACGTAACTTACCTATCTGAAGGAATAGAATCTTGTATATCAGGTAAGTCAATCTTACCGATCAGCCACCCTTCACCCTTGATAGAAACAATAGATTCAGCCAAAATAAGGGCCTGAAGCTTTTCTGCAGGAGCTGTTGATTGAAACGATTGTTGCGTTTTGGGGGAACAGTAAAGAGGTTAACATGAAATTGAAAATTTGAGCTCCAAAAAATTGTGTAAGACAATATAATAAAATTAAATGCTAATTTCATTTTGCTCAAAAATGATCAAATCTATTTAAGTGAAAAGAAAATGGGACTCTTCATCCACCTAATACATACAATATACCAGGCAAAGGGTCTCCCACCTTCAACAGCATTCATCCAATTCACACATTTGCATTTGAACATTCTCCAGTGTGCATCAATTGCAATAATTCAATACACAAGACATTAAGCATCAAGGAAGCACTTTTTAAATGCCATCTTACACCTTACATGCCCATTCTCAATAACAATTATGATAACCACAACAAACTGAATGGAAGCAACCCTAAAGGAAAGGAAATCAGGACAAAAATATACCTGGCAGCCCCGTAGATACTTAACAAACAATTAAGACAATGCACTTCAAACATATGTCCCAACCAGGAAAGAGGTAATAATAATTATAACACGATTTCACACACACACACACTCACACACACACACAGTTACAAGTAAACATCATGTTATCACCATCTAAATTTGTGTGAGAGAGAGAGAGCATGATATTAGATAAATTACATCAACATACCAACGCGGTTCTGTAAAATGGCTACAATACCAACACACACGTACATTGACCATTTGCTATCTGCCATTACTCGAAGAGCTTCATGAAGTGGTGCCTGAAAATAGACATGACCACAACGAGTTCAAACACTGAACCAGTAGTGAAAAGGAAAATAAGAATGTGCAGGAAAGTTTAAGAAACTTGATAATCTCTTCACTAAAAAAGGAAGCAAACCCTTCACAGCATAGAAAACTATCTTATAGAAAACATTAACTTTGAAGTAAGATCTCAATACAATAACAGACAAAAAAAATACAGTTTGTTATATATTGAAATCTGTGTTTTTTTGTATTTTAGTGACATCCTCATCTTAACAAAGTGAGAATATCCTCGCTAGAGAAGAACCTCACACGCGCGCGCGCGCTATACTTGTTACCGGATCAACATATAATTTTTTGTATACTTTCAAAATTGGAACTGAAAGGGTTTTAATATTTTACGCTGTCAACTAGAAAACAAACTGTTGAAATTTCAAGCAGAGCTCTTAAATGGGTTTTTACAGGGGAAAAAGAAAAAGATAAGACAAATGAGCTCATACCGAGTAATTTGAAGAAAGAACAGCAGTGAGTAAATGAAGTGATTCAAACTTTAGCGCATTGTGCAACACAGCAAATTCCCTAGCTACTATGGTCACCTGAAACAAAAAAGAATGCTTTGAAATGTCCGATCACTACCAGAAATAATATACAGGTTACAGAAAAGACGTACTGACCATTGTTGAAAGCTCTGATAAATAGTCATCTGTGATGATTTCTAGAGACAGCTTACTTAGCATCAATTGCAGAAGCCTAACAGCAAGTTCCATTAAACGAGAACCTATTTAACATCACTCCATGTTAATTCTATTTTACTTAGAACAATGAAGAACTACATAAAATTTATGTTGCTATGGCATGCAGGAGGGGTGACAATTTACAGAATCCTCACAAAAATGCAGTCAAAATCTAGTAAACAGTAAGACAAATCACCATCTGCAAAAGTAGACATTTGGAAAGCCAGCACTTTCATGCCTCCAGATTCATACAATCTTGTGACTCCATCTCCAGTAGCATTCGTTACTAAATACAGAAACTCATAGCATTCTTCAAGAATGGATGCCCCTGACCTGCATTTCAAGAAAGCAAATTATAGAGTTCAGGTAACCAACAAACAGTCTGCAATTCAACAATCAATAGCTACAAAGTATGTGAAGCTTACTCCTTCAGCATTAATTCGAGTATCAGCGGAACCTTTGAAACCATGTCTTCTGAAGAAGCAATCTCAGGAACGCGGCAAAATGCAGCAAGAACTGTAACTGATAGCTGTAAATATGCATCGCGATTCTCACTCGAATTGCCACTATTGATTCCATTTCCCAATCCTACAATGAAAATTATCATATTGCGCTTTGCAGCGCAAATCAACGAATGATTCAGTTAAAACGGATAAGGAATAATAATACAAGAGAACATTACCCGTCCGCAAGAGCCGGTCGAGGAACCGCGTGCCGACGGCGTCATAGACTTTACGCAGCGAAACGGCGTCGTCGCCTTTGCAGAATTTGGTAACGAGGAGCAGGCCAGCAAGGCGCTGCTCATCTCTCTCGCCTTTCAATAGCCTCAAGCAATAGTCTAACGACGGAGACGGAGCTGATTCTTCTGGCTGTGAGTGGGACCAAGAGTCCTGTAAACAAATATAGAAAGAGAAAATTAAGAGATGAGAAATTGGAGAAAGCTTGATAAGTGGCTCGGTGCTAACCATTGTTGATTGAAGCGAAGCTTGGTAAGCGGAGACGAGTTGCTGTTAATTGAAGGAAATTGTTTTGGAGGGTATTTTGATTCAGTTTTGTTTATGGTATTTGAGCTTCATTTTAGAGAGTTCGAGAGGCGCCTGGCGCTTTGTTTTGTTCTGTTTTGTCTCCACTCCATAGTCTGGCCAGTGAACGACTTGAGTACAGGTACTCTGCCCACAGGTTGTTAGGTTGGCCAATCAATTGATGCCAATTCTCGCTGCTGTTTCAACTTGCGGTTTGTGTCAAATGGGCTAGGGCACCAACCCTATGATAGGCCTGCCTCATTTTTTGTACAAGTCCAGTCCATATTCCATAAGTTGTCTTGACTACTTTTAATTTTATGTTTTGAGGTTAGCAAATTTTAACTAGTAGCATTACTGAGTTTTAAAATTAGGGATACTATCACACGTATACCTTAACATGCACCTTTATCAAACGTATTTTAATACTTTGAATGTGTATCAATTGTTTATCTTAAGTTGACAAAAGGTATTTACCGACTATTAATCCGTTAGCTACTATTTATAAGTGCTAACATCATAAACGTAATTTGGTCTTTTAAGATAGAAAAAACTTTGATAAAAAAAAATATGTCGTTCCATTTACCTAGTAAGAAACAACATGTCGTCTAATTTACATGATAAAAAATGACATAGTGTCTTATTTTCTAGACGATAACATCTAGTAAAAATAGAAGAAGCTCTAATAAAGAATGATATGTCATCCCATTTACCACAACAATAACATCTATGTGAAACGGCCTCGTTTTAAAAAACTTTAAAAAAGAAATCTTCTACTTCGTGACCGAATCTACTCCTTCAAGCTTTAACCTAAATGTTTGAGGATATGTTCATTCAAGCTCCAACTTGAATTTTTTATAGAATAATATTTATAATTGTTAAAAATATGTATTGTTAATAATTTATTGTTTCTTATAAAAAAAAATATGCATTGTTAATAATAAAATCAGAATATTTTGTGTATTGAAAATTTACCTTAATTTTAAGGCAATTATGTCTTTTTACCTAAATTTGAGTTTCAAGGGCAAAGTTATCATTTTGTTATAAGTCTATTAATTTACAAACAACAATTAACAATTTTGTGGTGGTAGACACATTTTGTCAACTTAAGGTGCACAATTGATACACATTAAAAGTGTTCCAATATATTTGATAAAGGTGTATCTTAATGGTATAAGAGTGATATTTTCCCTTTAAAAAAAAAGGCTAATAGTTTTTACTTTTCTTTAGTGAAAATATAAATAGAAAATTGAAGATTTTTTAATCTTCCACCCCAACTAATGGACCAAGCCTACTGCCTTAGCATTAACATGACTAGTGATAGGTCTTGCCTTGCTTGTCCATTTGATTTTTTCCCCACCATTCCCACAAGATGGTAGGCCTCTAACATTTCATTTAGGGTCTGTTTAGGATTGTTTTTAGAAGACTTAAAAGTGATTTTAAAAAATTAAAAGTTAATTTTAGCATTTGGTAAATCTTATTAAGAATCACTTTCAGTAAAATCACCTCATCTTACAAGATTTTGAAAAGTAAAAAATGATTAGCTACTCAAAATCTAATTTTGAGGATCAGTTTTATACTTAATATAACTTTATATATATCCTAATACATATTATAAAAATTCATAATTATCCTTATTAATTAGAAAGTAAAATCATTAACTTTAAAGAAATTATTATTATTAGTAATAGGAGTAGCAGTAGTAGGAGTAGCAATTGTAGTAGTAGTAGCAGTAGGAGTAGTAGCAGTAGTAGGAGTAACAATAGCAGTAGTAGCAAAGAAAAGAATAACAATAGCAATAGTAGCGATAATAGTGATGGCAAGAAGAGAGTAGCAAAGACAATAATAGTAGTAGTAATAGTAGAAGCAGTAGTAGTAGCAACAGCAGTAATAGTAGGAGTAGGAGCAACAACAGTAGCAGTACTAGTAGTAGTAGTAGTAGTGTTGTTGTCGCCGCTGCCGCTGTTGCCAATTATATTGAGATAACAAAATAAAAAATATAATTAGTAATATAAAATATTTATTTTAGTTGTTAATTATTATATATACACAATAAGAAAATATTTTATATACATGTTTATAAATGCGTTAATAAATTTTTTCACACAATATCCAATTAAGCCATTTATATTCTTACATTAGTTTAACAATAAAATTTATCAAACACATATGACTGCCTTAAAAACTCACAATATTTTTAAAAATAAATTGTGTCAAATATTTAATCGATTCTCTTAATAACTGATTATTTCTATAGCAAACTAACAATAATTATTTTAAGAGCTACAATATTACTAAACTAACCTTTAATGAATACGAAGTTTTGATCAGACGGTCACATTCACTATTGTGTGCGACAGGTCACGTGTCACTTAATTATTGGTTGGCATTCCATAGCTTGACCAATGATCAGATGATACGTAATCCTAATGTGCACCATAGCGTGCACTAGATTAAATTTCATAAATCCATCAAGGAGTTACAACAAACTAATGCCTCAGTTAGGTATTTTCTTTGGATATAAACTATCTAATCTTTTTTGTCTTATATGTCCTTTTATGTCCGCGTTTTTACAAGGTTAAGAATTAAAAACAATCATATTTTAATATATTTACCACCAATCAAATTAATGTAATTTATTTTGAAGAAACTAAAATCACGAGGCAATTCCAATCCATTAGTATTTCAAATGTGATGAGAGAGTTTCTTATTTGAACACCATGAGGAAAGTTACATATGCGACGATTATTCTTTTAATGAAAATATATAATCATTCGAGTCTAAGTAACTATAAAAGATAATGGTTAATGTTAAGTAGGTGAGATTTCTATTCTTTCATTTAAATTTCTGAAAAGAAAAAAATAATAAAAAAGAAACTTTATTATTAAAGGTATTATGTGGTATGTTAGTCCATTAATATAAATACACTCTGGAAATGAATATCTGATTTTAATTAAGTGAGATGCACAATAGAATACCAATTGCCATGTCATTTTGATGCGCATACAACAAATTTGGTCATGTATTCATTTTTTTCAAATTAATAAATCATAATAGCGGATCCAATTGGGTTGTCGAATTAACATCCCTTGCTAATTCAAGAGATTAAACAAAGCAATCCGAAATCTTAGGAAAAAATGCACCGAGCAACTAGAGCATCGATCAAATCCCTTGCTAAGAGCCGAGCCGGCGTTGGTTAGCTGCTCGCATACATTGCATCTCCCACGCTAACTTCAAAACACATGCTTAGCTCATTTTAGGAGACGGGGCACAGTCCCGAGATCCAAAACTGTTCACATGCAATGCACCATCAACCAAATTCGTATGCTTGTCGGCCGCGTTTGGACTTGGGTATCAGTACCCAGTCAGCTCTTACTCACTCGCGATTCGAGTAATATAATTACTACTTCCACGTTGGACTTTTGACTCTTCTCAAAAGTGAGTAGAAAACCAGTCACCTGTTTCCTTAGCCAGCGCGGCAACCAAATGCTGAAAAGGCCCACACTGCTGACTAGGTACTAACGAAGATTCCATATGGGCACGAAAGTAATATCGTACGCAACACTTATCCTCGATTCCTCGCTGCTGAGGTTTTAGGTTTCTATCAATTATGTCCTTCTTGTTTGAGAAAATAACTTAAAGACCAAAAGTTTTAAAAATAAGACTTAAATCGCCTCAATTGCATTCAATTGCATTTAGTGTTTGCTAGTGTTTGAACAACTTGACCTTTTGATAGAGTTCATGATAGAGTTCAATTCTAATTATCACCCAGCACTTAGCTTTGCTGAGTGATAGTGTTGGTGGTGATAGGTGGTGGTGGTAGTAGTAGTAGTAGGAGTAGGATACAAGTTGAGGTTGGAATGATAAAATATACCAACTCACCCAACCCGTGAAACTGACCTAACTTGTATGATTTTTTGTGATTTAGGTTGGAATGATAAAATATACAAGTTGAGTTGGGTTGTTCAATTCCCAATTGGTATTATTTGCCGGTTGGGTTAAGTTAAAAATCTTTAACCCAACCCAACTTGTCAACTTAGTAGTAGTAGTAGTGGTGGGCACCAACTCGCCCAACCCGTGAAACTGACCTAACTTGTATGATTTTTTGTGATTTAGGTTGGAATGATAAAATATACAAGTTGAGTTGGGTTGTTCAATTCCCAATTGATATTATTTGCCGGTTGGGTTAAGTTAAAAATCTTTAACCCAACCCAACTTGTCAACTTAGTAGTAGTAGTAGTGGTGGGCACCAACTCGCCCAACCCGTGAAACTGACCTAACTTGTATGATTTTTTGTGATTTAGGTTGGAATGATAAAATATACAAGTTGAGTTGGGTTGTTCAATTCCCAATTGGTATTATTTGCCGGTTGGGTTAAGTTAAAAATCTTTAACCCAACCCAACTTGTCAACTTATTATATAAATTTTGATATTTTATATAAAAATTTAAAAATATATATAAATATAAAAACTTTGAAATGTTGGATTTGTTGTAAGGATTTTAATATTTATATTTTTTTAATTTTTCTAAATTATTTATTTATTTTTGTTCACTATTTAATTAGACTATAAAAATAACTTTTTTTAAAAATCCAACCCAATCAATCCAATCAACCCACCCACACCCAACCCATAATTGGGTTGAGATATGTAATAAATTGGGTTAGGTTGAAACTTTTTAACCCATTCTATATCAACCCAACCCAACCCGACCCATACCCACCCTTACTCAATAGTTTTTTTTTTAAAGGAAAGCAACACAAACTAGTTCTGTTTAATAAGTGGACCTCTAATTTCTTCACCTGCCAATTATAGAAAATAGTTAGGACATGCTATTGGAGATTCTGATAAAAAGACTATGATGATTAAGTTAGCTATTTGATGTACAAAAAAGATAAAATAAATTGACAAAACAAGATTTAAATTGATGTTTTTCACTACAGATTTGTGGTGCATTTTTGAATCTCATGTGGAAAGGTGGTTTAGTTTGGTTTTTTGTATGAATCGAGTTGAATTGAATTAATTTATCTAAAAATTTAAATCGAACTGAGCTGAATAGTGTTTCAATTTGATTTTTTAATTTTTTTATTAAATCCTCTGTATTTTCCCCTTTTTTAGTTCTTGGTTTTTTTAGATTAAATAGATTGGTTTGTTTAAATTTAAAAATTTAACCGAGATTGTTAGTTCGGCATGATTCTTTAGGTATTTTGTTCACCCTTGCAAGGAAATAGAATGTATTTTTCTCTTGTAGATTTTTTTTTTTATTTTGCTAACCCCTTTCTCTAACACATTGTTTGGTTTAAATAGGTCTCTCTTAGCGGACAATTATCTCATTGAATTTAGCCCACCTTGACATCCAATCATCAATTGTTTATACATTTTGTGGGCAGTAATTATATAGGATCATGATTCCTGTCTTAAGTACCTAAAAAGTAGGACATGTTTTGGGCATGTTTATCTTAGTGATTGGGACAAGTTGATCTTTAGATTGGACATGTAGATTCTTGAGTTATAAAAATTATAAGCCGGTTCATTTTGTTAATATTATAGATTCCAAACGAGCTTAGCTCAACTATTCTCTTTGGTGACATGAGAGAAATATGTAAAAAATATGAGACATTTACTTTCAAGCTACTGTTGACTGGATCATGAGATATACCTATCAGTCACGCTTGGTGAATTGTAATTGCAAAAAAATAAAAAATTGAAGTAAATATTTTAAAAATCTCGAGTCTTGGAGTCTCTTTTGACAAGCGATAAGGACTCCAGTGATAAATATCTGATTTTTTTTTTTTTATAAATAAAATCGAACTTTAACTTTCGGCATCCAAAAACGGCTCGTATTCTCTGGATGCTTACTAAAATTTGACTCTCCAGCTACTTTACTAAAAAAACAAAAAAGAAAGAAAATATTGGCCGTCAAATTACAAAATTAAATTCAAGAAAATTCTTTGCCGAAACTACCCTCGAGGATGCAAAATGGTCACGCGGATTTAACAGAAAACCACCATCCATCCACGCAAGCCCCACGGTTTCCATTTTGTCCACATTCATCGCCAATACTTGCTCGCGTCCCTATCCGTCACCGACCGTTAACTCCACCAAACTATTTATATCCCCCGTGCCCACTCAACTCCCTTCCCGTCACCATTTTCACAAAACAAACGCACACACCCAGTTGTTTATTTCCGATTTTCGATTCATTTTTCTTTGCAAAAAATCAGACCATGTACAGCGAATGCGTTTCTCCGTCGTTTAAAGATAGGATCAAATCATCCATGTGCTGTTTCGGAGGATCGCCTCACAGTAAGCTGAGGGCTCTCGACTGCGAATACGACGACGTTCTAAAGCAGCATCAGCCGAGGTCGCCGCGTTGGGGCATTTTTTCAATGATCGGTTCCAAGAATCGGAGGCGTCCGAATTCGGCCGATTTTAGGTACGATCCGTTGAGTTACTCGTTGAATTTCGAAGACGAATTGAGGAGAGACGACGCCGATGAGTTGCGTGTCAACTTCTCCTCGCGGCTGCCGGCGTCTCCGTCGCAGTTGCGGTCGCAAGAGGCGCCAATTGTGTCTAGGGAGATTTTGGCTTGCTTGTAGTTAAAGAAAAGATTGTAAGTACACATATCTGGATTTTGGAGTCGTGCATATATAAATATAATTGTGGCGTTGGCTACGTATTAATGACGACTCTTCAAACTTCAATAATTGGGAATTAATTAATTATTACGGTATTATGTGAGTTGTGTGCGATGAGTAATCAGTTCTTTTACCGGTAAAATTTTCATATAAGCTAATGCGAGTACTACGTAGTTGGGTTTCCTTTAGCTATGTTTAATATCTTGTTGAAGAACAAAAATAATCTTGCAAGTTGTAGCATGAATCTAATTTTTAAAAAATAAAATAAAAGCAGGTATTTTTCTTGCAATGTGCCTTTTATTATGTGATGTGAGCCGATCTGGAATTAAAGAGTAAAGAATAAATAGTAAATACCTTCTTGGTTTGAGCAAAAGTGATGAAAGTCAGGACTGGTTTTTCTGGGAATTTTGTGAGAGTTCATATTTGGTCTTATTTGGCAGGATAAGTATTCAATGCCGAGTTAAATTTTTACTAAGTAGTGAATCAATGGTTGTTAAATAAGATAAATAAAAAAATTAAAATAATTTTAGTTATTGATTTAGTGCTTAGAAAAAACTCAGCTCAACACTAAATCCTAATCCTATTTGTTATTGAAGTGTTAGAACTTTTAAACTTGTAAAATATATATATATATAAAATTATGAAATAAAAATTAATATTGTATAATAAAAATAATTTTTAAATAATAATTTTCATAAAATAATAAAAATATTATAAATTTTTTATCATAAAAATAGTTGATTATATCAATTTAATTTTCAAACTACAACAATTAATGTTTATTAAATACTTAAAAGTTACAGCTGCCCAATTTAAATACCAAATGTAGCCATAGAACAATGAGGATTTTTTGTATTTTTTGAGAACAATTATTTTTTATTTCACTATATGTGTTCAAATGACGAAAATCTAAACAGGATGATGAGATTTAGTATTGATATTATGTCTTTCAAGAGGTATTAAAATATGCCTTGTACAAACAACAATATGTACGTTTATTATTAATATTATTATTAGTATTAGTATTATTATTATTACTACTACTACGACTACTATTTAGGGAGAATGCATGTTTGAGTACATGTTTCATCCCTCCCTTAGGAGATAACATGTAAACTTGATATTTTTGTTCATTTATTATTCTACTCCTCATTAGAGCATTTTATGACATTTTTATGTAGTTTGATGCCAAAGTTAAAGAAAAGAAAAAAAGGATTACTTCTATATAATAAAGAAAAGAGCGCTTAAAGAAAAGAAAAAAAGTTTGATTTGTACTTGATGTAATTAGTAAGAAAAAACTACCGTATCTCTTCTTTTAAGAAACAAACATATTTATATGTCTTATTTAGTGGAAATCCTTGGCTCCTTATTTTTTTCCTTTTTTATTTTTATTCTATTAAATCTAATTTGATTTAAATAAAAGGATAAGAGAAAAAAAATCCAAAAGTGGTGTTACATTGGTTCTTCTTATAAGAGGCCCACCTTGTAAAATAACACAAGATCCCTTACATAGAAGTATATTAAATGGAGTCTCCAACTAAATAATATATTTAGGCTGTTAACCCAAATAACTAGCTATCTTGCTTATTAATCCAATAGGAGTGCAGTTAATTAAATGACCTAACCTGGGGATCATATGGGTACATACAATAATGGCTACAATAATTAGGCTTGTAATTAAATTAGCCCAATTATTTAATTTCAAATATATTCCATTAAAAGTTTTGAACTGACCTCTATAATTGTATGTTATTTAAGATAGTGGTCTTGAATAATAATTCAACCCATGCCACGTTGATTTCTTTACTGAACAATTCTTTATATCACATTGCTAATTAAATTGATATCTCAACTATCCAAACAATTTAATTACACATTGTTCCTTGACATTTACTGGTTTTCTCTAATGATCATTTTCAACATACTAATTATGTTGACACACTTTGCCAAAGAATTCTATGATCAAATATCAAAAACCCGTCAAGAGATGTGTTGTACAAATTCTATATTATTAATCTATAATCTTACTACTTATAATTGCTTCCATCAAAATACTGGGTCATCTTAACTATAAATGTATGTCGCGCCCATTGGTAACTCAAATAAAATGACAATCATAAATATGAAACTATAATTAACTCAAGATTAAGATTGTAATAAAATCAATGCCTATGAGATTTAATAAGTCTGATAGTCATTTTAAAGTTAATTAAATCTCATATGTGATATAGTTTAATGTAGTCAAACTACATCCGTAAATTCATACATGATTAAGACAAATCATTCGATGAATTTAATACAGTCTAAATATAAATAGAGCACCTAACTTTATTTATCAACTGCGAACCCAATTTATTTAATCATAAGATAATTTGTATTTATGTCTTTTGTGAATCCGTATGATGATCACATAAAATACATATAATATGATTAAACGGAGCTTATTCAAAATATTTATGCAATTAAGATATCTAAAAAATGTCTCAAATATTTTATTAATCAGAAAATAAATAAATCAATATGTTTTAAAGAGCACATAATTCCAACAGATTGAAGTTATAAGCTTCAAAATGCATGGAAAAATTAAAAGAAGTTAATTAATTTTCTCACCCCCTAAGAAATCACAATATGAATTGAAGCCAGCATGAAGTAGTTCCTTAACAAAGAAGAACAAGAATCATGATTCATGAATTATGTAAATTTGTCTCTTCTCTTCCTTTCCAAGTCTCCCTTTATTGGCTAGAATCATCTTAACCAAGAGTGGAAATTGATGTCCTTAAGTTCTATTAGCCAGAATCATCTTACCCAACAACACGAATTGATGTCCTCAAGTTGGCTGAATCTTGAAAATGTATGGTAAAGCCACAAATGTTATGAGCAGACATGACAGATTTAGAGAAACTTGCCAGATTGGTTCTGCCTGCGCTGATGAGCACATGCCAATTGGCTTTTGTCGTTTAGGTTAAGAGCTTTAATTAATCTGATTAATTCTAAGTTTTGGTTAAGTTGGCATTAAGCAACCCACTAGTGCAGCTGTACAATTGAAGTCCACTTTGTTACAATTAGCAATTACTTGCATGCACGAAGCAGAATGTGCCTCGGCTTCGTGAGTGAGATGAAAAGCTCGTGCCAGCTACTTCATTTAAGCTTTTACAACGTGAAACTTGTTCTTTTTCTTTGGTAAATTATACATTGTATAACCCTTTTTTCAATACGTTTACATAATAGCGACCACGTTCTTATCTTGTGCAAACATCTGAGCGCCTCCACTTGAACCAAATTGAAACCCATCAGGTTAGAAATTAGAACCGATTCGGTTAAAATGCATATCCCTTTGACTTTGCAGTAAATCTCTTGTATTATCTTCGAATTTTTATGAATTAAACCCACTAGTATCACCCACAAAATTCGGATAATGTTAAAATGTTAAAAGGAACCCTTTAATCCGATTATTTATACGAGCTTCATAACTAACTGGAATATGCAAAAGCTAAAGACAAATCTAAAACAGCTGTTCGGATTCTTTAACTGTCAATGAAGAGGCGCCACGTAAGCCACAGCTACTGTTAATTGGCCGGCAAATGCAGTCTTCGATTCCAAACAGGTAGCCAACTAACTGACACCCATCTCACCGCAGTTTCCCATTCCAATCCAAAACCAACCCAATAAAAAAGTCCCGCACGTCAAAAGAATCCACGTGTCATATAATGATTCGATCGTTGCTTCCGTTACACAACTTCGGATGTCGCCCTTCGCAGAGTATACTGTTACGACCCGCTTCCTCTTGCATTTCAGTAACATATTATGTGTGTGTGTATATATACACATGTATAACTCTACATAATTCTTCGGCATTAATAAGATTTAAAACCCAAAAAGTCTGATAAGTTGGCAATGGCAAGCCCTGGAGAGAAAGCGGTGTCGGTGTCGGTTAGCGAAACGTCACCGTTAAACGATGAAATAGATCTTATTGAAGAATATGAAGACGGGGGCTGTGGCTGTTTCCGGGGACTTTGCTTTGATTGGCGGGGACGGAGACGGGGACGGGGGAGATATTTGTTGCAACAACAGGAAGATGAGGAGGTAATAAGTGAAATATGGTTTAGGAAAAGACCGAAGAAAATTAAGGAGTTTTCAGAAGTGGTGGCAGGGCCAAAGTGGAAGAATATTATTAGAAGGTTAAGTCTTAATAACAAGAAAAGATCGGCATCAAAGATGCAGTTTCATTATGATCCTCAAAGTTATAAGCTTAATTTTGATGATGGGATTAATGGGGTCTTTGACGATGGGCATGTTGATTTTTTGGCTAGATATGCTGGTCCTGTTGTGATCAATAACAATAATAATAAAGGAGAACTGGGGATGTGATACTGAGTCTTTGTTTGTTCTCCTTTTGTTGTGTATTTCGTTCATTATATTCTCTGTGTATATATTGTTCAATTAAAGTCAATGAGAAGAAACGCCCAAAATCAAAAGCGTTATAAGGATTTCATTCCTTTTTCTTGTGAACAGGAATTATTCAGTCGACTCAGTTGTTCTCTTTCTGCCCTTAATTTGCACAAGCGTCTCAACTCAATCATACACAGTGTTTTTATTGTTTTTTAACTCTCCCCTCCTCCCCCCCCGGGTTCTTTTTTTTAATATACTTCGAAGCAAATAGGAATCTCACTAATCATCAACCAGTGCAATAACTAATCAATAAACAATACAATCGGCAAAAATTGAAAGACGGCATCAACTTCTTGTTAGACATATGTGCCCTCAAAACCATTTTGGATTTATAATATTAATGGGTAATTATTTATTTATTATATGCAATATATAAAATAAGATTAGGTAACATTGTAGAAAAATTATGCTTGTGGACACTGGGTTGGGGAGTAATGATTTTTCAGTATTTTTTGAACTGACAATTTTATGTTAATATTAAAATATAAATTTTGTCTACACTTGTTGTGCTACTATATGATAGAATGATTTACTATATCATTGAGGTAATGACCTTAAGCAAACAAGTAGGTGTAATGTAACACGTACATACACTGATATATTTAGAACACTCAAATAAAATAATCACTGCCAAAAGTAAAGGGTAGTTCGGCTATAATTTAATAATTATCCTTAGACTTGAGAGATTTTTATATCTTTGCATACTATCTATATGACTTTAATATTGTCATTAGGTGATGCTAATCATATTTATTAACAATATAACATATTGGGTTACATAGATAATATTCAAAATATATAAATGCTCAACATGGGATCCATCATTGTCAATAATGGGAAAGTATATTTAAGCAATTTTCATAAATGAATTGGATTCAAAATAGAAATTCATGTGGAATATAGTGTGATGGAGGGACTGTTTAAAATAATTATATTGATAAAGAGTCTCGTTTGAAATTCTTTATTCTTTAGGGGTAAATTGTAATATATTGACAGACATGATTCCAATTAAGTAAAGGGTGGTGATATTTCTACCCCACAAATTATGTAAACCCACCCCACTTCTAAAAAGTAATTATAAAATTTTCACATTACTTTTAAAAATTTTAAATAAAGAAGAATTCTAAGGAATTAATCAATTAAATATTTCTTAAATTCTTAATTTATTTTTTGTGACTTTTTTTTTTATGTTTGACTACTAAGATTGCTTCAGCCTAAATTTAAATTGACTATTTTATCCTTAAAATGTAAAAGTACAAAAAATTTACTTCAACTTCAACATTTTTTATTTTATACAAAATTCATTGTTTCTAAATGGTCAATTCTACTTTACTAGCATGGTTATTAACCTTTAACAAACATTATATTTTTGTGAGTCAATACTCATGTAAATTATTAGTATATTAAATTTATATCATTTACACGTAAAATATTAAAAATTATTAGACTTCATTTAAAAAGTTAGATAATAATTCACAAAATTAATACTTAAAGTATTAGATACAAGAACACATTATGCTTCAGGTTAAATAATTTTATGCCATAACGATTACATAATTAAATGAAACTCATATTAAAACAATCTTCATAGTGAAAAAACTAAGTAAAACAATATAAGAATGATTTAATTGATTAATTATACACATATTGATATTGATTTGTATTTATCAAAAATAATGTGCATTTATTATAAATATTCTTTAGAAGTGAGGTGGGTTTACACAAATAATGGGGTGGAAATATCCCCACCCTTAAGTAAAAGCCTATCATCTTGTTGAATAAGATAAATGAGAAGATAATATTTTTTAAATTTAAATTTTGAAATATTTTAATTTTTTTCCCAAGATAAAAGATATATCCAAATATTTAATAAAAAAAATTTATCTTACTCTCACTGTTGAAGATAAAGAACCCTAAAGACCCCGCGTAATTTTCACTCTTATGTTTTCAAATCTTAAATAAAGATAAGACTATTCTCTGCAAGAATTGGCGTCTGAATTATTATAGAGCTCAAAAAATTTTAGAGAAGAACAGCCTTTTACAATATAGAGTGAATAGCGTGAACCACTTTAGAGGCAAGACATATAAATTGCTAAGTGAGGTCTATTTATTTTATTCCAGAAACCCATGTTGTGTGAAACGATCTTGGCTGCATTAACAGACACTTTTCACTACTAACCATTGAACTTCTTATACCATAAATAATGTTGCAAATTTAATCTGCATCACAGTACCAAAAAAGGCTATGAGGAACTAAACAAAAAATTATTGCACTGTACAACCTTAACCCTTCACTGTGCTTATTCACAGATATGATAAGCAAAAACAAAAATCATAAATCCACCACCAATATGCGTCAATGGGATAACTCAGTTACAGTCCTAAGCATTGATGTTGCTAATCATATGGTGTAGAATACATGGCACCATTTTACTTGCCTTTAAGCATAACTGCAAAATGGTGTCAATTGCGTTCATAACAACCTCATCAGCCTCCTTGTTTGCCAGTTTTGTTTTTCCTAGTTTCCGAAGCTGTTTCTGAAGCCCTATCTGTCACATTTTCTATGTAATACGAGTATGTTGAATTTTATCACAGTGGCATTGAAGCATTGGATAGTCTTGCATTTACATGTAACGATCACTGCTGTTTTCACCTGCATGACTTCTTTTTGAATAATGGTTGGTTCAAGGCTCAACAGAATTTATGCAGACAAGAAATAGGTTTATTTGGAATACCTCTTTCGTTTGCTTTTCAAGACTGTTGAAGTTGAAGGATTACTGTGCCAGTTCCTCTTCCGCTGATTGATGAACCAATTATTGATCTGTTTTAATTGCAAACCAGTTTCCTGAACCAATCTTGCCTTATCTTCCTCCTGAAATGTTGTTTGATAAGTAGGAAATAGAGCTATGTGCTTTTGACTTGACTAAATTTAAACTAGAAAGCAGCTTTTCCGCCGATTAATAAAACTGTGGTCTTCCATTTCTGTTTCATTTTTCAGTTTCTTCGGCTTAAATGTGGATAAGCATCATGGAATGTCTAATGGCAAGGACTTGAATAAGAATCTCAGGAGCAATGTGACAGGACTTACAGTAGGGTATGGCCACTTGGAATGTGATTGCCACCAAGCTTTGAGAACAGAGGTTGTGTCACCAGGAAGTTTTCCGGCCCTTCTCTTGCGCAGAATTTCCTCTCTTATGTCTACAATTTTCTCCTTGTAACCCTATAAGCAAGAGAAAACGATTTGATACATTGTAGATACAAGATAATTTCACAACCATATTTGGTACTTCATTCAGTTCATTACCTGTTTCAGTTCGTGTTTCAACTCTTGCCTCACACGCTCCATCAAGGACCTCTCACTTTCTGTTGGGATAAGAGGACCGAATCCCATAGTGTCTGGGCCCTCCAAACTTCCATCAAACAAGTTGGCATCGCTGTCCACTTGGTCCTCATCATCATCAGACATTGTTGCCCCTGTACCTTCTCCGGGAGAAACTCCTGTATCATGAGACACTATGCATAATTATCAATCCCATGCTTTGCAGCTCAAATGATCATGGATACCATGAGGTAATCAGAACAAGGCCAGATTTTGACACATGCGGGTCCTTTTCCCATGAAAGAAAATAAATATAGTTCAACTATCTTGAAAATCTAATAGGTAGTTATTTGCAAACAATTTACCAATAATTATCCATCCATTTGCGGTGCACCAAAACGTTAACTTGGAGCATGGTGCCTAATTCTTTTGATATCTACTATTGTCTACAAGGTTAGTAGCCAGGCCAAGACTTTTCTACCATCAAAAAATAAGTTCTTTGATATGAAGGCAACCCTAATTTGTTACATCAGATGTGAACATAATTTGCTTCTCATTTCAGTTACCAGTCCTAAACAAGTCAAATTGTGCCAGAAAATCAGTAATACATTCTGCAAAACTTTTAATAGCAGTAATTTCTCTCCAATTATTTGATAGGATTTCACCGGTTTCAAGAATGCAAGGAAATAAAAGTAACAACTAGATTAAGAGAAACATCGGAGTGTTAATAGTCATGCCATGAATCCATTAGTGATGAATTGTATGACCGCTAGTTGCCAAGTGTGAAAATTCCAGCAAAGTGTGGAAGAAGATTCACGCTCCCATGAAAACATAATTTGTATGCACATGAAATATGAGCTGGAACTTGAAATATTGAAATAGTAGTAATGTATATCAGGCGTTACCCGTCAAGCTTTGCAAAGATTGCTCAATCTCCCAGCAAGCCATCACTGCTTCCATTGCATGGACCCGAACATGTTGCTGCAGCTGTTCTTTAAATGAACAAAGAAGCAGAACATAGTGTGTCTACACCGTCAAGAACAGGGAAAATTAGAATTTTGATTATATCATTGAAACAGCATCATTTTTTAAGATGATATTCAGGTTTATCTGTCAATTATAAACTAGCAAGCAAGACATTTAGTGAAATATGCGGATACGGGAGCTGTTCTATCCAAAGGTACTTGTTTTTTGTAATTTTTTAATATTACAAATCATATGATCCATAAATCATCATAACTGATTAGATTGAAAACAAACAAAATTATCATGCATGAATCATCAATTTCTGCACCTCTTTTCCATTTATATAAATCATATTCCTACCACGATCATTTTTCACTCTAACAAATTCGTCCAGACATGTTCTTTCTCGTTCAAGTTCTTCCCTGAGTTAAGCATTTCTAGTCAACAAAATTCATAAGAAACTACAGTCATGAAGTTTCCAAAGGCATATAGAAGGCATTAGCTCAAAATATATGGAAATTTGACTCAACACAAAGAAAGAAAAATGGTTGAGAATAAGTCTCCTGCTACGTCCTCTGTTTAATTTAATTTCTTGCAGTTGCCAACCATCACCAATCCAGCTTGCAAAGCAGTTGGTATCCAAAGCTGCCACCATCAACACTTGAAGACACCATAGACCAAATCAACTTTCAATCAAGTATCTTATCATTTGCAATAAAAGGAAATGCTCCGTGACTTTGTAGTTTCCACCAAATTCTTTATGTTTCCACTAGAATTACAACTTCTCACGTCTCAGAATCCGACCGTTCATTTCAAAATTTTGCCATCTCCAAACAAAACCTTGCTCATTTTGCTTCAAATTTACAATTTAACTTGTGCTCAAAGATTCGAAACTTTATCATTGTAACCAATTGTCTCATCCTCAAGTAATCAACCATACCAGTAATGCCCAAAAATCACCCAAATTGAGGGGGGAAAAAAACATTTTTATTTTTTAAGATATGTATAATGCCTGGAATTAGTCAATAGCAAGCGCAATAAATTCCTCTGTGAATTTAAAATTCAAGTTTCTAATAAGACAAGAAAGCAAGGCAAGAAAACAAAATGGAAAAGAAATTAAATTTAAAATCAATAATAACTCAATGAAAATAGAATATATGGTACATACCATGAACTGATCGAGCTCTTTGTCATCAGTAACCAAGCCTTGACCGGCACCTAAAGCGGAGTACTTAGAGACGACGTGCTGCGACTGAGCAAGCTGAGCGTCAATCCTCGGCAGCTGATCCACCGGCGTGGCGATCCTCAAGCAAGCCACGTGTGCCGAAAGTAGCTGCTCGTACAGCGGATGCGACAATATCTCCGCCTTGTACCTCGCATTCTGCCAGTTCACAACTCCGTCGGCGCCGCTCTCAACCACCATTCCTTCGCTCTTGTTATTAGTGCTGGCGTTGTTCATGTTCTCGCCGTTGGTGTTCTTCAAATCGGCGGATTCGACGGCCGCTATGATGGAGTCGTTGGTAGGCGTGACGTCGTCGATGACGTCACTGTGGTTGCGGTGGAGGAGAGTGGAGGACGTGCGGGAGAGCCATTGGTTCGGCGTCTGCGAAGCGTCGGAATCGGAGGCAGCGTTGTTGTTGTTGTTGTTGTTGTTGTTTGCTGTGGTGCGTAGGTTAAGGAAATTGGTGTCCGAGAAGTGAGCCGCTTGTTGCTGCGGCTGTTGTGAGCGAAGAAGCGCGGTGTTAAGCCAATTAGGCGCTGTTGTTTCGATGCTTTGTTGGTGTTGGTGGTGGTGGTGGTGTTGTTGTTGTGGAGGTGAAGGTGGTGGTGGTTGCTGTTGTTGTTGTTGGTCGGTGAAGTGATGGAGAGGAAGGTCTTGCGAGAGGTGATTGTGGTGAAACGCCATGTGCGTGCTGTTGCTGTTGACTTGCTGTTCTTGTTGCTGTTGTTGATGTGTGTATGTATGTGTGCAAGTATTTCTTTCTATCTATCTATCTATCTGTAGCTATCTATACCTGTCTAAGTATCTATAGGTATCTATGCGTTGCCGTTTTGCAAGAGAGAGATGGCGATATTGGGAATCACGACGAGTTCGTACTGAAAGAAGATTTATTTGCGAGGAAGAAGCGAGGAGGGACACAGAGCTTAGTTTTGTTTTACACTGAAACGAAATTGCTGCAGAAAGAGAGAGATAGAGAGAGAGAGAGTGCGTGTGTCTGGCTATCCGCAGGGAGATACAAGAAAGAGTGAGAGATAACATGGGTTACTATAAACGTACAGGAATGGTAGAAAGCGGGTGGGGGGACCAGAGGGAGAGGTTTTTCTCACAAGGAAACTAAGTAGCTGTATATATTATTTATTACAAGGCAGCTTAGCGAAACCAAAGTATTATAAATACGTTATAACCAATTAAACCAAAGTGCTATATATTACATCATAACTAATAAATAAATATCAAGTGATTTTTAAACAAAATTTATTTAACTGCCCGCTTGAATTTGTGTCTTGAAAAGTAGGGAATAAAAAATTAATTTGAATATTAGACTATAGTACCGGTCACTTTCTTTCTTGATAGTATAGTTATTGATATTTTACTACACAAAAAGTTGTTTGAATTTATGGTCGGTTTGTAATTTTTTAAATAATTATTATTAATTATTTTATATAAATAATCAGTTGTTAAGAAAATTAGTCAAACGATTGATAAAATTTATTTTAAAAAATATCGTGAGTTATAAAAATAATTGTATATGTTTGAAGAATTTTGCTGTTAAACTATTCTAACAATATAAATGGCTGAATTAAACATATATTAAATAAAATTTATTTATATATTTATAAAGAGATATATAAAATACTTTTAACTGTGTGTATATAATAATTATAATTAAAATAAATATTTTATATTATTATTATTATTTTATTATCTAAATATAATTAGTAATAATAATAATCTTTTAAACATAATATTTTTATTTCTTAATTAATAAGGATAAATTTAAACTTTATAATACATATGAAAAAATATATAAAATTGTATTAACTAAAAAAGTAAATTTTGAAAAACTATTCACTCTCTACTTTTTTTAAATCTATTATTGGATGTGGTAATTTTACCAAAAAATAATTTTTAAAAAAATTTATTAAACACTAAAATTAATTTTTAAATTTTTAAAATTATTTTTAAAACTTACAAAAACTATTTTAAAGAGACACTTAGAATGGAGCGGTGCATTTACTCAAATCAACCAAAGTTACCTTTTAACTTTCACTGCTGCCCATGGTAAATGTAACCTCTTCCAATAGAAGTGAACATCATTGATGAAACAACCATATAAGCAGTGTTGTTTTACAAAATAATTTGTTTTATTTTATAATACTTAAAATAATATATTTTAGTTTTTTTAATTAATTGATTATGTGGGAGCCGAAAGCTTTGTCTACTGGCGTGGACCGTTGATGTGCCTTCCGTTGATGCTAAGTTGATTGAGGGCGATCGGACGGCCGAGGATTGTAATCGTGGCAAATACTGTTGGTTTAATGTTGAAAGATAGTTGGAGGAGATAGAAACGCACGTGGGAACTACTCTTGAGGTTACAATTGGACCAAGCGTACGTATATGTAAGGTGGGTGACAATGTGCACGGTGCCGTACTTTCAAAGCATCAGCTATCCCACCTATGTTTTTGCGTGGATTTATTGATTTTCTGAATTTATTTTATTTTTTAAAAAACACGGCTCCATTAGTCCCATTTTTTTTCCATAATATTATTGTTTTTAAAAAAATTATTTTAAGCGTGAATCAGGAGTTTTAAAATATATTTTTACAAACCTGCTTTTATAACCTAGCAATTTGCTTTCAGCCTTTTGCCAATTACAGTCACCTAATAACTTCTTGATAAATGATATCATACGAGTTAGATTAGTTGAGTTTCTTACTTTGATGTTAAGCAATTCCTGCCAAGCAAGGACGGGCATTTTGTCCTTGACCCAACCTGGGTCGAATTCGTTTGGAGAGATTGATGCTAATTTGGTTCAAATTTTCCCAGCAAATCAAGTTTTAGTATTAAACAACCAAGGTCGGAAACTGAAAGCAATTCGACAAAAATTTTAGTTAAAAAAATTTGACGCACGCAAATGTGAGCGTGAAGATCGATCAAGACTCGAAGTTAATAAACTGTGATGCAAAAGATCATTATTGGGTAAAGGGGAGCATCTAATTGAGGAAATCGTACACTGCATGTTACATGTAAGCGCTTTTGCGAAGAAAAGTACACAATTACACTGTAAGTCTGTATAAATCTATTAACGTAGTTTAGCACCTCGTAGTGTAGTAGTCCTCAAAGCTTGGAGCGTGCTTTCCACGTCATAAAACATAGCGTGACAATTTGGCAGTTTTAAAAGTCCAACATCAAGACAATGATCTCGATTGATCGATCAGATGGGAGGGGCCAAAACAAAAAGTGAAGGGGGGGGACCGGCTACAACCGGTAGACATAGCGATAAAGAGAGAGGAAAAAGAGTAGGGGACCATAAATTTCGTCGTTTCTCCCTCCGCTTCTCGCGGGAAAACGACCCCTTGACACGCGTCGAATCATCCTCGCTTGGACCACAAGTGGACCCAAAACGTAAGCATGCGCCCCCAGAGGATACCATCGGAGCCGTCCACGTGGACGTGTAGAGCGGATGTAGGACCCGCTGAGAATTTTGACTTCTCTGACAGCCGCCGGCTTAATCAATGCAAACTGTAGCTGGTCCCCTAGGCCGAATGGGGCCCAAACTTGAGAAAATGAAAAACTCAAAAAAAAATTGGTGGGCCCAGATTGAGGGAGAGTGTACTGTCTGGTGTTTATTGCGAGCTTGTATCACCTTATTGGCCTAAATGGTCCCCTACCTACTTACTTTCCCTTTCTTTTCTCATTTTTAAGTTTTATTTTTTATATCTTGCATAATTTTTATTATTTCTCAAATTTTGTGAGCTGCCGTCAGGATAACGGCAGAGGGGAAATATCAGATTCGGTGTCGTTTTTACACGATTTTTTTTTTTTTTTGCGGTGGGGTTTATGCACTTCATAATTTAATCTTTACTAATTTGGCTAGCCTGGTTAGTATTTATTTGTACCCTTTTTTTTTTTGTTGTGTTGTTACCCCTGTTTCTGAATGTGTAAATATTTGACTTTTCTCTGCGATTTAACTAATTAGGTTTTTGTTTGACTTTAAATTACAAAAAATCGAATCCTATGTCAAGATCATTGTTTTCAATGCTACCTATTTAAATCAATTGATATTTTTTTATCATTTGAGAGGAAACTTCGTGCGACTTATCAATTTATTGAGAGACTTTAGTAGAAATCTCACAAACATATCCTATTAATCAATTATGATAAAAATTAAGATATATAAAATACAAAAATTAGACAGTGATAGATATTGCATAAATTGTATCCATGATAAATCTCAAGAAATAACCTCTATTGTTGAAAAATGTTATACAATCATTTTCATTCTTAACAAATTGGGCTTGTCGTAATTTATGTCCTAGAACATGAAATTTATGTACTAAACTTTCCTTAGTCGTTTCAATTTTCAAATGGGAGATATCATCTTTAGTTCATGCAAAACATCTATATCATCAAGATTGAGTGCATAAAATCCGTACATAAAATCTAAATTAATTTTTTAGTTTCTATCTCCTTCAAGAGTTGAATTCTAGTGGTCGAAAAAAGGAAAAAAGAAAAAAGATAACTACTCGATTAAGCTCCTAAAGACAAGCCTAAAGCGTCTTATAATATTCTCTAATCATGAAAAAAATTGAGTATATTCCATGTCACATTCGTCTATTATCTAGATAATGACAGTGCGGATATCAAGCTATATATGACCTCCCTAAATTATCCCAACATTTACACATGTCATTATCAAAAGCTAAACCCACCAGGATCATCCTTTACAACATAATTATTTAGTGTGCAAACACTTTTTGGTGATTATAGCAAATAATCTACCAAATTTTAGCATCCCTAATTTGTCTCCTCTGGTTAATGTTCTCAGCACGATTTTAAAAAAGAAAATGTGAGCCTATGAATAGGAATAACAACACGCGTACAATGTTGAAAAATGAAGTTTATATCATAATTGACGGAGCACTCACATACAATTTACCATATGCAAGGCAGCCACTGCGACGATAAAATCAATAATCAAATATATGTCAGTATGACGAGTAGTTACAGCGTCACACCGAAAGGTATGTAAATGTTGAATAATGTTTGATGTGTGTGTTGAAATCTTAGTGCGTATTAATAATTTGGAGCACAGAGCGCATCAAGGCAATTGAAATTGTTACCGAATTTCTTAACTTAGGTCGGCATGGATTACAGAGCCTGCAAAGTTTGACACCCAACAGAGGTCTCTGGTCCCGCGGAATCGTGAATGAACAGAATGAGCTGGACATTTTCGATTCATCGGGATTGGGAGTTAAACGTCTCTTGTCATCGCTCAAATTTGTCAGCCTCCCTTTCGCCGTGCGTTTTTCCAATCAATTTCCAGGTTTTTTTTTTTTTTTTAAAAAAAAAACTTTCAAAATTTGCTGTAACTTTTTTAATCAGTTCGCCCTTTCTAAAAGGAAATGCCAATCACGTGCGGCCACAAGACCGGACGTGACCGATACTTTGGCCAATTGTGCAAAGCCGATGATGCCATGCAAGAGCATTTATAGATATATAATATACTTTTGATTACGATATTAGCAACTAAAAGAGAAATTGGAGATATAATAAAAAAACTAGAGACTTGTAACGAAATATTAGTTGGTTATATTCAACAGCGATGAATTGTAGAAATACTCTTGTAAAAGATTACACGGTTTAAACACACGCGCAAAGATAGCTACTATCAAAAATTTTAATCCCACCAATATTTTACAAATAAAAATTATATAAAGGATAAAATTAATCATACAATATAAGAATTTATGTGAAAAACTCTTATAATAAAAAAAAACTACGGCCACCAAAAGATAACGAGAAAAAAATTTATTATATAAAAAATTATTACAATCACTTAAGTATTTTTCTTCACATCTAAAACCCTAATAATACTCAATCTCTCAATAGACTTATTGTTTCTCTCTCACTATAAATTGTTTACTTGTAGAGAGCTGATTGTTATATTATATAAATAAGTTAACTCAACTTCCCTATGTATAGTAATTATTTATTACAGAAAAATATTTTTTTTCCTTATACTAATAGTATTTCTCCTTGAATAAGGAGAAATTACTTAATCCTTAAATGAGAAATCTACAAAAATGAAAATATTTTAAGAAATTCTTATTGAAAAATAAAATATATTTCCTAACAACTATATTATTGAGGTTAGTTAATCTAGTATCATGATAATTTAAAAAATAATAACATCAACACGTGATGTTCGCGAGGTTAGGCAATAGGTGAGTTTTAAACACAAATTATTTTATGGAATTCCTTTTTGAAAACTATATTACAAACTTGTAGAATTAAGATTCCATTGAAACCAGTCACGGTGAGTGGAGTGGCATGAATGCTAAAAGCTTTTACATTTTTTATGTTGCTGACGATTCTTTCTATTTTTATTTTTCTTCTAGAGGTGGTTAAAGTGCAGATAAGGAGTTGTGATAAGAGAATAAAAAATTAGAATACCAATATTATAGGATAAAAAATTTCACAACAAGAAAAAAAAAATTAACTACTACACAATCTTTTTTTTTTTTTCTGTTATAATTTATGTGCTAATTTTTTTCTCTTATAATTTATATGCTCATTTTCGTACTTTTTTCAGTACAAACTCCATTCATTGTTCCCAAATCAATTTTTATTTCCTATCTCTTGTTTGATTTGAACTAGGGGTGCTAGATAAATATATTTGTTTAAAAATCACTTGGGTAGGCCTCTATTTATTTATTTATTTTTATTAACTTTTACAAAAGATAGAGGGGTGGACAAAAGCCCATATTAATTTTGTAACCCTCCCTCCCTAAAATATGTTGTTTAAAGATCTCTTAAGCAACTTTCTCTTGATCTTTATTTTAACCATTTATAACAAATTTTATGGTGCTTCTTAAAAAAAAAATCGGGCGCTAATTGTTAGGATTCTTCATGACAATTGGTTTTTTAGATCTTGTTTGGTGTTGAGTTATTTTGACTTTTAAGTTATAGTTATTGTGAAAAAAATTTTAACTATAAAATAAAAACTAATAACGTGTAATAAATAAAATATTTAAATGATAATTTTAAAAAATATTAAAAATATTATAAATTTATTATTAAATTAATAATAAATCAAATTAATTCAATTTATAAACTATAATATTTAATATATACTAAATATTATAACGTTGTACTTTTTAAATTACAATCAAGTGTCTGTTGTCCAAGGACTTTTGGAAGAGTGTAATTCAAGCGATTCGAAGTAGATAATAGGAGCGTGAACTCTGAAAGAACAATCTAAGAGAACAGTTGGTATATGGTTAATTAACAGACACGTGGCCAACCGAAAACCTGAGAATTCGGTGAGACCGGGTCTAGTTTACGTGGGGCATCCGCCATCTATTTATCCGAAACGTGCAATACGCGGAGGTGTCACCGTCGCCCAATGAGGTCGCGCCATTCAATCACTTTCGGACAAAAGCCGAGTGGGCCCACGCGTTTTACACGAAGCAGCAATATGAACCGCAATGGTGTCCTAATCGATAACCCACCAATTTTAAATAAAATATAAATTAATTCTTGATTAGTTTTGTCTTAAGTTCAGTGGTAGGTTGATTAAAATCATTATAGTAATACAGATGATACTTGTGGTGGGTTGAGATTAATTGTATATTAATTCAATTCGGACCCACATCATAATAATATGCAAATACAGAGGGGTATCGAAAAAGTCATAGGCGAGGTTTTGTTTTGTCTGTGTCTTTGTCTTTAGCTTTAGGTAGCAAGCAAGCTGATAATGTAAGTTAATATATAATATTAACAATTATTATTTTATGTTACATTTTTCACCTTTGGATTTCGACTGACATTTGCTTCACAAAAGTTGTTTGTTCTCCTTTGTTGAAGCATTCGCTAATGCGCCCCTATGTAACCATCTTTTTCTTTCAAGAAAATTATGTGCCAACTTATGTTTCTGCATACCTGGTACTAAAAATCTCTTGTACCCATAAATAAAGAATTAAGAAAAAGAAATTGTTGTGGGGGGAGGGGGGGGGGGGGGCGGGTGTGGGGAGAGAGAGAGAGAGAGAGCTCATGCCACAAACAATGACCTTTATGAGCTTGATAAGTAAGCTTGTTTGGTGTAATCTTACTTTTTTTCAACTGAATTTTTCAATAGTCCCCACTAGTACTGAGTCACTGTCAATAACTTTCTACCCATGGTTGTTTTTTCTTTTGTCTTTTTTTGGTCTTTTTGCTTAGTTAAAAAACAAGAAATTCAATATTCAAAAATGATGGGTCGAGTAATTATAGATGTAACGCGATATTAGACATTGTCGTCCAACACGATGTGAATTCGGTAGCCCTCTGAATAATCATAAATTTCCCATGCTTTTCTCTGAATAATTAAGCTAATAAATTCTAACACTCAAGGGGAAAGAAAAGAAGCGTGGGCCCACACTCACACGTTATAAGTGTTGGTAAACATTAAATTTTCCACAATATAAAAGGTGCATTTGGAATCCTGATTCTTTAAAAAGCAAATTCTGGGTATCGCAATTCAATTGTAGTACATAGTATCAAGCACTAGTTTTAAATGGTGTGATAGTGGGAGTCCATCCAATCGAAATAATAAAAATTTTTTGTGATGAAAATAAAAAAACAAAATAAAAAATTTGTGACAGAACTTTAATTTTAATAATGTGAACAATACCATCACGTGCAGTCTAAATCGCGAAAAAATGAACAGAGCACTGTTTATCCAAAACAAGATTTGATGGATGGTGAGTCTCTGTGGCTATATTTCTCAATATGACAACATAATCTACTATAGATTAGAGATCTTTTCAACCCTTGCATTTGTTGCAACGGGTGTGGGGCAGGCAGCAATGCTTGTTTTGTTTGCAAGTGCTGTCTAAAAGGCTTAAGGTAACAATTGGGTTAAGGTGGGTCAGTTTCATAGTAAAATATTGATAATTATTTATTGTCAGATTATTATAGTCGTAAGTGTAAATTTAATATTTATCTATATAATTATGTGGTCACCATCATTAATATTTCACCGAGTAGCTAGCTGATTCAGCTTAGCCATTAGTATAAAAACATTTGTAGAATTTTAATTGCATGGTTTTAGGTATATTTAAAATTGGTGTGGTGTGCCTTAACTGGGGTTAAAGCTGCTCAGGAATTACCCTCTACTCTCATTTTATACTCAACCACCAGTGATGTCGATTTCTAAGGTGGAAAAATGATTACAATACAATGCTCTCATCCTCAGTCCTAGTGAAGAATCACATGCTTTTAAAGTTGAGAAAGGGGTATATACCGGAGAGCGTCGTACTGTCGACATCCCCTAAGGGAAGTGTCATACCAATTGGTGCCAATGCGTTGCGGGGCAACGGCTGTTAGACACATGCACCAATCGATTATTAGACTGTTTGCGGAGTTTTGACCGCTGAAAACGAAAGTGGCATTCTGTTGGATTTATTTGGCTAAGTGCAAACCAAACCCGTTTGACCAAAATTTTCTTGAACGCATCAGAACCACAATTGTAGTGTGGAATTGACACAAGTGACTCTTATTTTCAAAGTTATTGCTTTTGAAAATCGAAGCCTTAGCCTAAAGAATCAAACTCGCCGAGAGGAATGTGATGCTTTTAGGCTCATTCTGAGCTTGACTAGTCTGGCTCTAGACCTCAAGATTTTCCAAGCCATGGGGCCTAAAATAAAAACGAGGCAAAATCAATGGCCTTTTCACAACTTTATTAGGCGAATAGTGTTGCGTGTGTGACACTGATCAATCGACAAACTGTACAAATCGCAAGCTTTTGTTAGGCCAAATTACTTTTACTTGGAATTGGAACTTTCAGCTGTCAAAGAACTCCGATTGTGCATACGCGTGAAGGAAAAACCAAAAAAAAAGAAAAAAAAAAAAAGAAACTGAAAATATGACCCAGACCCACAAAGCTACGATGGTGATGATGATGTGATTCTTCTTATCCAGTAACAATGAAACGTTTATGTATCTCATTGAAGGCCTTTACTTTGTACCGGTTCCATATTCATATTGCATTTCTTTTTCCATGGCACTTGTCGTTTGGTTAAAATGCTTGTGCCTAAAAAAGTGAAAATGGGTATCGATTTGGGACAATCATAGAGGGAATTTTGGTTAAAAGTTGTTCCACATGCTGTGGAGTATAATCAAGGGAGGATATGCAGCCGTTTTGATGAAATACGTGCTGCCCGCAGATGCTTCTAGGGGGAAAATTCATGGAGACAGCCAAATTTTGGGAGCTGTCCACAATTTTAGCAAAGTTTTTAGCGGCCAAAAATAATACCAGTAGTAAAGAACAAAATTGCCATTAAATTTTATGCGCATTACTGCAAATATCAAGTGCTTTTTTTTTTTTTTTTATCTCATTCTTCTTCTTTTTGTTCATATTCGTTGCAAAAATCACTTTGCCGATGCGTATAAGACTTGATTAAGAGTTGGGAGGCAAAAATGACACGAGATTAAGGAAGTTGGCTAAAATTATAAATGACCCCTGGCATCTGACAATAATTGCAAACTTACCCTTACTGTTGTCGGGTTGCATCAAAATTATATGAGGAGATTGATAAGATCAACTGAGCATCATATGATTTTGATTAGATGTGAACGTACTGAAAAAGAAAACAACATTATTTCCATCTTCGTGGACCACAAAAGCACTTTGAAGCTAATAAGCAAACACATTTGCCATGGACCACATCGCCACTTGCCACTTGCTATTTTTTCCCAAAAAAAGAAAACCCATTATCTATATTAGCGATATTATTGCTGTAGACAAAGACTCTGCATAGTAACTTTTCCCCATCATTATTATTATTATTACTACTTTTTTTTTTTTTTCCCTTGTTAGTTGTGAGCAAAAACACTTTGCAGGAAAGGATACGCCCACAGGCTATAAGAGGAAAAAAGGGTATCAAAAGTTGTAAAATTTTTTAACATGATTTGATTACGTTTTGTTCTTATATGATGTCACCCTCACCCCATTTGCTTGCTTGAGTAAAACTGGAAACTTGAACTGACACATGTTGGCATAGACTAGAGAGCATGTATTTGCAGGCTTTTGCTAATTATTTGCTATTAAATGGATGTTGATGGATCACAAATATGGAAAGAGAGGAGAGAAGATTTTTCTTTTCTTTCAATTGATATCTCATAACATTGTACGAACAAGGGCTCCAAATTCGAATAGTTATAACATAATCTGGGAAGTCTGCCAAGCAAAATATTCTGCGATGTTGATGTCTTCTTCATGGGTAAAAAATTAGTAAATTTGAGCTAGTTTTCTCCATGATAGGAAGAAGAGTTTTCACTCTACTCTGCCAATGGCTAAGTGGTAAAGAGAGATGTATGTTATTTGTTATTTCAAGACAAATTTGTCTATCAAACTCTAGGAAACATCACATTGTGTCATGAAAAATTAAAAAACTAGCTAGGGGTCTCTGAGAAGATAGAAGACAATTTTGTTACCTGGAGATCGGGACATTTGAGAAGGTTTTAGGCAATTTTGTGAAGAGGAGACAGTGAAGGAATATTGGCTCTCTTTTGCATGAAATTAAATCAAGTTTTGAGAGTGAAAAAAAACTGTATGCTAGACAGGTGAAGGAATATTGAAATATTGATATAGGGTTAGGCCATGCAAGAAAATGAGGACTATTGAGAGAGAGGGAAAAAAAAAAATTAACTTTGTGTGAAAACATATTGAGAAAGATCATTGCTTTGGAAAGTTTTCCGAGTACAACTATTGATTAATAACTAGCAAAATATTGCAAGAAAATAATGTGTGATTGTGAAAGGAGGATAGCATGTTTTACGCAAAATAGAGGGGACATGTATTAATGAGACCATGAGAAATACAAGCATAAACATTAAAGGAGAGTAAATGTAAGACTGATTATCCCAAAACTTTAGGTTATTTTTTTTATGGTTTTCATTATCTAGACAGGGAGTCCAGGTTTTCATTTCCACAGTAACTTGTCTGTGAGCCCAATTCCAACTACCACGAGTCCCACCATCAAGGTGACACCTCTCCATCGTCTTTAAGCAACAATCCCAACCCCCAAAGAAAGACAAAAATAAATCAAACAAAAGGAAAATTGAATGCATATGGGTTTTTTCCTTTCAACGTGGGCCATTAGGGCAACGCCTCCTGCTAAGCACCCAAATCCTTTAGGCCCCTGCCTCTTTTATTTTTTATTTTAAAAAAAAATGAAAATGATACATAAGAAGTTCCGAAACAAATTAAAATAACGCTCTCTGTCTCTGATCAGTGATGCAAATCTTGTAAGTTGCTGAAGTTTAGGATTAATGGAGCAGCGTCTTTGCTGAAAAGAGGGCTTGATTTTCACAGCGACTGATATATAATCCGTACAAAAGCACATTTTCTAGATTACAGGAAAATTGAACCGCGCGGGGATGACACGTGTCCTCCCGACAACAAGTGCTTGGAAATTCACCCCTTAAGCTCCCTAGCGGTTGCAATTTACTCGTATTCTTTCCAAGTACCCCTCAATTAAAATGAAGCAACATTTGTCACCATCAAATACACATGGGGGTGCTTAAATTTTGCTTGAATGCAACGGAGAAGTGCTAACGTGACAAGATACTGAAAGGCCACCAATTCTGGTAGGCCATTTCCAAATGATGTCGTCTCTTATTCTTTCACCTTCATTGCCATTAGATCACTACTTGTTTCGGTCTTTGGACCAAGATTTTTCTATGATGGTTTGGTCTGATAGAAACTGAGAGGAAGGAATATTTTCTAAATCACATCGTCACCCAAAAAATTCCTTTCAATTAAAGCATACCAACTCTCAAGCTGAAATAAGAATGATAATCCAATCCCTTGCAAATTTCTCAAACCACCAAATTTTTGCTAAACCCAATATAGTCAGAAATTTTTTACATTCATACTCCAGCTGTTGGGTTTTACGCCCTTTTCATCTTTTATCAATTCTCACAAAATTCAAAATGCTTTCTATTAATTTACACTAGAAGAGATGCTGATGCCTGTTGAAAGAGTGGAGCTTTTAACACTCCTCTAAGGTTCTGATAGCACCCCGTTTTGAATTTAATTTTTTTTTTTAAACACTCCCAATTTAATTGATAAAATATAAATATATAAATTAAAATTAACATCTTGCTAGAAAACCTCACCAAAAAAGAACATTTCTTTTAAGTTTTTGTTTATAAAATTCACACAAGTCATAAAAACTTACATTATTTTTTTTTATTACATAATTTTTATCTCCATAGCTTTAAACTCTTATAGTTTTAAAAAAATTAAAATTTAAAATGAAACTATAAATTTTGAAACAAGATGATTGTAACAATTTTATTAAAAGAATAATTTATTCAAAACTTCAAGTGTTAGATTGAATTTCCTTTGAAAATAAAAAATAAAATAATTTATCTTTAGTTATTTAGTTAATGTTAGATAAATTAAAATTTATTTTAAGTTTTTGTTTATAAAATTCATACAAATCATAGGAAACTAAATTATTTTATTTTTATTACATAATTTTTATCTCCATAACTTTGAACTTCTATAAATTTCTCAAAAAAAAAAAACTAATTAAAATTTGAAATGTAGCTATAAATTTTGAAACAGGATGAGTGTAAAAATTTTATTAAAATTTATTCAAGTGTTAGATTGCAGTTCCTTTGAAAATAAAAAATAGATTAATTTATCTTTGCTCATTTAAGTAATTTCAATTCAATAAGAGTTTTATGAGAAATTTAAAGGGTGTCAAAAGCCCACTCAGATTGAAAATCAAATGAGGCAGAAGCAGCCCAGTCTTTGGCTCAAGGGGACTAAGAACATTGAGTGGGCCATTTGACTCCTCTTGAAATTTCTCGTGAAAACCCATTTTAATTGAGATTATCTAAGGGAGCAAAGACAAATTAATTTATTTCTTATTTTAAATAGAATTTCAATTAAACACTTTAAATAAATTATTGTTTTAATAAATTTTTTACACCCATCTCATTTTCTGATTTATGTTATATTTAAATTTTATTAAAAAAATATTTTTTTAAACAAAATTATAAGAGTTTAGATAGCGATTATACAATAAAAAGAAAATAACTAAAGACTTTATGATTTGTATGTAATTTATAAATAACAATTAAATGAAATACTTTTTTTTATAATCAAATTTTATGAGAAGATGATTATTTTAATATATGAGTTTGTATCCTACATATTAAATCAGTGTAATTAAAAAACACAAGTTCAAAAGGGTGTTAATAAGAATTTTGAATGGTTGTCGAAACTTGATAAAAATTTAACGCTGAACTAAACTTTTAATGAATACTAAATCAATTATTAAAATTATTTTAAATTTTTACTTTTTTTTTTATTTTTCTTACTTAACAACCATTAATTCGGTGCTAACAGAAAAAGCTAAACACAAGAACATTTTGATTACTGTTCTTTTCTAAAATGAAATTTTTTGCATGCAGAACAGGTGTCACTTTCTTAAGCCATCAAATTGGTTTCTGAACTCAAATGTAGATACACCACGGTATGGACGATACTCGAGAGTGAATGAATAGATCGTTACCGCATTGAACGTCGAAATGAAACGCATACGTGGACGCTTTACTTCTGATGAGTATCTATTTCACAGTAACACAAAAACATCGCAGAAAGAATCACAAGTCTCCAATGAGTATCCATTTCACAACAATTGACACGCACTTAGGCACCCTAAAATATGCAGCATGGCATGCTAATCTGCAAACAGAATGATTTTGATTTTGAGCGAGTACAAGGATACAGAGAAGAGAATTCCGAAAGGTCGGCAATGTGTGTTTAATTGATGCTACCACCAAAAATTCTGATCAGCATCCGTCGTGATGTAACATACAATCCGTCAAGCTGGTAGAAAATCTAAAAAAATTCATGCAGTGCCAGAAACACGTAAATGAAATGGAGGCCCGCGACAAAAGATCGGTTCATCAGGTGAATCGGTCTTTGCTCGAGCTCTAAGGATGTTATTAGCGTCATCAATCACAGCAGCAGCTACCAGAGTATATTCACCAGGGACAAAAAAGTATAAAGAGAAACGATGCTTGGATTCTTGAAGTGGGGGAACCTCCATGGCTATTTCATTAAGAACACCTGAAATATACCGTTAACATTGTTTTATTCATATTGATACAAAACAATTTCAAAATCAAACGAAGAAATGTGGGACCTAGACTTAATTAACCAATTACCCAATAATGATTAAAGTGTCCTACATATTATATTAAAATCTAACACAGAATTTTCTTTTTCCTTTATGCCAAATTGGTGGTGATTAAAAAAAAGCAGCGCATGCTGTGCAAGAAATAAATAATATTACTGATCAACAATATTATAGGAAAAAAATCCTTACCGGACCATAAGACGGTTGCCTTGGTACCCTCGATGCAATTCTCACCAGCTACATCCCTACATGTAATACTAAGACTCATCTTGATCTTTTCTTTAGTGTTATTGCGAACCAGAACTTCCATAGGAGTCATGTCATGTGCTAGGACAGAACGCTTAGGCCCCAAAGAATCATTAGGTAAATAAAGTTCTGCATCCTGTTCGGATCCCTTTTTAACAAGCCTGAAGCCAAATGTCAAAGGATCTGGCAGCAGTACATCCATAACAGATGACTGAAGTGCAGCCTGTATAGCATCCTTGATATTTAATTCTCCAGAGCTGTTGCGGCCAGATTGCCACCTGACCTTTATTCTTGAAATGAGGTTCCTGATGGAAGCGTTCAACTCAGCCTGGGTATTCTTTTCTGAGAAACTGGAACTTCTGCTGCCACTAGTGCCATTAGACTGCAGGTCTTTTACAAAAAATGAACCATCAAGAATAGGTAACTTAAAATGCTCCAGTGGTATTAATACCCTTGCAGAGTAATCCCTGTCGATTCTTGTTTTAGGATAACCATATTCAGTAGCATCATGATCAATAGAATGGCTATCCTCATTGTCAGGATCTTCCAGCTTGACAATAACACTAATTTCAAACACAACATCGGTTGGATTAGACAATTCAAGCTCAAGAAAACGTAGTCCCCAACTTCCTCTGAAAGGATCAATCTTCATCAATTTGTCCATCCTATTTTCGGAACCAACCAATCCTTTACAGGAGGTAGTCTCCATATTAACTGCTCTCGGAAGGTTTTCACTGACATGTGCAGGAATCTCCATTGAAAGCAAACGAGCTTTTACAAAAGATAAACCTTGCAAAACACAGATTTGCAAGGGAAGAACCAGGCGTCTACCAGGGGGTACAGCAGATTGATCTCCAGAATTTGTAAGTGGCCCTAAGTAACAAAAAGAAAGGAATAAGCATTAACCTTCCATGAAGAAAAAATCTATTAAAAAAATGAATATAGTGCAATATCAAGAAGTGGGAGCGAAAATCATGATACATTTACTTTCTGGAAGTTACCTGCATAATGGATCAACAATGAGGGGCTGCCTACATCCTTTAAATGCCTCCCAATGCTTCCAGAGGCAATCTTACCGGCAGCAGTTTCGGGATCCACCGGGCCATGCTGCCAGGCCTTCAAGGTCACAGGTATAATGACCTCAGCTCCGGGCTTCAAAGGAAGAGCAGATTTTAAGGTCTCAGATGCAATTGAGTTAACAGAATCTTGGTTTTTTCCTGATAATGAAATATGTGCTTGCTCAACTGGAACTGTACCTGCATTAGCCAGACTAATCCATACATCACGTATTTCACCTTCATACAAAATAATGGCACCATCACCACCAACAACATTTGATACTAGCAGCGGCAGTGGTGGTACCACAGAAATATTTGGAACTGACACATTTTTCAACTTTGCAGACCCACAACATCGGAAAGGGTCAGAAAGCACAAGTCCTTGTGCTGCCCCCAGAAGAAGGTTATCTACATCCTTGAATAGGTGTTCAGTTATCACACCAAAACAGTGAACAGTGCATCCCGGAATAGTCACAGGCCCCACTGAAGTTGGGATTCCTGATAAGGTGATCACTTTCGATGAATTAGGCGGGAGCTCTACGCTAATCGGAAAAGCATCAAAATTTCCTGAATGCACAGAGAGATAGATACTATCAACCCTTAAATCAAATCCACATGGATTTGCCAACTCCACCAAGACCTGTACTGGTTCTCCAACAACCCAAATAAGCTCCTGCTTACTACTATCATTTGGCTCTCCTTTGCTGAATGGAGTATAGATAAAAGGCCCTGAAGGAGCAGATCCTGCCCACCAATCTTCTCTACCTGGATTGCGCTTTACAATGTCCATTTGTGAAGGATGAAGAGGAAAAGAGTACAACCTGGAGTAATAAAAGATTGATATAAGTTTTATGAAAACTAAATACAACCCCAATGACCACTTTTCTTTTTCAGCAGACTTTAGAAAAAAGATATTAGTGCAATGGTTTATACCTTACAAAAGGTAAGGCAGGATCAGCACAGCGAGTTCCTGAAGGCAACCTCTCTGCTGAATTTGCAAGTGCACTAGCAAGGCCATTTTGCCCAACAGGTGTGATTAAAGGATAATAAGATCTTAAAAGCCTAGCTGCTGCACTCCATGCAGCAAGAGGATCCCCTGCTCGAACAGCAGACAGCAGAATCTCCCTTAGTACAACCATCTGCAACGTGCTCCACTGAGACTCAAAGAGTGAGACTACTGACTGTACTGATTGATGATGCATCTTTCCACCATCAACATGGCTTGATCCAGTTTCCTTATGTAAGGAGGAAAAGGATAGTACAGTCAATTTATTACTTTTGAAAGTAGCAATCTGCACCTCAAATGAGCGGTAAAAAATAGAAAAACTATACTTTTTTAACTGCATTCAGCATTTCCTACATATAAATTCCATCCATTGACAATAACTACAAATCTAACATACGTTTACATCAATTAAGGATGACAACAGTATTACAGTGTTAAAATTATATAAACCGTTGCCTTTCCTCATTATTTATTCATAGTTCCATACTTACATTGGAAAGAGAATTTTTGGAGATGGATGCTCTACTCTGAACCCGATATGCTTTAGTAGTCATTGCAAGAACTTGCATGGCACAAATAGCAGCTGACCTATTTTCTTGTTGCAAATACAACTGAGCTACCTGCCTTGAAAAAAAGGCAGCCTTCCTTTGATAATCAAGAGTTCCATACAAACGAGCTATTTCAATGTATAAGATCAGACGGTCACTGGCATCTATCAAAGATTTTGCACCGTCTGCAGCACTGGTTAACAACTCCACCACATCCTTAGACAGCTCTCTCCTGTAAAAACAGAATATACAGATAAGATATGAAGCTATCCAAACCAAGAAAGCACAATCATGAAACAGGATATTAAATGCCTAGAAGTTTCCCACTTGAGTGATAGCAAATAATTTTTTAGCAAATGAATAATATAACAAATGTCAAATTATTAAGTTGGAAAGTTTACTACATACAGTCAAAATGGCATTCACAGGGAATCGCTAACCAAATCATCAATAAAGCAATATTCTTATCCAAATAGGGAAAAAAAATCATCAATAAAGCAATGCATATCTCCATTTTGCCAGATATGATTTTGACCTTTGCAGTATATTTGTATTCTCTCCAATGTCAATATCAAAAATACCTAGGCTCACCTAATATGATAAGTTAACTAGATCATACCAATATTTCACACTCAGAAAAACATAGCTAACAAGGGTGGAAAATGATAATGATAATACCTGCAAAAAAATCTTGCCAATTTCAAGGTAGCCTCAAGTTCAAAGCTTAGGGGTGAAACTCTGCACGCCAAAAAAATAGAGCTATTCATCGTCAAGACGTTCCAAATAAGACGAAAATTGATACCTAACTTTAAAATACCGACGAAGAAAAAGATAATGTCATATCAATATTATTTTGAGGGAAACTATCCTGGGGTGATGGCCCTGTTACTTTTCTGACATGAAAAAACATGTTAAACAGTTATTCTGAAAGAAAAAAGAAAAAATCAAAGATAAAAGTAAATCCTTATTGTAAACTAGGCAATAGAAAAATATCAATGCAAGAAAAATTAAAGAACGAAGGTAAATGAAATTTCATTGATTAATCACACAACAGGCAAAAATGCAAAAATAATACTGGAGAATGGATCTGCAGGCCAAAAGAGATCTATAAACATTAGAATATCATGCACATAACAGTAAACTCAAACACTCTCTAAGGAAGAAGGTCCATAAGTGAAAACGATAAATGTCATCAATTACCTCTGAGCATTGTCTGGTATAAATGATTTTCTGTAATGCAAGATAACACTATTATAACGAAATTTAACCTCTTCCTCTAGAACTGCATCCTTTTGGCCCATTCGATCAACCTAATAACAAGAGATTTAAACAAATAAATTAAGTCAAATATGCACAGCAGACCAAAGGAAGACACCAGTGCATATAATCTGCAGAGACCAGTCAATAGAATATTCAAGTACAACAGTAACTCAGTGTTAAATTCTTAGTAATTGCTTTCTCGCATTCCAAAATTTTTTTATTTCTATGGGCAGCCAAAATATGCACGGTAATGTAAAGGCAGAAATAACGAAATGTATTATTTATTCATTCACTCACTCTGCCCTGATCTATCACACACATAAGTTTAGCAACATATAAAATAATCTTATTTTAAAAGGTATACGCACCAGTAAGGCACAAACGCTTCCCTCCAATGCTCCAGCATACCAAAAGTAATCAGCAGTCAACCTAGCCAGCTCCAATGCAGTGGAATAGTGGGCATTTGCATCAACAGGTGATCCTGCCAACAAACAGTAATCCCCTATAGTCTTCTGTGCTCGAGCAAGTCTTCGCTTTTTGGCCTTTATGACCTGTATTTTCAATCAAATCAAACAGATTAACTTGCAAAGTTCAACACATAAACATAATAATCCGATGCTTCAATAGAAAACATTAATGCAGATTCAAAATACTTAGGACACCTAAACATAAACCTCCTCTGAGCTGAGACTGGCTTGAGAATCTAATGGTGTCTTCAATATAGTTCCCGCAGATTCTGCCTGAAGCACCCACTTCTCGAATTCCATCAACAATGATGCTGCAATATCTTGCATCATGGTTTGCAAATGAAACTCCTGTGTTTGTTGGTCAGCTGGCGGAAACAAAATCAAATTGTCCCCCTTCTTTCCACCCTCCTCTAGCTGCAACCAGTAAAAAGAATGAATTAAGCCACGCCACACATGGCAATCAAATTCAATGGCAAAAAGTTGCAAATTATATCCTAATAGTACATCATTTAAATTAATTTTTGACATGAAATGCAATAAATTGGTCACTCTTCACTTCAAAATAAATAATAATAATAATAATAATAAAGTTTGATGCCGATTGACTTCTCATTTTTCTTTTATTTTTTTGGTTATTTTTCAACAAATCAAACAGAATTTTTTTTTCACCTTCTTAATAGTACAAGTCGTTTCTCATTCACTTCTCATTCCTCTAATTTTTCAATTTTTTAACAATCAAGCAAACAGTAAAAATATAAAATGCAATTCGTAAGAGATACGATGAGTACACTCACGTGAGAGTCACATGGCGAAAATGCAAAGCATCGTTTAACGAGAGCGGAGTTATAACCCTTACAAGCGGCGTTAAATTGTTCGATAACGGAATCGAGATCGGGGGAGGAAGGGCAGTGGCAGATGCCGATGACGGCGAGGATCTTACGATTGGATTGAAAATCTTCCCACGGGCTGGGTGGGGCGCCGCCGAGGACGAACTTGAACCGGAGCGAACCGGAGTCCCATGGCTGGTTCGTGAATGGCGATTTTTGGTGCTCCGTGTAGAACGAGCTGATGGCGGACAGCGCGATCGTGTGGTGGCGGAGTAGCATTGAATGGTAGTCCCGTAGTAGAGCTGGTGGGACCGTGCCGATCGGGAGGACCGCGATCCGGATCATGGATGATGTCTCGATGCTGACGTCTGGCTCCATGTTCTGAATTGGATGGCTTGGGCGAGTAAAGTTGCAGGGGTGTTACTATGAGGATGAGTGTATCAGATTGGAGACATTAGTAATTACAGAAGTTGATGAGAGAGTGACGTGTGTAAGCGAGGGAGACTGAGCAATGGATGTGTAGGTTAATGACGTTGAGGTTGAGGCTGGAGGCTGGAGGCTGGAGGCTCAGAGGGAGAGGGAAAATGGGAGTGTTTGGTTATAGAATGATGTGAACTATGACGATGGACTATGATTTCCTTGTGATGGTTTGGGAATATCTTAAATCCCTTCTTCGTCTTTTTTTTTTCCTCTCTCATTTTATGATAAAAGGGAATATCTTAAATCTGAAAACGTTATAACTAGATTATTTATATAATTATGTGAATAAAATTTCGTTATAATTAGCATAATAATGTATTAAATTTCGGTTTTAACATTACAATGATTTTTTGGTAATAAATTAAATCCTATATGTCAAATAACACTGATTTTGAACTTCACAATGTATTATTAAATTAAAAAAAATCCAATGATTCACATCAAAATTTATTATAGTGGGAGTATTCATTCAATAGCCGGTATTAGATCGCTTTGCTATTCCACATAGATGATTGTATTTTGAGTGTTTTCACATGTTTTTTTTTCTATTTTTTAAATAGTTGAAAGTACATATATGCAATCTATTTTGATATAGATTTATAGAAATTTTTCTTTGTATTTGAGTGGTCACGGTCTTCCGTGCATCACGTAAAGTTTTAAAAGATTTTCTTATTATAATTAATTGTTAATTTAAGAAATAATTAAAAAAAGAAATTTCTAAATTCGAGCTTCTAGGAATGTTTGCATTAAATGAAAAAAAAAATTGTTATATGATGTTAAATTGCAACCATACATATACGACATTGATGTTCATAGAACTTAATTAAATTACCTTCTTATTTTTTAGAGAAAATTTTATATACATTAATTTATATAGTTCCGTTTATTTGATTCTTATCGTATATACTAGTCAACCAACCAAATTAAAACATATAAATCAATGGCAATAATCTAATAAACAAGTTCTTTCTCACAATCTGTAGATGTATTTTCCTTTCAAATCTATTATATGGATACGAATTCTTATTAAACAAGGAAACAAATTGATTAAATTCGCTATTTAAAAAAGTAACCCTAGAAGTAGTAAAAAAAAAAGGAAAAAGGGCATCTTTTTTTTAAATACTTGAGCCGCCAAACAAAACTTAAGTAACATTGTGCTCAAATTCGAGAGTCGAGACTATGAAACAGCAGAGTAGCGTCATTGCCTATTTAATGAGTGAACTGGTGAAGAGAAATCGAGAAATTTGAAATTAGAATTGCAGCGCCACCATGTCAGCTGACATCGACGGTCACGATTCTTCCTCCGATCAGCTGCTTCGCCTTCAAGAAATCCTAACTTCAATCTCCAAAGTAAGCCTTCACTTCTCCCTCCGTACTTCACTCGCTGCCCCGAATATCTTGGAAAAAAATTAATAAATAAATAAAGGGAAGTAAGAGTACTCGACCTTATCGTTCTTATTGTATCTCATGATGTTCAATTGTTCAAAATACAACTAAACGACGTCATTTAAGCTGAGCTAGTCAAATTTAAGAAGCAATTGCACACGCGAAGCTGATATTGGAAATTTTCTACCAAACTTGTAGGCATTTGAATGTGGAAATATCAATCAGTCCGATAACTCCGTCACAGAACTTGTCGAATTCCTTGATTCAGTTTCAGGTTCCATTGAATCAGATTCGAAGAATGCATCTGAAATTCTCTCAGATATACATAAGTTTCTATGTACTCCTTCACTGGACCAGGTTTTATTTTTATTTATTATTATTTTTTATGTTGAATAAATGTTTTGGTTCGTTTGTGAGATTGTGGGTTTTGTTCGTGTTCTGTCAGGCGATAATAGATTCGCTTTCATTTGAGCTGCCGAAGGCAGTGACAAAGTTTGCTGGCTTGTCCAATAGCTGTTCAGAGATTGCTAATAGTATCATTGATAAGCTTGTGGCAACATGTAGTCCACGGGACATGGTTTCAATTCTTTGTGAGGTATGCCATTCAGATGTTTGATGTCAATTCTGTCTGTGCCTTTGTTGACCTTCAAATTTTAATCTTTAGATTCATTGCTCTAGGCCTTTGCTAATTTTGTTATTGATGGATCAGGCATTGGATTCTTCAATTAAAACTATCAAGGAATGTGATTATTTTGTTCCTCTTTTAAGTGGTCTCTCAAAAGGTAACATTTTGTACTAGTTAAGGAAATGTGTTTCTTTGACTAATTAAGTATGTTTGTGCATAGTGTGGATGGATGTGCTTAAATTTTGGGTTTATGAAAAATTTTTTCAAAGGCACATTTTCTCCTATTGATGATCAATAAGAAAATTGTTAGTTCTTTGATTTTCAGTATTACTTTCCACTCGGAGGCGCCACTTTGAGCAAGCAAAAGTAGCAGTTCCTGTTATTCTTAAGGTTTTAAGGACTGTGTCATTAGAGGAAGATGATGAAAATACAGAATGTCAGCATTTGTTCGATCAAGCTATAGGCATTGCTGATGCTATCCGTGAAGTTTGCTTGAAATTGGTCTTTGAGGCTTTCATTATTTCATTCTCATTTTTTGGGGGCTATTTTAAAGATTGTCTTTGCACTTTTTCAATCATATTATTATGACCTTTCAATTTTGTCTGTGACAGGAGGGCAGAACGAATGAAAAACTTCGGGCTCTTCTTGGTCTATATGTTCTCCAAATTATGGTGACTCCCCTCTTTCGTTTGAGCACTTCTGTTTTTCTATTTACAGCTACTTAGTTTCCTGCATGAACTATATTCATGACCATTTTTATATCTTATGTAATGTGCATGCGTGTCTTAAGTAATATACATTTATTATATGCACAGGTGCTTGTTTCAGTCAGCATGGAATGTAAATCCCCAAGATGCATTCCTTTGGTGTCACAATTATCAGGCTTCTTGCCATATTGTCATTTATCATATCAGGGTTTAATAACAGGGAATGATGTTGATACTATGACTACCTTGGTTGTCGGAGGTAAATTCTCAAAGTAACCTCATTTTCACCATCCTTTGTGGCTTCAATAATGTAACAAGCTTGAAAAAATTTTACTTGTGCTTACTGTTATGTTTTATTCCTATGCCCAGACGATGAAGATGATTTTATGAGTTGCTTATCCAATGTTGAACAAGGCGCACCTCTTTCAGGTTTTGTGTTTTTCACTCACCAATTTTCTGCATTCTTATTATTAGTTTTTCCAAATATTGTTTTTTCATTATTGATCAATCGAAGACTGTTGATTTGAGTTGCTTTTGTGTTTGCCATGTTGATGCAGTGATATGGGGCTCTATGTCTGACCAGGTTGTTCAAGCTGCTGGTGAGGATTTGACTTCTCTCGAGGGTGAACTTCAAAGTAATCAGACAAAAAAGTGGCCAGCCATTGCCATGTTAAAGCACATATTCTCCTCTGGAAAGCTGTCATGGGAATTCAAGAAACATGCTATCGACTTCTTGCTTCATATAACAGATGGAAATAACTCCCAGAAAAGTGACATTGATCATAGTGACTTCACTTCTTATATGCCTAGTGTCTTTGCAGCTTTGCAGGTAGTCTCATTCATGTTGTGTTTGTATTCTTCCATATCTACCATTATCTCCATTATGATAGTTTTAAAATGAATTTCAGGGTGTTATAATGGTCATCATGTATGCACAAAGTTCTACGCTGAGAAAGAATGCTTTTGATGCACTTAAAAGGGTGAGTTTTATGGTTTTTAGAAGGTGCAAAAGTTATCATCCTCGTACAAGTTCTTGTGCAGCATTCCTAGACGTGGGGGTGTGTGTGTGGGTTTAGCTTTAACTTACCCTGTTCTTTCAACTTTTTATCATGAAGTTTAAAATTTAAATGCATTTGTTTACCTTCATAATTTGCATTATATTCATTTTTCTAGAATCATTATAAAACTTATTAGTTTGTCACATAAACCAGGTGATTGCTGAGGTTCCATATTCTGAGAAGTGTGACCTTTTAAAAGCTCTGATGACTAATTGTGACTCTTCCTCTATGGTAAACACATTTCAAGTTGGTTACATGATTTAGAAAATTGAATTTAGTTTCTGAAGTAGTTGTTACAATGGAATGTAGGTTGCAGTTCTTCTAGATATTGTCAGACAGGAAGTCCTTAAGGACAGCAACAAAAGAAAATCAATAGGAAAAAAGGAAGTCCAGCGAGGGGAAAATGAAGCATGCCCAAATACATTTTTTTGGCCTGCAGTTGTCCTTGAATTAGTAGATTTAGTTTTGAAGCCCTCAACTGGGGGACCTCCAGCCCTTCCAGAGTATGGTGATGCGGTACAGCTTTCGCTTCTTCAGTTTCTTTTGGTTTTATTTTTGCCGCTTGAAATGCTGTGTTATATGTTGTTTCTTTTTTTTGCCATAATTCTTAATTAAAAAAAATTTCTGTCAAGATTTTCTTTTAGATATTTAAGAAACCTGCAATCCTCAGAAAACTAACTTCATATGGCTTTGTGTGACATATTTGTTAACATGCATCTTAGGTTCTGATTTAATTCCAAACTAGAAGTGATTCAATTATTGAATTTCTTTATTTTCTGCCATGTGCGTCATTTACATCACTGCAGGATAGTTAAATGCTCATCTTTCTTAACCAAATTCTTTCCTTTTTTTTCCGTTTACATGACTTGTCTGCTGCTGTGATGGTTCACAGGTTCTATCTGCACTGAATCTTTACAGATTTGTCTTGCTAATGGAATTGAAAGGTAAATTGAATTTCAAAAGCTTAGGAAGATAAGGTTTCTGATGCTGCATGCTATACTTTTTTTTACCATTCACTCGTCTTCTGTGTACGGATGCTTGTTTCTGTTTTGGATAAATCAGTAGCTGACACCTATTCTATCAATTTGGTGATGTGTGAGTGCAAGAGTAGCATGTTCTTAAGAGAAAATTTTGTCCTCTAATCAAACAAAACAGAGTTACTAATGGCTTGTCATTTTCGATTCTCTAAATATTATTAGAGGAAATATGAAAGTTTGACATTGTGCATATTGGCTGTTTGTTTGTTTGTTTTTTTAATGTGGAACAGAGGAAAGCAACAGTGAGGTGCTATCAAAGAGCAATTTAAAAAAGGCTTACAATGAGTGGCTTCTGCCTCTTCGAACCTTAGTGACAGGCATTTTGGCAGAGAACAAGGATGATTATGATCAATTGGCGGTTGATACAGTATGCACCCTAAACCCTATCGTGTTAGTTTTGTATAGATGTATTGAACTTGTTGAAGACAAGTTGAAACATTTTGCATGACTTCTCTTGTATGTTTAATTTTTTGTGCATTATTAGTAGATAGGCGTATGTACATCTAAATTTGTACATTAAATTTTGTAAGTTTTTATAAACATTTGAACTGCTTATATTTAGTGGGTGACAGTAAGGTTTGCCAAAATTTTACGTTATATAAAATGGTGTAGATTGCTCCTTGGAAATGCCAAATAAAGCCTGGGCTTGCTACTCGGCCCCAGTTCTGTTCTGTCGAACTACTTGGGCTACAAGCTGGCACCATCAACTGCTGAAAACTGTGTGGCATGGAGACTAAGCATTGTCTTATTTGGAAACAATTGATTGTCTTCACAAGTAGCATCCTTTCTAAAACAACAGTTCCCTTGCAATGGTCTATGGAAGATCTGCCGGCAACACATCAAGGCCAGTTTTAATATCATTCTCGATTTAAATTGTAAACCGTACGTAGGTTACGTTTTCATTGTGTGGTTTGATAAAACTTTCTGCAACGATAAATGATTATATATTAAAAGACAAAGCTCGAAAACACTACTACCTACTAACAGAACACTGAAAATGTGTAAATTGATCTAAAGTCTGTAGGAACAAAATTGTAAAATTAGTTTCTAAAGCCTGAACATAATTGTGCCAACTGCTGTCTACCTGCAAAGAATGCCGAACAAAAGTTATTTTTCTACATATTTCCGAAACAAGAAGTAACGAGGGTTTACCCCAAAGAATTTCGGAGGAATTAGGAACTTGCTACAACACAAGAACTTCTCTCTTCCTTCTACTGGCTGTATGTCTAAACTACCCTCAAAATCTTCTTCTCGTCTAGTCAGCTTTTCCTTCCAAGAATTTATAATTGGCGAAAAAGCCTTAAGAGACGTGTGTACCCATGAATTTATTCAAGGTACAATACTGACATTTCATAGACAACAGCTTGTTGGCCTAGCCAAACGTCTCATTGGCAATCAATTTTTTTCCCAATAAGCATAGTAGGCCATACTGCTGCTTCTGCAATATCGTTGCATGTGGTGTTGGAAGAACAAAATCAATTGAATATATTTGTTTTCAACTCATCCCATATAAAGTCTCAGAGGCAGAATCATCCTCCACTGGCATCATATTTAGATCAGGTAGCAAGCAAAGGCTAGAGCGGGCTGGAACAACCTCGTGTGTTTCACAATATTCCAAACGTGGAAGATCAGCGATGGGTGAGTGAGATAGGAACATCGGAGAGGCTAATCCATTAAGAACTTGAGTTTCACTCAAGTTCTTTCCAGAATCTAATCCCAAATCAAGCTGCAAATTATAACATTTTTCATTAATAAGAGCCAAAAATGAGACAAGAAATGGTGAAAGGTTTCATAGTGGTGGTGCAAGGCTGAGAGGGAAATCACCTTGATTCTTTTCAAGTTCTCATTTTTGGCACTCTGTATCTTATAAGTAGCACGTAGGGTTTCTAATTCCTGTTGAATGATATATGTTAATACCAAAACAAATGAAACATTATTAGAATTTAAATTCAACAGCGAGAAGCACAATGATCAAACCTTGTTCAAATATATTCTCTCCTTTAAGAGAAAACCCTCTTCTTCTTTTAGTTGAGCAAATGTCTGGAGCAAAGTCGACAAATTCCAAGATTGAAGTAAATCCAAGTCCATTTATCATGTGATCATGTGATTTACACAAAGCTCATGAAACGTTTACCTTTTTCTTTCTGGATCTCTTGGTACTGTTGCTAGTGCTTTCATTTGTGGCAGTACCCTGCAATTAATTAACAAAAATTAACCAATGAGCCGATCCAAAAACAATAGAAAAACACAGTAGATTAAAAAAATTAAAAAAAAAAAGAGCAGGGCCCACTCGCATTTTAAAGATTGAAACAAAAAGAAAAAGAAATAGGACTCATAAATAGTTGATAAACTCAAAGTTTCTGGGGCCCATTAAAATTTCTTATAAACTATTCGAGACACGCCGATTTAGTTCCACGGTAACAAGATTCACGACACACGTTAATAGTACTTTTATCCAAGCAAAATGCAGAACCAATGATGTCGTTACACATACGTAATTAGTTATGAGTGGGCCCCGTTAACGTCTAATAAAATTACTCCTCTTCGGAGGCACCAAAGGATAGTGCAACTATCGGACGCTACGCCATCGAGAAAAGAACATCGCAACCTTAAACCCGCTAAAATTGAACAGCTGGCAGATTTAGAGCCGTTTAGTATTGACTGTGCACTGCAAGAAAATAAACGCTCCTCCGTTGTGAACACTGCCGTCCGGACCAACAGTCATCCAGTAAAATATCGCCACATCATATCGGCCACGTGGCATCACATGAAATATCATTCTTTATCGCTCACGTGACGCTCACGTGACCCCCGCTGCCGTGGCCGGCATGTAACTGGGTCACTGCCGATAGCAACTCCTCCAAACAAAGTTCACCGCCACCACATCAAAAGTCAAAAAGTGCCAAAAGAAAAAAAGGGGGCGGAAAACAGAATAAACTATCTAATCCAACGGCCCTTCAACACAAGCTGATTTATCAAAATCCACCACCGTCTCACCCGATTATTGGCCCCTACACAAAACGCATTTTGGGGGAATCTGCCGCTATAACGAAGACCTGGGAAGCTCATAAATCGGCCCCACTAGTTAAAACTCGGGTCCACACCAAAAACATTTATGACGATAAAACCCCCTCGTCATGGAGGGTTAAGTCAACAGATTTTGACTTCAAAATGGTAATTTTACCCACGAGAGACACACTCGAACCAAGATCGTTTCGCATGTGGGAAACTTCTTGGCGATGAAGGTGGGGTGGAGTTGGGGGAGTGGCCAATGAATATTTTTGACATCTGACAAAGCTGTCCTTTCTAGGAAGGCGTGAAGTTAATAGGATCTAACCAAGCGTGAAGATGGGCGATTTGGTCAATTTAACGCTGGAACAAAGAGTCACAGGTGAACGTAAAGAGGCGAGAGGAAAACGCGAGCCACTTTCAAATCAGATGACCCCACGTGACGATGACCCTGTGCCACAGGGGCAGTTTCGTCCAACTCCTTACAAACAAAACGGACGGTTACCTTAATCCCCGTTAATCGGAAAGATCAAATTACCAACCGTCGGACCATTTTCGGTGAAACAAAAAATGTGAGAAAATAAAAAAAAAAATATTCTACATGGACAGATTTAGCCCCATCAGCTATCAGCTGCTGACATGTGTTTTTCAGACGGAAATGGAATAATATAACCGGCGTAATTCCAGGTATCGTGAAAATAAGGCGATTAAGAAGGAAAAAGGTCATAGAAGAAAAAGGCAAAAGAATCATCCTCAGAAATTCCATGGACTCACTAAACATAAAAAGGAAAGAGTAAATAAACAAAGCCAAAAAAGTCATTTCCGTCAAAAACTAAACATGCTACGCCACGTCACAACGTGACGCTCCAAAAGATCAGGTCACCAGAAGAGAAGATGGAGATATGAAGGGAGTAAGAGATAGACAGATAGACAGACCTTGGATCTGGCGACGGAGGTTTGGTGGCGGCTGGTCTCATCGTCAGCAGTGGTGGAGGGAGAGGCGGCGGCGGGGCTTCCACCACCGCTCCAGGAGAGCGGCGTGGTAGGACTAGCTCTCACACTATTGTTAGCTGAATCAGCTGCATCCTTTCTCCTCATCGAAACGGCGTCACATCTCGAAGACCTCGACCTCGGCTGACGTATCCCCCATCTCAGCGGCGCCTCCGCCTCAGATTTAGCGACGTGGTTCGTCTGCTTCTTCAACCTCACCAACAGCTCAACCACCACACTGTCGTCCGTCATCGCAGCCCGCACCCACTCGTCCTTCACCATGGCCACCATCATCGAAAAAGATACGTGGACAGATTGAATATATAGATATACGAAACTGTATATATACGTATATAGAGAGATACGGAGAAAGTGGGAGAGGGGGAGCGGGGTGGCGAAATGGAACGAGAGAAAAGTTAAGAGAAAAAGGAGAAAGGATGACTGAGATGGACGTCGTGTTGTTTATATATACAAGGGTTGGTTTTTTTATTTTTTTTATTTTTTTTATTTTTCTTTTATTTGTTTGTGTGGTTGAGTTGATTCCAGTTACTTGGTTTCGTTCTTCCAACTTCGTGCTTTTATATTAGTCTTTAAATTATAACTTGTTTTTGCCCCCTTTTTAAAGATATTTATAGAAATGGCCAAAAGCTTAGTCTAATTCACAAAGATGGCATAACTTAAACTTTTCTAGTTTTCTTTATAAAATATATCTTGCGAAAATTTCGTTTTATATACAAAAGTGACCTTGTTGTTTAATTTTTTTCAACTCTTGTAGTCCATGTTATTTATCATATTATTTTGGAGATACTCTGAGTCTTTAACTATTGTTTTTTTTTTTAATGTATCTTAGCAGCGGATGATGTAATAAAAAAATATAGATATATTATAAAATATAACAACAGCTGAAATATAAATAATTTGCGGTTATCACACAGTTTTTTTTTTACCAAATTAGTTGTTTAAAGTTCTTCTACATAGTCTGTCTTATTGAAATTAAAAGTGCTGTAATCTCAAAAAATTATATGTCGTATTTAATTTTTAAGTTTTGTCTCTTAAAATATGATACAAACTAATACCATTCATCTATAATGGCGTTAAGGAGATAATCACTAATACTATTCGTCTACAGCGGTGTTAGGGAAATAATCCTCTACCACAGTCATTCAGCTAATTACTGTAGTCGAAATTTTATTGACGCTATCTTGTTTAGAGGCATTAATTGTTTAATTTAGACTATTTGGTCAAATTTACCTTAATTTTAGGTCGTTTCCGAAATATTCCCTAACTTTCCTTCTTCTTCATCAGTTTTTCTTTCAATATTTGTTTTTCGTTTTAGTGTGTAGAAGGGTGGGGTCCACAGTGACATGTGGCGCTGACAAAATTTCATTTGTAAAATTTGGGGATATAGCTTCTGGGGCTTCGTAAAGTGATAACCGAACACCGTCCCACTGTTGCTTCGTTTTGGCAATTTCTTGACCCAATTCAAGAGGTACGGTTCTGCTCGTACAGTTCCATACCTGCCTGCCAATGAACTGTTGCCATGTCATCCTGTAAAAGATTGGGTTATCTGACTTTTCTCCATAGCCCATCGGATTTGATACTTTTTTTGTTTACTTGGGGAGTATTGTTACCGTGTCTTAGTAATAAAAATATACGGAAATATTTTTTAGATGCTATATAAATTTAAGGGCCCGTTCGGTAACGTTTTTAGACAACTGTTTTCGTTTTCATTTTCATTTTCACAATACTGATATAATACATGTTCGGTGAATTGAATCCAAAAATAAATTACAAAACAAGAAATTCAAATCCATTTTTTATAACTAAAAAAGTAAAACATGTTTAACATGTTCTGTGCATATTACAAAACCAAACTTAAAAACAAATTAAAAAACAAAAGCCAAAGAACTCACTCTCAGCAGTGTTCTTAAACATTATCTAAATCAGATCATACCAGACTTCATCTCTGCCTTTGCTTTATGTTGGTGGTCGCTGCTTCATTTCGATCGCCGTCTCTGCTGCTTCATCTCATTTATTCCATTGCTTCATCTCTGTTGTTACCGCCGCTTCATCTCCATCGCTGCTGTGAGCCATCTTCGTCGTTGCTGCTTTTAATCTCCGCTGCTGCAGGTGCACGATCTCTGCCGCTGTTGGTGCGCCATCTCCGCCACAACCACTGCTGGTCGATTTGACTACCTCAACTGCTACTGCTCTCTCAGCTCCATCTCTTCCGGGTTTCATCACGACAACAGTATTCTCTCTCCATTCGGGTCCAGATCTACTCACGCCTGAGCTGTTTCTCCCCTTCTCTCTGCCGATCTTTCAACAACAGCACTCTTTCTGTCTTTATCTCTACCAATTTGCTCTCTCAGTGAACCCAGATCAGTGCCAGACTTCATCTTCGCCTTTGCTTCATCTTGGTGGTCGCTACTTCATTTTGATCGCCAACGCTACTTTATCTTTATCTCATTGTTCATTCATCTCATGTTATTCTGCCGCTTCATCTCCACCTTTGTGTGCCATCTTTTTGCCGTTCGCTTTTAATCTCCGCTGCTGCAGGTGCACCATCTCCTGCCGCTGTTGGTGCGCCATCTCCACCACAACCACTGCTGCTCCATTTGACTATCTCAACTGTTACTGCTCTCTCGGCTCCATCTCTGTTATTGTGAGTTGTTGATATTGTTTAAGGCTTGCAAACAATTGAATTTTTTAGCTTTCTCTCACTGAAATTGGTTTCAGCTTGTCCTGTGCTTTTGACTACTTGTGTCTATTGAGTTACTTGAAGTTAATGACTAGATTTGTGCCATAAAAATTAATTTTAACAAAAACTAGCATCGACACATTGCAATATAAAATTCATGTAATGGGAACTCATCAATTGTCGATTTTGGATTTTATAATTCTGTTTATATCTAGGACCTCGACAAGCCGTGTATATGACAATGAATACAGCATCTTTGAATCAAGAATATTTTGTGCATAATATCAAAACTGGTCACTGTAAAAAAAAAATACTTAGAATAATACTAATTATCGGCAAGCTGTTAACCACAAACGGTTCGCCGTTAACATTCTGCATACTCTCTGGAAAGTATCGGCAAGCCGTTAACATAAAACGGTTCGCCGTTACCAAACAGCATGCTCTCTGGAAATTATCGGCAATCCGTTAACAAAAAACGGTTCGCCATTACCATTCTGCAACCTCTCTGGAAATTATCGGCAAGCCGTTAACATAAAACGGTTCGGTTCGTAGTTAACATACAAAGAACAATGATATTATTCCAAACCTCAATATTTACAAATATTATAATCTCTTTTACATTAAATGTTTAGTAAAATTTGATTTTGAAAATGGATCGCGAACGCATATTCACTGTTTTTATCATTTTCAATTGTGTCTACCGAACGCATATTACTGTTTTCAGTTTCAAAATACAGAATACAGAAAATGATACCAAACGCATACTTAAATTCAGAATACAGCAACTGCAAAACATCATTTTCATTCTCATTTTTATTTTCAGAATATACAAATTCAAAAACAATACCGAATAAGCCCTAATTCTCTCTGGCGAGTTTGGTAACTCGTATAATATGGGATAAAAATATTATTTGTATTAAGTTAATGTTAACACAATTTTAGTTCTTATATTATATTGCATTAACTTATTAATTTAATACGGTTTTTTTTTTAAAAGAAAGTATACCTTTCAATACTCAAAGAGAGAGTAAATACAAGACATTACCTAAAAATTTTTCCAACCATACAAAGGAGTTTAATTTTCTTAGCGCTAATTTTGCCAATGAGTAAGCTAAGGTATTGCAATTCTCGACACATGTTGAGCTTTGAGATTTTGAAAACTCTTCTTGGTTTCCAAAATGTCAAAGATCACCAAAAAAATTTCTGTTAAGGTACTCATTCTATTATTTATCAGCTCAATTACTCCTTTTGAATCCGACTCTATAACCACATAATCTGCTTTAGCCTTGAGGGCTACCTGCAAACCCCATAAAACGGCATTTGCTTCTGCCATCTCCGCATTACTAGCATTCTTCTCTGTTTTGACTGCTGCAGCAATGACTTCCCCTTTATGATCTCTAATAATTACTCCCAACCCAGCTAACTTGTTTTCCCCATCCATTGCAGCATCTAAATTTATTTTCACCCATCCATGTGCTGGCGGACACCACTGCTGCTGCTTTACAAAGCCATTGTCAGCATAAAAATCCTTTTCTGGTGCCTTAATTCTTTTAACAGACTCAACAACAGAAAAAGCTCTAGCAACCAATCTCATTGGATCCTCATTAACTCCTCTAAACAGCAAATTATTCTTAGCATTCCATATAACCCAAAGAAGAGAAGCTACTAGTTCCCCATTTAATTCTTTTTGCTACTGATGAAAGGAGTGCAGAATACTGATTGCATCCGAAAAATTTCCTCTTTGGACTTACTTACCTAGGGGAGAATTTTTCCAGACTTTCTTTGCTATCTTGCAATCCAAAAGGGCATGAGCTAAATTCTCAATTTGGCTTTTGCACACTTGGCATGTTGCCTCCTGCATCACCCTTCTCTTCCATAGATTTTCAGCTGTAGGAAGGAGGTCTTTAGCTACTCTCCATAGGAAAATCTTCACCTTCTCAAGGACTGCCAGCTTCCAAATTGAGTTCCAATGGTTTGAGTGGTGATTGGGGCAGCTCGGGATATCCTGGTGCTTTTGCTTTAACGCCACCTGATAGCCACCCCTGACTAAGTATTGCCCTCTTCGATCATAATGCCAAATCAGCTTATCTTCATTTTACTTACTTGGTAGAGGAATTTGTACAATGACATCTGCATCAGCTTTGCTAAAATGTTGGTAAACTAATTCCTTCTTCCACTGGTTGTTTTCATCAATTAACACAGCAACATGAGTTTTGGTAGGCAAGCTCAGGGGTGTTATTGGTTTGAAAGTTATAGGTCTAGGAATTTAATACGGTTAAATCCACATAAATCACACCCGAGGGGGTGTCGAGTTTACGCCACATTGTATTATAGAAGAAAAAAATTAAGAAATTTTTGCAACATTTTCGCGCTAATCCTTCATAATGAACTTCAGATCACCTAATCCACCACCACCACCAAATCGACCTGACAATCGTCGCTCGATGCCATCACCGACGCCTTCACAGTGCCGCGCGATACCACAGCCACTGGTCCACCACCATCAGCTTCCTCTGTGGAGAAGATGATATGAAGACGCCTTCACTGCAGAGAAGATGAAGTCTGAGAAGAAGAAGAAGATAGAAAGAAAGAAAGAAAGAAGGAGAAAAAGAGGGAAAAATTGAAAAGAAACTAAAGAAGACGAAAAAAGAAGAAAAGGAGGGGAGAAAAAAAGAAAGCGGACCGAAGAAGGCGAAGAAAGGAGAAAAAGAGGAAAAAAAGAATTGGAGAAGACGAAGGGAAGCGAGAGAGGAAGCAGAGGATGATGAAACATCATCCAAAGAAAAGAAAAGGAGAGAGGAAAAAAAAATAAGTAAATAAAATTAATATATTTTCTAATAAATTAATAAAAAGTTAATAAATATTATTTTAAAATATATAATTTAAATTGATAAAAAAAAATTAATACAATATAACGTAACATCAAACATAATATAATTAAAAATTAATATAATATAATATATCATTAAATATTATACAGTATTATTTTAATACAATATAAAATAATATAATATATTATTATTAAAATAATATAATACAGTGTACTGTAATATAATATGCCAAACATACTCCATATTTATATTTATTCCTTCCGTAATTTATGTTAATATGATAATTAACACTTAACTTGAGCCATTACGGGCTAAGGGTTATTTACATTTGTACGTCACAACTGAAAACTTAAAAAGAAGAATTTAGAATAATAATCTAAATGTTAAACTACTAATATTGATCTTGAATTAAGAAACAAAACTCATCTTTAAAAAAGAACAGTGTAGACTCTAATTCTCAGTCAAATAAATTGGCTCGATACACACACACACTGTCGCCGCCAGAAGATACATTCCCATTGTTTTACATGCGTAAAACTTCACAAGTATGAGAATTTTCTACGCGAGTTCGTCCGTATAAATCACATTATTCTAATTATTAAAATTTTGATTTTTGATTTAAGTTTGGCAGACTCACCTCTTGGCCAGAAGTTGGATTTCCAAATTAACCGAAAATCTTTTCTTATTGCAAAGAATTTGAACCGCTGCTGCTCCACCATTATGGTACCATTATTTTGAGACATTGCTATTTCAGCTGCAGCAAGACAATAGGAAAATAAAAAATATAGATATTATTTATATTGCAGTAATCCTGTAGTACACAAAACGACGGTACTGTTCATATTATAATCATTTTTTGTCTTATTATAGTTCAAATAGCATTTTCCTTATTTTAATTTACACATGGAGTAAATCTTAAATTATTACGTTAGTAGATTGTAATATACTAATTAAAAAGCTTGAAAATAACCTTCCTTATTTTGAAGAATGAGATTTTTCCGTCAATCCTTTCATCTTTCATTCTTCAATACTTACTATAAGATCATGCAGAATAAGCTCGAGTTTTTTTTTTTCTTTCTTTTTAAGGTAAGAAATAGACAAAGCTCAAATTAATTTTCTTAATCCCTCACCCCCATACTAGAATTTAGGTAATCAATTAAATAAAACTATTTAAAAATCACTCAATCAAATATTTCTAGAGGCGTAAGCTCGAGTTATTAAACAATAAATGTCTGGTATAAAAAAAAAATCAAGAGTTTGAAAAATTAAGAGACAAAATACAAAATCTACGAGAGGAGAAACAACATAGTCATATAATGAGCATGAGAAATTATTGTAAAGTTGTAAGCCCCCCTCATTAACATTTCATTAACGGTTATAGCCAAGTAAACATGTTTTATATGCATATAAAATTAATTAACACTTGCATGTTTTATATAGACAACTATTTGCAGCCCTCCATTAATGGAGCAAGGAGCATAATCAAATTGATAGGGTAGAAAAATAGTATATATTCTTTTAGTATTGGACCAAACTAATGCGATTACATTATACCTAATCAAAGTGTCATGCATCTCGTTCTAATACAAAAGATTCAATAAATTTTGTTGATAACGCATTAAGTAATATTAAATGACACTCTTTTTTAAAAAAAGAAAAGGGGGGTGGGCAAGGCCAAATCAATTTTTACCCCTCTACCTACCCTCAAGGTTCGAACACGAGTCCACACAAGTGAGAGGCGACATATTTTACTGCCAACCAACTCGACTACACCCTTAGGGATAATATTAGATGACACTTTAATTCATTCCACAAAAGAAATTTTAATAGATAATCTCAAAAAAAAGGGGAGCTTTTTTTAGTAAATAAAGATTGAACTTTTGAAAATAATACCTACTTATTTATATTAAAGTGAACTTACTTCTCTAAGTTAATTTATAAAGAAAAATTAGATCACAATTATAATAAAAATAAAATATTAAAATATATAACATAACTAACTCTAATTAAAATAAAATAAAAAATCAAAACAGCTCAAAAAAACAGAACTCCAAATCCTAGAATATCGTTCTAGATGATCCATCGTATCCCCATAACAATGGTCAGCAACGTATTGAGAATCATCAATTACCATCGAAATTGTTTTAATAATTGGATTATATCTGTTTTATGAAAGTTTAAAATGAATAATGAATGAAACCCACGTCCAAATATATATATATATATATATATATATATATATATATATATGTAGACTGATCGCGTGCTTGGCCTGTTGAATGGTTTGTTCAATTCACATTGAAAAGCTTCACACGCAGCATAATTAGCAAAAGCAAAGCGTGGGTGACACAGCCCTCTGCCTTTCGGCAACGTCATCTCTATTCAGACCCAGACACAAAAAAGTGAACACAACACTCGGCGCTGAAATTTTTTTTCACTTTTTGTTCTTTCTTTCTTTCTTTCTTTTTTCACGCTTCCAAGTCCTTTTTACGAAAGAAAAAACCAAAAAGCCCAAACTAAAGGAGACCTGGGTGTCAATTCTGAAGCATTATAGGTACTATTTTACATCGTCCTTTCCTTTTCCATAAATAACATCAATAATACAACATCTCAGCTCTCAGCCGTCAAATTTCCCAATTATAGCAGATTCTCATTTGGAGCTTCGTTGTCAGAAATGCTGTGAAAATTTTGCATCCACAGTTATAACAGACGTGTCCATAATTGGGTAGGTACTTATGCGTATAGATCCAAAAAAGCACAGTTCTTGACAGGGAAAACAAAAATTATGAGAGCCGTATTGCCTCGTAGATATTAGATTCATAATAGAGGAGGATCATAAACTTTGCAGGACCCAAACACATTGCTATAGGCCCAATAATTGAGACCACCAATGATATTCACGAGCTAAGGGTGAGCCATGCTTCAGAGCTTATACATAGGCAGCAGCCACACTGGAGTAATGCAAAGTTGGTGAGTGTACCGATACTCATACCCAATTCAATATATCCAACAATATAGAAAATTATTTCCGGGAGCGGATACAAACCAATCAGTATTTCGCCACAAATGCATAGAGCAGACGGAGGGTATGGCCATCAAGTGATTCTAAAAAGACTGAAGATGAAAGCAATCTAATTATGAAACTTCGTTAGAACTCACACTTGGATTTCGAGATTTGATTCAGTTATGAGAGTTCACTGAAAACTTTTACGTCTTAGTATATATAGATAATGATCAGAGAGCAAAATTCCAATCAAGAAATAATTTTTGGAACCCAAATCAAAGTCAATGCAATCAAAACAATTGGTCTGATTGAGAGATGGAGGGTAGCAAGATTTTTGACGTAGGACAACTGAGTCAAGAGTAAAAACTAGAACTTAGATCCACAAAATCAAGAGCAAGCTTTTCAGGATCGAGCGGACAGCAATCGAGGTCAACAACAACGTGATAAATTAGTTAGCTATATAAGAAGATCACTCAACATCAACTGAAGATAGCCAAAAAATAAGGTGCAATTTCAATAAGGATTCTAACTTGGAAAGATATGTGTAGACTAATAAACAGAAAAGACAATGGTATATCAGTTCAAAGACCTCTGGATGCTCTGGGCGATCTGATGTGTTTCCAGAAGTTACGGCTGCATTCAAAGAGTCCGAAGAGCAAAAAGCATCACCACACACAGAGAAAGAGAGAGAGAGAGCAGCATCACCCGCATATAAATCTTCAAAAAATAGGGAAAAAGTTGAAATGCACTACTTGAACAACAATATTAACAATTAACAGACAAAAAGGTTCAAAACAACTGACCCTGGTATATTTCACCAGTTGAAAGTCATCTGCTCTCATTCTTTCCCACTGCATTAAAAAGGTAATATGCTAATATGCTGCTGCAACAAAAGTTTCCACCAGGTCAACTTATGCTTGTCCGTAGTAAATGCGGCTAGCAGAAGCTAAGCACACTTATAAAAGAAGGGGGGGAAAAGAAATAATTGATTTGCAGTGAGACAGAAGAAGAGAAATGCTATCCATATCAATGAATCACTAGTCTTCTTTCATAAACATAATAAGGTATCATACAGATGATGTTTCTTTCACCTTTCTGCACACAATCTGAAGAAATAGATTAAACAGTGTAACTGAGAGATAGTTGTTAGTAAAGGAAGATTAACATGTCAGTCAAGAAAAAGAAAACCTAAGTTTACGGAGAAATAAAAAATAGCTTCATCGGCACACAAACTGAAAAAAGGTAATAATTCTTTCACCTTTCTTAGGTTCACAGGTACCTAAGTTTAAATTCAATCAAAAGCATAAAATAGGCCAGCAAGTGAGCTCGCGACACAGTTTTTTTATTTGCCAAGGCTGTAGTTTTCACAATCTCCTCCAGAAGCAGCAATTTTAACCGGACAGCTGCATTAGAAAACAAAGTTTTCTGAGCGTCTGCTTTTACAGGAACAGAATAGCTAGCAATCTGTAGGTTGCAATAGCAATTCACCAGTAACATGCAACAAAAAGCAAACTGACTACTCCTTATAAATTGCCGTCAAATGAAATCACCAACACTTGGAAACAGAAACAAATTTGATATGCAAATGCTAAATACACTACGGGAAGCCAGTTTTTGGATTCATAAGATTTGCAATCCCTCGATAAGGACAGCATTTTAGAAGGGCCGGTTTCTTCAACAAGCCTGTTCATACTTTTCACGCTAAATTTCGTTTAAAAACAGGGCACCCAATGATATTGTAACTTCCAGTAATCGCCCAAAACCTTCTTCCTCAACAAGCCAGTTTCTACTTTTCATAAATACCACAGCCGGAATTCTCATCCACTTGTGGCCTAAGTTATTCAACAATAACTTCGGATTATCTCATTTTAAGAATTGGGTTGATATTACCTGATCACCAGCTGGTAAAATTACAACACAAAAGACTGAATAGGGTCATATTGTGATTTTGCAACTGGGAAAATTACCCGATCACCAGCTGCAGCAACAAAAATTAGACCTGCTAGCATGACGGAGATTCATCAAGAGCAAGACAGTATCTAATCAAATCAAGGGTAGCATGAAAATCGACATTCAAAATTTGCTTCTCACGGTCTCCTCCACAAGCAATCAAGTGCTAATTTATTAATTTATATTATGGAAGCCATGAAACCAAAAACTGCCTCTGTTAACAGCAGAATATTCATCTTCCAGCCGAAGATAGCATGAAGTTCACGACCCGCTCATCAATTTTACCACAAACTGTTCCATCACAAATTAAAAATTCCATTCATGATGTAAATCGAATCAATCCACTTCCCACAGTTACCCAAAAAAACATCTCCAGACAATTTAAATAAAATGGAATAACGCAAAATGAAAAACCACTATAAAACATAAAACTTTTATTAAGGAAAGCAAAGCAAGTACAGCTTACACTACGACATCAAAGAGAGGTACAAACTAGTAACCCCAACACGATAATAATAAAATCAGAGACAACATATAATACCTACAATTTCATCATATGACATAATAATTAAAATAAACATAAGATATAAAAAAATAAACACTAAAACCACCAATTACACCCAACTTAAAGAAGAAGAAGACCACCTATCAGTATCCCAAAGCTAAACCCTAATTTCAAACTATACATTCAAATTCTAAATTAACACTACTACTGTTATTACAGCTTTAAGCTAAACACTACTCAGTACCCAAGTTGGAGTCAGCCAATTCGATCTTCATCATCCCCTTGAAAAAATAAGGGATAAGATCGTCAACCAGAAGAACCCAAACTAAAAAAAACACACAGCCCACACAACTTTATTTCACTTTTCACTTTCGACTTCACAACAAGTCCAGCTTCAGAATCCTCCTCAGATCAGTCGTTGCATCGTCGTTTTTGACGGTGACAGTCTTTTTCGTGAAGAAAGCTGGGAGAGGAAGCGAGCTCGGCGGAGGGGAAGTGATGCAAGCGGACCCAGCATAGAACGAGGCAACTCCGACTCGGCTCTTTGAATCAGTGAGACGGATCTGAGTTGGAACCGACTCCGGATCCGGACCCAACCGGTTCGTAGAACATAGATCCGGGTCTTGAATTTGACTTTGACCTTTCTTCTCGACGGATATTTTCTCTCGTGGTGGCTGAAACGGCGCCTTTGAGGAGAGTTCCTCGCCGCGTTTTAGGATCTTGACTTGTCCCATCACGAGGTTGGCTTTGGCCGGGGTTTTTTTTGGTGGGCCCGCCGCAGCGGCGCGTGATTGAGGCCGTGGTAGCGGTGGGCTGCGTTTCCTACGGTTCGCTTGCGCACGGTTCGCCGTGCGGTTAGGATTATTAGCGTGTTTGGGGAATTTCATCTGCGGGGATGAAATTAAGGCTTCTTTAGGGAATTTACTCAATCTGTTATCTTGTAAACAATCTTGAAGGTTTAGAACTGCGACTGTCATTTTTTCTGAAAAACGATTCGTAAATCGAAAATCGGAAAACTAAATAAATGAAAAATTTACAGAGGGAGGGACGAAAGATTTGGGATTTTATCCAAGAGAAAGTAGAAAATATCGAATCAAACGCAGAGTTTTGGAAGAGGAGAAGGAAGAATAATAATGAGATACACTTCCAAAGGGAGGAATTAGGGTTAGAGGAGAGGAAATTGACGAGTTTTGGTTGAGGAAGAGGGGGCTGATTTTATAGGGGAAAAGAAAGCGTGGCAGGGCGGTGATAGGGATGTGAAAAATCACTCTCATTTATTGTCCGTGTGTTACACGACGTGATTGTTTCCTTTTATTTACCAAGAATGAACGGCAAGTAAATTAAAATTGGTTTGAAATTTGAGTCGGTTCAATATTATTATTATTATTTTGAGAAGTCAATGTTATTGTTATTGATCATGTATTATATGCGGATTATTTCTTAGGAAATAATTATTTTTAAATCACTTCTTGCTTCTAAAATTTTAAGTTATTTCATTTTTGTTTATAAGTTAAAAAAAATAGGGGAGAGTTGATGAATTCTTTTAGTTTTATTAAAATAAATGAAAAAACTTTGATTTTTTAAAACATATAAGGTAATTTAAAAATAGTTAATTCACAAGTAAGTAATCTGAAATTGATTCTATATTATAATATATAGTGTAGCATTCAATTTTAAGACAATTGAGTAATGAAAATATTGTAATTTTTTATTTAGGTGTAAAATATTATCAACTAGGTGAAGTGTGGACAACAAAAATGTGAAATTCTATATAAATTGATAATAATTTTATCAATGAGTTTTATGAAATTAAATAATATATAATTATGAAATTAAATATAAAATCAATTCAAATGTATTCATTATAGATAAATATTTCATATAAAATTTTATTAAAATTTGATAACAGTACTATTGAAAATATTTTACAGCATGAATATTTATGTTTATAGTTTTAGTGTATGAATAATTCAAATGTCTAACAAATATTGAGGTCATTTGTCGATTTAGGGCTTCAAAATCTATGATGATGCTATTGATGATACTGGGAAAGCAAGTAAATAATACGCAATTAAAGTTAGGAAAATTTTGGATAAATCGTTAGTGCTGGAAAAAAAAAATAAATAAATTGGTGGTCTCGTGTTTTTGCACTGAAGGGGGCGCGTAGAAACGTGGTTGTTGGGTGATAGACCCCACAAAAGCCTCGGTTGTGAAGACTGGTTATCTGACGTGGGTACGAAACTACCGGTGAGATAATTATCAACGACTTTACTTCTTTGCCCCTGGTTTTCGTTGGAATTACAACAAGTCATCTCTGCCACCATTTTCTTCTTTATTCAATTACTAAATTAAACTCTTCTTCTTATGCGTTAGTCAACAAAATGGACCCTCGCTGTGGTTTGGTTGCATCCGGTGAGGGAATATGAAAGGCGATATTTCCATTTTGGTTTTGCAGGAGAAGAGAAATCAACAATTTTTTGACTCGTGCAAAAGAATTAGACTATTTATTTACATGGGTAATATGAATATTATCTGCAAAGGATCAGCTACGATCTTTTTGTCTTTATCGACAGCTCCGCTTAACCTCTTCTGTATTTACAGTTTATTAAAGTAATTTCCTTTTCTTTTTTTTCCAACCCCTGACCTCTACATTCTTCCTGATTTTTTCCATTTTCAACTAAGACTGAATCAAGCAATTGCAATCAATAAGAAACAACCTAACATTGAAGCTATTTCTTTATTGCCTTAAGATTCATTTACTCTGTATCACATAAGCAATAATAAATTAAATTTTTTATTTAAAAGAAAATTACATAAATATATTTTTGTACTCACACTCTATTCATCGTATAATGAAATTCAAGTGTAAGTAAATTAATTTTTTTTCATGTTTTATTATGTGTCTTCTTCTCGTCTTCTCCTCTTATTCGTCTCTCTATTTTCTCTTTGAACAATCTAACTTTAGGACTTTTCGATAATTGGTTTATTATTATTGTTGTTCTTATTAGTAAGCTCCTCTCTATTATATCAATGATTTTTATTTTAGGTATATAAATATTTTAGCAAATGACAAAAGTGAGTGCTTTAACAAAAATTCAAAATCCATCTTAGTTTCTATTGTTTTTGTTGATGCATTGAGTATGTTTGGTCTCTTGCTTAGAACTTGCAGAAATTAGAACTATAACACAATGATGATGATTAATGATTAATGATTCTTAGAGATAGAATTTGGGAAAAATATGTTTACACAAAATTTTGTAAACTTTAACTTTTTTAAATTTTCAAAAAACAACAGCTTGCATTATTAAATAAACAAATAAACAAATACCCACCCTTACTTACTTTTGTGTCAGATCTAACGGTGGTAGCACAAAAAGAGAGGTATAGTGTACCTGTTGCACCTACTTTTGTGTCAGATATAATGGTGGCAGCATAAAAAGAGTGGTATGGTATAATCGTTGCACCTATCGATAATCCAAGTAAGTGTATAAGCCCAATAAAAATAAGATACAATATATCGTACTTTTGGCACTTTCTAAAAATTAAACCCCATTTTTTAGGATATCTCATTTAAAAAGTTATTAAAATTATAATACTTCTAATTATACTTATTTTAACTCTAAAAATAACCCTACAATTGAAAAAAACTAATAAAGCAAAATTAAAGATAACTCTTTTCTCTCTTTGCATACGTAAAGAGAGAAAAGAGTATAAGTCCAATAAAAATAAGATACAATATATAGTATTTTTGGCACTTTATAAAAATCAAATTCCACTTTTTAGGATATCTTGTTTAAAAAGTTATTAAAATTACAATAGTTCTAATTATATTTATTTTAATTCTAAAAATAATCCTACACTTGAAAAGAACCAATAAAACAAAATTAAAAATAACTCTTTTCTCTCTTTACAAACGTCTCCATATTTCCCTCTCTCTTTATATCCACATTTTTCAAACCGTCACTTATTTTTTTGAGCTATGATTTGAAATGATATTTTGATTTTCCTAAATTCTTGGGCCCGTTGAAGTTAAATGGTTTGAAAGGATATTTTGATTTCAAGTATTATTCTTATTGAAGATAAAATTGCATATGCAAATAAATATGGTTTCATTAGAAATTTTTAGGGGTTTTAAAAGGTATACTCTTATAATTAAAATTTAAAGCCCAACATATAATGCCAATTAGAAGCCAAACACATAAAAAATAATGATAAACTTTCAACTATACAAGAGACTTGAACCCTCCACCTTAAGGTTAAAGAGAGTTTCTGATCAATTCAATCATAAGTTAAAATGTGATATTTGTGTTTCATTTAATGTGACATATATATAATATGATAAATTATAAATAGATATGTGTCAAGTGATTAATTATCTTATTATTTATTTGATTTGAACAACGATTACACATATATTATACCATTAAATAAACACATGATTTCTTTTTATTGATTCCTTGAACACTTAATATAATGTAATATTTTTGACTTATACTTATGAAATGATCAAACAAAACTTCCACCAAGAAGTGGTTCACATAGGTCAGGATGAACTGTCCAAAGAGGATCATTTAACTAAAGTAAGGGTGTGGAAAATTGAGTACTTCTTATTCACAATTTTTTTTTGTAGCCCAAGTATTTATAACTGATTTATTGTATAAATTGAATATTAATAAGGTGTTAACACATTATGTGTGTTGATTGATAATTATTATGAAATATAATCACCACTAAACATTATAAGAGATCAAATTGTTACTAGGCATTAGGCGCCTACAAATACATTAATGTTTGTTAAGCACTTCAAAATTGAGGAGAAATATAATAGTTGAAAATGAAAACTAAACTTTAGTGTATAAAATTATTCATTTCAAAGCACAAGAGATATGATTTTTTATTTCAATTCTTACTAATTGTATCACATAGTAGATTTTTTTATGATTTGCTCGAATAGGGAAATTTAATGTTCATCTTTAGTATTGCAATAAAGAAAACAAGTCGAAACATCTCTAATTTTAATATCAACATTATAATGTAAAATTGAAAAGAAAAAAGTTTAAACATAAAAAAAAATGTATTGAATTGTATAGATCTCAAAGATATTGGCGGGCCCTAATTTACGGTTTAAATGTCACGACTCGTGACATGAATACACGATAAAGTTAAAGACAAATTTTTTTAAAGTATGAGGACCTTTTTTAGAAACGCAGGAAACCCAAAAAAACATTAAAGTAACTCTCACGTTAGGAAAAAGACATCAAAGGGTTCACAAACTTTGAAAAAGTTAACGCTTGCCGTTGATTGACAAACACGTATCTAAAGTAACCGCGCATTCCGAAACACAAGTGAGAAAGGGTCCTTTCTGTAATTAATGGAAAAGACAGTGGCAGTTTCGAAGGAGGAAAGAACTTGGGTCCTGGTAATTGAAGACAGCTGGTACAGAACTATAAGTACACGTGGCTCAACTGGCTAGGGATGACGTAGACTTCGACGAATGCGTGTTCCGGACCCGGTCACGTGTCAGCCGACTTTCGTGGAGCAAGTTGATTGAACCGGGGGCTTTCGGCTGTATCTCCTGGCTGTATTGTGTAGGAACCGGCAGCAGCATCTTCCCTCTCAATATAATAATTAAAAAATGGGATGACATTTCCGCCACTCAAATTTTTTAAAAGTTAATTATAAAAATTGACGTTGTTTTTAATAATTTTAAATTAAGAATAACTTTAAACAATCACCCAATTAAATTTCTTATTTATACAATAAAGAGAGAAACAGAGATGAGAAAAGACGTAATTGACAGCTTGAAGGCGGCCCAAAGCGTCAAACAGGCCTATAAATTGATATTCAATGCCACGTAATAGACTGGGCCAACTCTTGGAATAGCTAAGGAGTAGTATAATTAATAAAGCAGGGATGATATTAGAACTGTTAAATAATCTGACTAATCCTCATTTCTCAATTAATCCCATAATTTTTTTGGCTTAATTTTCTCATTTAATCCCTATTTTACTCTTAATATAATTTGTTTCCCTTTTATGCATTTCACCATATACAAAATTAAAAAATCTGGTTATTAACTTTGACCAAAAAACAAAAAAAAAAAACTGGTCATTAACTCTCATAATATCTCTCTTTCTTTTGGGGGTATTTTTTTTTAATAATTTAACATATTAGAAATCATTAGCAAGATATATGATCGTACAAAAGAATACCTTCAATTCGTCGAAGTTTATATTTCTAAACTTATTCTATACTTGACTGAAGGTTTTTGAATCAAAGAAAAATAAAATATTGATGAAAAGGGTTTCGACACTCAAGTTTAGGGAGATTGTCAATTATCCCCCTACTATTTGAAGTATGTACTATTTACCTCCCTATTGTTTCTCTGATATCCCATCACCGCCCTCAACTAAAAAGCTTCCGTTAAATGTAACATCTTTTTATTCTTTTACATATTTACCCCTATAAACAAGTTGACTAATAAATTTATATAAAAAATTAAATTATATTAAAAGTATAATTTTAAATACAAAAAAAAAGTAAATTATATATTTTTCTTCCATTTTAACAACTTCTTTCACTTTTTTTTAAAAAAAATTCTCTCTCATTTTTTTTCTCTTTTATTTTGGTTTCCCCTTTCAATGACTCCCTATGAAAAATACCATCACCACTAGCTAAACTCACCGCATGCAGGTGCTCGAACTCCAAAGTTGATGCCACCAATAATCTTAAGATTTAATTGTTATTATTATTATTATTATTATTATTATTATTATTATTATTATTATTATGTTTTGGTTAAAAAGTTTACGGTAGCATACAGTGACACACACCACAATTAAATTACCGGAATTTGAGTAGAAAAAGAGTATTTGTGGAGATGTTGATATACGAAGACGATGATGACTAATGATGTTGAATTAAACGATGCGTTTTAGAGAGAGTGTTTAGAAAGAAGAAGATAAGATGATCTAATTTTAGAAAGAGAGGCGAATAAAACTTGTCATCATCCTCTTTAATGGTCAGTTTTTGTTTTTATATTAGGCTAAAATTTAATTTTACCCTTTAAATGAAACTTAAACATTAGCAAAAGTCACAGTAGGGGGGGTGACTGAGTATTAAAAAATAGTTGAGAGGTAATTGATACCTATCTCAAATAATAGGGGTAATTGACAATTTCGTCTTATACTTATTACATGCTTCTAGTCGATTTAACAAATTAATAGTTAAGTCAAGACTAATCGCATTATTCTTCTTGTTAAAGAATAATCGATAACTGCTCGTGATCCTCTAAAATAAACCAATAATAATTTTTATTCTTTTGTTATTATTTTTTACTATTGTAATTTGGGCATAACAAAATGAAGGAAATACGTAGAAGAACATTAGAAAGAGATGAGACAGAGAAACAAATGAAAAAGAGATGGCTGAGATGATGATAGAAGCTAAAGAAAAAAAGAAAAAATATCTTGGATTAATAACACAAATCTATATTACTCGATCTACAACATCTTAACCATTGATTTAGAAATTAAATAACAACATGCACAAAATTGTAGTAGTTGAAAATGTCCGTATAAAATTAAATATTATTAAAGATATATAAGTGGGTGTACTTAAAAAGTTATTTTTTTTTCTTTTCATTAATTTCATGTAACAACAAAATGAACATCGTTATAAATGTGATTGTTGGGGTTGGTGACGTAAATTAAGTGGGTCAAATATCACCGCCCTCAATAAAGCAACTACTAAGTCCCATTGGAGTAAACCCAATTTCTCTATTGAATTATCTCTTTATAGTCTTTACCTCTTATTTATTTTACATTTTTTTTTTATTTTCAATGTGCCGATAATTTTTTTGAGCTGCATTTTAACCTTAGATATCTTGTAATATTGCTCTTAACAATATTTGTTACAAATCAAATTTAAATCACCCTCCCTCTCCATCCACTAAATTATAAGTGGAACATTCCATATATTCATATCCAATATAAGTTGATTTTGTTAAAAATAATTTACAAAAAAAAATACTAAACACAAAAATTAATTTTTAACTTTTTAAAATTACTTTTGAACCTTCTAAAAATAAAATAACATAGGCCTCTACACTCGCATCACATCGATGTTCTCTTAATCAATTCTCTTTAATCATGTTAGATATTTATAGAATAAAGAATTGCAGTTTCGGTACAACTAAATTTTTAACTAATTTTATACAAATTCTAAAAGGAAATCCGAGTCTTATGACATATTTTGGACTTGCCACTTGCCAGTTGCCACAAAATGTTGTGTGATTGAATGAGTCTCATAATATATGATCTTTTGTCTTCTTAAATATTTTTTTAAGATAATAGTTTAGGCTTTTTCTTTTTCTTTTTTTTCTAAATGAAAGGATATAATTAGGCTTTTTTCTTTTTAACTAACAATTATTAATTAGGCCATTTGATTGACAAGGTTACGAGATCTTAAAAACCCTCGCACGTAATGTCCATGATACTTAAATGATATGAAAGGCAAGGGGCATGCCTTTGGGACTTGCTTGGGCCATTATTTCCCTTATTCACTCTTCGGTGAATGGACAATGTTGAACGACAAGTCGTTCATAGTCTTTAGTGATTAATTAGCTCGACTTATTTCATTTGATCATTTCTTTAACAACACCACCACCAACAAGAATAAAAACAACAATAGTAGTTAATTAAATTGAAGGTTTAATTAAATAAACACAAGAGTAGTTAAATAAATTCAGGATTTGAGATTTCCAATGCCGGCCGCTTGTGTTTTCATTAAATTTTGCAAAGAATCAATGAAATTTATAAATTCAGCACCCTAAATATTTTTGAAAATGAATAAAATATTCAACTAAACACATAACTAACTAACAATTAAGATTTTTTTTTTTTTTGTTTAGTAGAAGAGTATGTCAATAGCTGCTACAGAAAATCTAGGTTGGTTATCTTTGGTAATTAAGATAGACTCTCGAGAGATAATGAACTTTATTTTGAATAAGAAAAACACAGTCATTGAAATTTTCCTAATTGTTTATGGGATTCAATAAAATTGAACAATTTAGCCATTTTAATTAGGGGAAAATGATTTTTTTTTGTGCAATATATATTAAAGAAAAGGTGATAGATTTTTCGTAAACATCACTAATTATTAAGTTAAAATTACTTGTTACCACTAAATATATTGCTACCCACTTATGTGATGCGATGGTTAAGAGATTATCTACTGTTAAACTCTTCCCAACTTATCAATGGGTATAAGTCTTTTGCAGGAGGATCCTTGCCAAAGCTTCTAGCAATGGAGTGCTCAAATTTAAGAAAAGTAGCTCAACATATGGTAATGAGATTAAATTATCGACGTATGAATCAAGAATACTTTCTTTGTACTTTCTCTGTCTCAAGCATATTTAAATTATCAAAAAAAAAAAAAAAAGAAGACACACAAAATTTAAAGCGAATTGCGCCGCAGTTGCAGCTTCTTAGAAACCGAAAATATGAAAAATCGGACTGAGGCATCGTGTAGTTTGTCTTCTTATAAATGCCGGTTATTGCATGTAAAACTTTTGATCAAATGGTCTTAATCGTACTATTTACCAACCCTTAGATCTTGATTCGATATCTGAGTTTGCGATTTTTGCTAATCACCTGGGACCTTAAGCAATGGAATAAGAACTCTTTGATTGCATAATTTATGTTAAACAATAGTTGTTAGATGTATCTATAGCCTATTTCTTTTCTAATAGCTGTGAGTGTGACCTGTTTTGGACTGCCTTTGATTTCAAAACCACAAGTCATTAATCATTGTTCACCTAACATGTGACAAGTCAATTTGATAAATGGGGTTGCCTGGTGACTCACATTCATAATAATAATAATAATGACAGTATAGAAGCCTAATTTTGAAAATTTAATCATTTTCTTGCTCTGGCACTAGTAAGTAACCCGTTTGGATATTTTGCACATAAATGTGCTCTCTCTCTCGCTCTCTCTTTTTAAGAGATTATATACATTAAATTCGTTTTAACTATTGTTGGTCAGTTGAATTTAATATTGCCGTCCAATTTTTGTCTAAAAGCATGATTTGAGTTTGCTGCACGATTATGAAAGATAGGTTTACACTTGTATTTGTTAATGTTATGGCAATTTTTGCAAGAAACACTTTTTTTATCAAAATGGGTGTATAACATTGAAATAAATAAATAGAATGTAAATAACCAACTGTTTTTCTTAATTCTCCCCTTTGTCAGCATTCTCACTTTAATGCAGAGCTTTATTTACGAGTTGGTTATGCAATGTTGTACTGACATTAAAAGATATTCATGCAAAGTTGTATTTATTTCTTTGGAGGCGGCTTCAAGAGCGAAGAATAAAAGCGAAAAACAGATTTTTAGGAAAAAAAAAACAATTTTTTTTTTTCTGGAAGTGGGTTAACAATTAGTGAGATTAAAGTTGAGACTAGATTAAATAAAGCTAAGAGCATTGATCTTTCGTCATCATGCCATTAAATTTCTTGATAGCAAGTATAAGTATATAACATCAATTATATATCATGTAATTAAGTTGGAGAATTAGACTCCTGAGTCAACAAAAACGAGAGGTTTCATCCGTTTTGAAATTAAATCAACATAAAATGATACTTTAGAAGTGTTTTCGATACTTTTTAAAGGATACTTGTTCATGAGTCTTAGAAAACAAATCGTTCCAAGGATAGATTTAAGATCCCATCCACATTGAAACAAAAATGTTGATGATTAAACAATTTGAAAACAACACAAATTTTTGCTTATTAAACATGAAAAAAGATTTCACACTTTTGATTATTAAATTTAAAATTCATTAATATATTTAAAAATAGTTGTTTAGACTTTTTATATTAACTATGAATCTTTTTTATGGGAATATATGCTCATCCTCGTTTCGGTTGGATAAAATTTTGAATATCCGAAAAAAATAATTTCGTACTAATCAACACGAGGGATTCAAATAATACCTTAAAGTTACCTTAATATTTTTCAACATGTATGATATATTATACACACAACTAATTAGGATTAATAGACCCCTATTATCAACTCATTTGAAAAGAATTACTTTAAGCAATTTATTTATTTTTACGGCTTTTACCGTTTAGAATTCTTAAATCTTAACTTGGTTAGCGAAATCAGAATTCAAACCTATCCACATGGTTGTCGTGTGTCCTTACTTGTCCCACTCCAAATGTGGGATTTACTTTTGCTCTTCCTGCTTTTGTCTCCTTTCGCACACAGAATAAATAAATAAATATTAAAAAAAAAAAACAGTTAAAAGAACAACCAGAAATTTTTTTAAAAAGAGCAATACATTTGCAGCAAGCACACCTTTTCACTGCTCTTTCTCTCTCTCTCTCTCTCTCTCTCTCTCTCTTTGTGTGTGACCCTTTTGAACATACAACTTAAAAGCCAGGCCATGCTTCTTCTTCAATATCCATTTGTTCCTGTTCTTTCTTAAACTTACAAAACAAAACAAAACAAAAACAAAAATGAAGCCTCTTCTTATTCGCATTGTTGTTTTATTTGTTTTTCTAAATCAACCCTTTTGGATTCATGCCTCAATAGAGCCATTACCAGGGCCCCTTGGATTTTCTCCACTCATTTCCCCTGTTTCTACTTCAATGGCTGCTTTTTCTCCAGGTAGTAGTTACTAAAATTCAAAATTTGAAAACACCCACTAATTTAGGTGCATTTAATGCCACAAAAATTAGGCGAAAAAAGTTTTTTTTCTTTTTTGTTTTTCTTGATTATATACTTACTTTATGATTTATGAGAATTAATGAAAAAGATACGCTTTTTACTAACTAATATTTAATCTGCTATAATGAGTATCTTTGAAATCTTACATGTTTGTGTTTTGGGGATTCCTCTACTTTATAAATTAATTTTTTTGTGTGTTTTATCAGGAATTCAAATGGGTAGTGAGGATCAGCCTCATCACCATACGGGTGCACACCACAAGTTGCTTGTTGCACTCATTATTGCTTGCAGTGCCCTTTGTTTAATCATACTGGCTTTATTATGTTTGTGGCTTTATCATTTGAAGGACTCACTCAAGTCCAGTAACCAGAATGCTAAGAGCAAAGGTACCATCTTTATTTATTTATTTTTTAAAATAACATTTTCATCATTACAGTTTCATAATTTGTTGAGCATGCATTGTATTTTTGTTTCTGTTGTAGATTCTGAGAATGGACTTGTATTATCACCATTTTTGGGCAAATTTACTTCTGTGAGGATGGCTAGTAAGAAGGGATCTGTTATTTCATTTATTGAGTATAAGCTATTAGAGAAAACCACCGACAGTTTTCATGAGAGTAATATATTGGGTGAGGGTGGATTTGGATGTGTTTACAAGGCTAAATTGGACGATAACTTGCACGTCGCTGTCAAAAAATTAGACTGTGCAACACAGGATGCCGGGAGAGAATTTGAGGTACCATTTGTTAAGGGGATTTATAAATTTTGAAACCTATGATGTCATTGTAGTTGTTGCGCTGTTCTAATTTTGAGTTGTTTGTGACTGCAGAATGAGGTGGATTTGCTGAGTAATATTCACCACCCAAATATTGTTTCTCTGTTGGGTTATAGTGCTCATAATGACACAAGGTTTATTGTTTATGAATTGATGCAAAATGGGTCTCTTGAAATTCAATTGCATGGTAAATAATTTATTGTCCTTATAATTTACCCCTCTTTTTTCCTTCTAAACAAATCTATTAATGCTTTTTCTTTATGAAAATTTTATTGAATATGTTTTAGGTCCTTCTCATGGATCAGCATTGACTTGGCATATGCGAATGAAAATTGCTCTTGATACTGCTAGGTGAGCTTGTTTTTCCATATGATTTTTCATATTTTGCTGGTGTATACTGAGTGCTAAAATATTTGCTACTGTTGACCAGAGGATTAGAATATTTACACGAGCACTGCAACCCTGCGGTCATCCATAGAGATCTGAAATCATCCAATATACTTCTAGATTCTAACTTTAATGCTAAGGTAAATTATTAGTGCAAAATTAATGAGGTCTGCGGTTTTTCTTTAAAGTAATGATTGAGACTGCACTAAAATATTGCTACTTTAAATTGTCATCTTCTTCCATTGAATTCACTGTTATTTTCTCCCCTTTATTGGCTCTGCATTCAGCTTTCAGATTTCGGTCTTGCAATAACCGATGGATCCCAAAACAAGAACAAGCTTAAGCTTTCGGGCACTTTGGGATATGTGGCTCCCGAGTATCTTTTAGATGGTATGCTTGGTAAATTCTTAATTTGACCGGTAGCTATGTTTACTGATGTTACATGTTCATTTGCTTTGTACCTTTAATGATTTCAATTGTGTTGGAAGCTGCAGCGGGTTCAATAATTATAAATCTATATGGCTGTAGATTACATTATCTTGATATATATACAATTATACATGCAAATGTGCATAAATCTGGCTTGGTTGTAATGTAAAAGTTTGGATCTTCCACTAGGTGGTACACTATGTAGAGGTTCTTCAAGAATATTTATTCGGTAAAAATTAAAGTGTGCCTCATTTTTATTTATTTACCTTGGACAGGGTGATTTAATTAAATAATATTAGTAATGGTTGGCATGCAATTGTTCTTGGAATGACTCATAATTTCACACTTGAAAATTTTATAATCGAGGTATGATTCCTCTGAATGTTCTTTTCTTTACGGGCTTCATTATGCATCTTGAGTGATGCCAGTGTTACTGTGCCCTTAAAATGCTTCCATAAGAATATTACACGGAGCTACAAGAAAAATTCCTGCCCCTGCCATAACTATAGTTAAAAGCAATTATGAGCTCAATACAATTTGTACTTTAATTATTCTTAAAAGAAGATTCCTTATTTTTTTTATTTTATTTTATTGGGTTCAATTTCTCTAGGTAAATTGACAGACAAGAGTGATGTCTATGCTTTTGGAGTTGTGCTTCTTGAACTTCTCTTAAGAAGAAGGCCGGTGGAGAAACTGGCACCAGCTCAGTGCCAATCTATTGTCACATGGGTATGTTTATGCTCACATTAATTTTCCGTTTCCAGGAAGGCAATGTTGTAAAGATTGATTTGAAACTTTGATGCTTGAACTGTTCATGAATGCAGGCCATGCCTCAACTCACTGACAGATCTAAACTTCCAAACATCGTGGATCCTGTGATTAAAAATACAATGGATTTAAAGCATTTATACCAGGTCAGTTGCTTCTTCGTCAGGCATTTTACTTTCTAGCCACAGTTTTGGACAGATCAAAACTGACTACTGACTGGTTTTAACCCAACTTTGGATTAATATGGGACTTGGAATTTTTTTTTTAAATTTTTTTCTTAAATTGTTTTTGGGTAGGGCATAATGAGACTGTTCTTCTGGATAGAGTTAGATAACTGTTAGGTTGGAAGAAAATTTGATTAGAACTTGCTGTAATTGATGTGCAGGTTGCAGCTGTTGCTGTGTTATGTGTGCAACCGGAGCCAAGCTATCGACCACTGATAACAGATGTTTTGCACTCTCTTATCCCACTTGTTCCAGTGGAGCTTGGAGGAACTCTGAGGGTTGCACCGTCTGGACCTCCTGCAGACTCCACTATACCTTCTGGACACTGATATGCCAGAACATATGAACAATTTTTTTGAGCCTCTAACTTGCTTGCACTGCCTATACGCATATGTTTTATGGTTTTGGAATAGAATTTAAATCCTTTTGATATTAAGTGAAGGATGATCAGTCTGGTTTGAAATGTAAAGAGTGTTTGAATTCTTTATCCCATTTGTAAATGATGATGGCACTGGCATTCTGAAAATCACTTGTCTATACCAGACTCTTTCAGACATACATTGAAACATTAGTTCAAATGAATTCTTTTAGCCTGACGTTTATATTGCCCATAATGTATTTATTTGTCAATTTTACTACACGAGGAATTAGTTATAGAAACACTCCTACGTTAACTTGTATTTTTGCAAAATTCAAAAAAAAAAAAAAACTGACTGATGACTATTAGATGTCAACCCATAGATGGTTAACTATAAATTAATGGGTAAATACTATATGAGGCATTAGTTGTTCAAAAAATTTTGTAGCTTATGCATGAATATAAAACTATAAGGTGGGCTACTTTTGACATAAGGAAGCAGAACATCAATGTCCATGCTTTTCACACTAATTTCTAGTTCCATTTCGCTACTAACAAGTCTCATGTTGATTACGAGACGAAACCCGAATAATTTGAGTGTAAATGAAGCTATGTAAATCAATGCTACCAATAATCTATACAAAACTAGCTTTGAAATTCTAAAAACTATATTAAATCTTCCGGAAAGACGCACATGTAACACTGCTCAACCAAAACTTGACCATTGGAACTTGTAAGCAGTCTGTGAACATATTAATACAAGTTTTCACAATAGTATTGGAGTAAATAATAATCAATTCGGACTCACCAACATTTTAATGGTCTGATTTCCAATATGAATATTTGTCTAATGATCTAACAACTTCAGCTGCTATTGTGATATGAATCAATGATGGCATCGGCAAGATATTCACATTTGGCCAAAGACAATCCAGCCAAGGATATCCTCCCATCCTTGGTCATGTAGACATGCCACTTATTTGTCATATTATCACTCTGACAAGATAAAAGACAAATAAAAGATTATAAGGTTGGCTAGAGAGGGCTGCCATTACATAGACAAGGTCTGATCTAAGACGAGCAGTCATGATGACATAGCTCTTAACACAAAAATATCATAACAATCCCAGATTTGCATGCACTCCCTAGTTACAGATTCAGCAATTATGACTTCATACCTCAAATGATTGAAGGCTTATAAGGTTTCATGATACACGTGGATGCTAGATAACATATGAAAAATGTAAACTAGTGATCAGACTCTCGTGCAAGATTGTGCAACAGAAATTTTGGATCATGCTCCTACTCAAGATGAGTATACACTGGTTATATTTTCTAAAGAAAAAAAGTGCCCATCTTGTCGCAATTGACATGATGTCTGGAAAAGTGGGTTTATGTAGGTTTTCGGTGCACAAACTTAACTCATCAGTTCTTCTTTTGGCCAAGTAACTTCTACTCAGTTGATGTCTTGACGGAGAACTAACTTAAATTCCCTGTTCCACAACACATTTACCAATTGAGAATATGCTCAATTAGTCTCAGTATTTTAGTATCTCGGTAGTAAATAGTGCCACAGGATATTTAGTATAGTTCTCCGTCAAAGTATCAACTGAGTAGAAGTTACTTAAAATGAAAAATTGATGAGTTAAACTTGCAAGTACCAAAAGCCTACACAAACCCACTTTACAAGGTGGAAGACTTGTCGGTGCAGTTAGGGTAAACAATAATCTTTTGCGTTGAAAGCAAAAGAACTCATATAGGTGGGGAGGATATCGCGTTGCCGTTAGGCTAAATAATAATAATGATAATAAAAATACAGGTTGGACCACTTTTTCCATGAGAAAAAATAACTGGCGCATATTCATTTTCAACAGGAACAAGATCCAAATTCTCTGTTGTCCAATCTAGCACAATGGTCTAGTCCTCGATTTCCATTTTCTTTATAGTCAATCCACGCTGGTTCTCCCAAATTGTTCTCCCTCTGAGTGGAGAACTTTTCTAGAAAGAATTTGAGTCAAATGCAAACTATTCTCGAACGAATGTAAGGAAGATATAAATTTAAAAACACACTTATCTTGGGAAAGAAATGGGGAAAAACTTGAGAAGGGCAATTACCTGTGCTTTGTTCAAGCCTGTGAATGAGAACATGCCAATCTGCTTGAGAATGAATGACCAATCTTTTCCACTCTTATCTTTTGCAGAGAGACTATCAAAAAGCTTCTGTCTCACATTTTTTATCCTTCCCGCCATCATCTCCATCTCAGCTTTCCATTCATCAAAGAGAGCTGGATTCCCTACAACATTGGCTACAATCCTAGCCCCATGAACAGGAGGATTTGAGTACATAGGTCGAGCAAGCCTTTTCAGTTGGCTCTTTACCCTGAAAATATAAAATATGAATCAGCATGGCTCAACCACAATGTGTAGGCATTCAGTAATAAATCAATTACAAAATCTTATCTAAAAAACACACTAGAATACAGCCCCTTGATGTAATACACACAGCTCCATACCAGCCAGGCGGCCACTGGTGTGTTAAAAGCCACCAGGTGTTAAAACAGCTAGGACTAAAGGCGCATGACTTTGATGTTAACATAGATATTATAATTATGCATGCCCTTACACATCTTTTATGCATATATTATGGTAGAATGTTAACTGGATTACAGACAACTTTAGGGTTAACAGCACCTTGCTGCTAAATCAGATGATGAGCAGACAACATTAATTGCTCCAATCCTTTCCGCATAAAGACCAAGGTTTTTACTGTATGACTGAGCAACAAGAAGCTCCATACCGCGTGCGGCAAACAATCTCACAGATGCTGCATCATTGTCAAGGCTTCCACTTGCAAATCCCTAAAGTACATCAAAGGTTTTTTTTTTTGAAATACAGAAATGAACTTTGAAATACCTATAACTTCCATTTGAGCAGGACCGAATGATGTTCGAGACTCATTTTATATCTTGATTTCAAGAAATCATACCTGGTAGGCAACATCGAAAAATGGAATATGATTTTTCTCTTGAATGACATCAGTAATTTTTTCCCATTGTTCAGGGGTTGGATCAATGCCCGTTGGGTTGTGAGCACAACCATGAAGCAGAATAAAAGATCCACCAGGGGCTGCCTGCAGATGGAAAACAATTAATAGTGATTATATGGAAAGATCTAGACTACCAAAGTGTGTAAACATGATATTTAAGTATGTCATTTGAGGACCTCAATAAACCTGAAAGTGGCTAAAACTTGTATCTGGAAAATAAAACCAAACTGAAAAAAAAAAAAGTACACTCTTTGATCAAGATGTAACCTTTATGTCTGCTATCATTCCCGCAAAATCCAAACCCACTGTTTTTGGATCATAGTAGCGGTACTCAGACCATGGAACTCTAGCATCATTGAAAATGTTCTTGTGGTTACCTGTAAGATGATTGTGTCAGTGTCTAAAAACTGTATCTTGAGGAAAATTTCACAAACAGGATTGAGTGAAAGACAGTACACACCCCATGTCGGAGATGATATTAGTATTTTTGCCCCAGGAAAATATCGTTCTATAAGAGCTGCAGCCAGCCGAAGAGAACCAGTTCCTGAAAGACCTTGAACTGTTGCAACCTGGAAAAATATCACCAACAAATAGAGATTAAAGAGGAAAAAAAATAACTATTTCAACTAAACAATGTGTCTCAAATAAAATATTACTTTACTCTCTGATAAGATAAGCCTGAAACTGAACTTACTCTTTGTTCCTTTAGCACTGAGTTGTCAACTCCAAACAATAACTCTGCTGTCACCTTATTGAATGCAGCCAAACCTTCAATTGGAAGATACTGTACATTGTAATTAAATTGATTTTAGTGATCCTAGGATATAAGAATGGCCTCAATTTATCCATACAAGTGAACAAATCAATATACCTCTTTGTTTTCCCCTCTTTCCAGCATAAGATTCTCTGCCTGGAAAATGGAAGAGTCCCAAAATGGTTAATGTAACTTCAATTGACTATGAAAAAAACCAATGCTCAGACTTAAAAATTTGGTTGAGAAAATGAAACAACCTTCTTAACAACATTAAGCACATAAGGCTGTAGCTCTTCAGTCCGATAAGCGCCGACTCCAAGGTTGAGTTTCTTTTCATCTGTGTCTGCTTTAAAAGCTTCAGAAACTCCAAGAATTGGATCGGGGGGAGCCATTGTTACACCCTCAAAACAAGAAACATTGACAGCAGCAATCATAGATACGCGACCAAAGGACTGCAAATCATGATAATTAAAAAATTCAAAGATTAAAAAAAAAAAAAGCACAATGAAAATGTATGAAAAAGCTTAATCAAATTCACAGTGCATCTGACTCGTACAATAAGAGCTCGATCACACTATTCAAGAAGGCAAAACATTTTCTTAGATCTGAAGATCAATTGATAAATATTATTATCAAGAACAGATTGTTCATGACTAGTTAATGAAAAGAGAAAATCGCTTAACTTAATAACAAATCTTATCCAACAGCACGTACTTTAGTCTTAATGAATCCTGCTGTCGAATTAGTGGTACTTCCAAGCTTAACCTTGTCCTGCTCAGAAAAAAAGAAAGTAACGACCACAATCCGATAAGTGATATGAAAAATGTTCTCGGAAACATGACAGAAACTGGAAAGTCAACAAATGATAGACTAGTCAGAAAGGAATCAGTGGCACCTTAAGCTTCTCGTGCATCGATAGCGAAGCTGAAGGAGTTGCAGAAGCTATTGAAAGCGTTGTTGTGGCCATCTATCCGGATCAACAATTGTGCATAAACAGTGATATCACAAGGTTTATGATGAATATGAGAAATCTACGAGTAAATCAAATGAGATAAAATATTACGTGATCTACGAGAAAATTGAACGCTTAAGCTCCCCTGGACTTAATCGAAGTGGTTTATTCACTGATGGTAAAGAGATTTCACGACAAAATGGCGACTATTACGAAGCTGTGCGTGTGCAATCTTCTTGTTAAGGAGTAATCGACGCTGCTGGCTGTGACGGAGTGAGCCGTAGTTGCAATTAATGCGTAGATTAAGGGTAGTATAGTCTTTCGAACGATTGGAAGAGGATGGCTGGCTCGAGTTAAGTGCCATTTGTCAGCATTTGAACGGCAACATTTTATGTGCAGGGAGGGGCATGATCTCGGGAAACAGATGATCTCCTCCCGTGCGACGAATTTCAACTCGGTGGGACACGCTTGCAAATCAACTGTTGCCTTTTGCTTTTTCATTTTAATTTTCTGCTCCCAGTTGGCACTCAAATAATGATAAATCGCTTGTTTTACGAGATCTTAAGGTGAAGAAAAAACAGTTACTTATATTTTTCAAGCTTGAGACTCAAGTTGAGATTCTTAGATTGTTATTTTCCAATGTTAAAGCATTCAGACGGAAAATTTTTTAACAGAACCGCAAGTCGTTTTAACGGATCATGTTGGACATTATTGAACGAATTGATAAGCATAACGAAATAAAGTTCTCAAAACTGAGTATTGTCAAGAGAATTGGATCCATTTTGCATCATATGAATGCCAGCACTTAAAAAGTGAAGTATTTGGTCATGTTCATAGTCAAGCAAGAACAGGTACCATCAATTCTCTTCCACACTTCATACAAATCCAAACAACTCAAAGTTTTCACTCAAGCATATACAGTGTGTACCAAGAAAAAGCAATTGAAAGATCATCTAAAACTTCGGTAACTTGCATAATCATTTGGGCAAAGAAAACATTTCACTAGTGAAGGAAGCAACTCTATATCACTAGACTACAAACTTATGCATCAATGAACTTCAAAGAAGGCAAGCTTCTGACAAAACTACCATAATAGTGAAGGCAGACATTCGAGCCAAGCATTTGGATGATTAAATTCAAACAGAATGTACACAAATGCATTCAAGTAACTGCCACAGAAGCACGCAAGAACAGGAGATAATCTACTAATCATATCAAACAACCATATTACCATTAAAATATGCATCCACAAATTTGGCGTCCATATGGCACAACTGGAGAAGGAAGAAGCCATTCAACCATATCATCACTTCAGCAAATTACAATGAAAAAACATGCAAAAGAAAACAAAAATGATACGGCAAAATATACTTGGAGCCACTATTTAATTCCACAGCATTTCTTACTATTTCCCTAGTAGTTCCATAGACAACAGTTATCACAATCCCATTAGAAGCAAAACATCCAAATACCCATTCAGCCCCTACTCAGACATATGTGAAATAAATGAATGTTTTGAAACATAGATAACAATGCAGAAATTCACATTAAAAATTGGTATTGTTCCCCAAATAGAGTCCAATAAGGATAATGTTGTATCCACAGTGGAACGTTATCAAAGAAAATGAGAATGATAAGATCTACCTGTCCATCCAAAATCATTTTAAAAGAAAAACAAAGAAACAATATTACACACACATATATACACAAATAAGAGATCAGCAAGTTCATCACAGATGAATAGGTGAAAGACAAAAATACTAGAGCAGTCTCAAAAACTTTGCAACTTTTGAGGCTCCATGTAGCATCATGCTGTTTGGCTTTTAAGCCACAACTGCCGGCAAACGGAAGATCTAGAAATTAAATATAATGAGCCTCTGTCAACTATAGAACATCTACATGCTTCAAAGATAAAAGGATATATAGATAAAAGCTAAAAATTGACCAAAATAAGGCAACATGTAGAGGAACACATCAAACATTTGAAGTAAACAAGTCAAATTTTATAATTCCAAATTAACTGAAAAGGGCTCAAAATAAAATAAGGGCTCTCAATGAGTTCCTTATACAAATGAGTTTCTCAAAACTGAATAAAAGCATAAGGCCAGGTATCATAGTCTAAAATACTTCAAGATAAGCTTAAAACAAACTCAATAACAAATCCATCTGATAAAAAACACCTTAGAATCCAAGCTTCGTGCGGCGCCAGTGCCTGCGCTTTGCATTGTATCTGAAGAGGGAAAAACACATAAAGCAAATAAACAAAAAATAGAATAAATGAACTTCTGATAATAATAGTAGTAAATACAAAATAAAAGATACCTGATGGTGTTGTCGGTGCGCATACGGATCCAGTGAGGGATGGGCCTGTTTTGCCTCATCTTCTTAGCAAGCTTCTTCTTGATCATAAATGTCTTGTGTGACGGCTGTTTCATAATTATTTACATAAAAACCAATAAGAAACCCAAACTAAAACTTAGTCAATTACACAATCAGAGAGAGAGAGAGATAGGGTGAGTGTCACCATTTTCGCTTTCTTCGTTCGATCGGCTGCGGCGAAAACCCTAATTGTAAAACCCGAAGACTGAACGATGTGCGCGTTTATATAGAATACAAGGTGCTGGGTTAAACAGTCTGATTTGACTCGACCCGAGCCCACCCTGCATATAAGGTTTATGGGCTCAGTGCTCTGTGTAAAGTCTGTTCAATTTCTCACGATAGAGGACCAATCTACTTGTGAGTCCATGACCGTGTCACAGAGAGCTTAACTATTGGCACCCCAATGCAGTTTTCATAACCCCTCTACTTTAATCACCCCATTAAACTAACTAAAAAATATATAATTTCTTATAACACCTGAACTACTAAATTACCTTAATCAAGCCTATTCCTTATTAAATCCAATTTCAATTTTCTTTTTAATGTTTCATCTTTCACATCACTACAATTTAACACAACCAAAAAAAAAAAAAAAACTTTGTTTACAAATAATAATGAAAAATTCTAAACTTAATTTTTTTTTCCAATCATGTCCTTTCAGATAATTTTGTCCTCAATTTAAAATTCTTAGAAAAGATAAATGATTTAAAATTAGGACTTAAACAAAAAAAGGGTGGGGGTATTGTTTACTGCACAGGGCCCCTATAAAGGAAAATCTTTATCCCAGCGAATCGAAGATGCTCAGCTCCGCGCAACATAAGAGCACGTGTTATATTGTTTGCAGAAAATATCTAGTTAAATAAATTCGTTTGTGTTTACAAGGCAGGCTTTTGCTTAAAAAAGAAGTGTGGATTTTATTTAACTTGATGAAAGTTAAAATTACCTAAAGGGGTTATAAAGGTTTTTGGAGTTCTAACTCTTAGACAAATTTTTATTTTTGGAAGCAAAACTAGAATTTGGATTTATGGGTCAAAACTCCATTTTATCAAATTGTGGGAATAGATTTGTTAATCTCTTTAATGGGATTAACCACGTCTAATGATGAGTAAATTTGTTCAAAATCGAACATATATCGATATATTTACGATTTCAATTTGGCCATGGTATGGAATTAAAGAATCCATGTAAACAAATCGAGAATTATGCATGATTTATGTTGCAAATTTTTAACATTTACAATATAGAATCCAATTGAGGTTTATTTATTTTCAAGTGATTACGATTCATATTTTACCATATTATTATTACTATTGAGTTTCTCTTTTCTTGATCTTTATCATTTTTGGATTGTAAGTAATAAATTTGAACACTGAATAACGGTCGACACAGGCTCAAGGAAACACATAATATAGAAATAATTATACAAATAAAATATACGACGAATTGTCTGTCTAAATAGGAACTCAACAATAGATCAGACAATCACAACGCAACACAAATTAAAATTGCTGCTGAAAACACTGCGGTGTACTCACGCTTTCTTTTCCGAGAATTAGACGAGCGTTTTGACTATTAAATTTAGAACAGATCACATCACATCAAATGTTCTATCAATTTCGCCGTCCCTTAATATATGCTAGTCGATAACTAATGTAGACATTTTTGTGCAAATATTATGAAATAAGAAATGTCTTTGTCGCAATTAAGGTACGTATGTTATTATTGCCGTGCACGCATTTTTAATGCATAGCTTTGGTTAGAATATTTTTTTATTTTAGACTCAAATTGTTTAGAAAGTAAAGAATCTGCATTTTTGCTTGCCAATGAAGTGAATGGATCCTATAATAATTTTTTACCAGATCAAATATGTGGTGATTGTTCAGGCGGCACACATGATTGGATGTGTGAAATTAGGTGGCTGTTTCAAGTAAATAGTTTCTCTTAAGAAATCATATTCCAACGTATTTTTAACATTCAATTATCGGGTTTTTCACTTTTGATGCGGGCATTTATTTAGAGGAGTTGAGTTGGATGATTGTTCGGTCATTATTAGAAGAACTCAATGATCAATTAGTAATTTTATTAATAAAATTTCGTTATTAATTAGCAATTTGTCCTTTATTTCTCCCTCTCTCTCTTTCTCTCAGAGTTTGTTTCAAGGAATTTTTGCTGATTTTTTTGGTTTTATTGAATGGATAATTACACTAAGATCGATTCTTATCAAGACACCTAGTCTGATGATCATAATTCTTATCATGACTCACGAGTTCCTTATTCAAATGGATTCTTTTTAGCTCACAGCACAACATTGTTTTATAGTCTTTGCAAAAATAATTAAAAAATTCTAAATTACTTCATACATAAAATAAATAAATAAATACAAACAGTCTAAAAATGAAAAAAAAAAGAAACAGGTATACAAGCATATGAAGTAAATTTTCTACAAGCTCAAACTAATTTTCAAGTAATAGATTTCAAAATTTGTGTATATAATTGGTTCGATCAAACAAAGAGAGCCAGAATCCGCGTTGTTTTGAGTTCCCAGTTTCGCAGTTTCCTTGGTGAAATTGCACGCTTCAACAAAATATGCATGAATTGTACTGAGCACCCAAACAAAACTCGCAAATCACATTAGTTTCATTTGCTTCGGCTATAAAATCTACGCCCATGGACTAGCAAATATAAATATACATACAAAATTAGGAAACAATCAAAATAACTCTCAAAATCCAATATCCATGTAATTAGAAGCATGCATTATCCGATCCATACGGCAAAATTAATACAGCGTACTTTGCTCAAGTAATGGCTGTCATTCTAGTTATTGAAACTGCTTTTGACAGAAGTTGGTTCAAAATTTGCTTAGAGTCTGATTCCATGCTGACGGTCTATCTCCTTCTCAAGCCTTCCCTTCATTCCCTCCGCCCACTCGAAATAGCTGGCTGAACTTGAATGAACTTTCGGGTTACTCTTACAAAAAATAATGTGGTAGCTGATATCTTAGCAAACATGGAACATGGGGCCTTCAACGTATTCGCTTTACTTGGTGGGATTCCTTTCCTTTAGAGATCAATACTCTTCTTTCTCGGGATGCAAATGGTTTGTTAAATTATCGTTTTTGTTAGTAAATGTCCTGCTTTCATATTATACTTATATTATTTCAGGATTTTATCTTGTCAAAACTTGATGTATTTGATGAGAGGAATAAGGCTCATTATCTTAGATTTCTCCATATTATAGTAGGCCAGTTGGAGTTCCGAAGCATGATTCAAAGACAGGTAGTTCACTTGAAGCAAAGCACTTTCTTGCATTAGCACTGGCACTAATCAAGCTGACCCGGCCATTCGATTGGGAAGAGGAAGCGAAAGTGAACTGAACAAATTATGTCCTTCTAGGTGATGTATGATGTTTGTGTATAGCAAGCGGGGTATTTTCCGAAAGCCATAACTTGAGATATGGGTGTCTGTTTTCAGCGTATAATATATTATTTCGAAGTTTGTGACTTAGAAATAGCTTGCATTGTTCTGCCCCATGGTCAAGCCGAAAATTTCATTTTTTTCTAGTTGGTTTTTAGTTTTAAGATTTTTCATTATTTTTCCTAATTCTTCTAATATTTCTATCTTTTTTTAGAACTCGGATTTGAGTGCCGTTTGTTTTGCTTTTCTTATTTTGATTAGGAGAATTTTATTATAAAATAATATTTTGAATTGTCTATTTTAGTAAATTCGTGATGTTTAGGATGATTATGTAAGAGGGTCTAAAACCCTAGTTTGTACTATTAAGAAGTATTCAATAAATTTATTATTAAAAAACCTTTGTTTCTTCTATTACTTTACTTTTAACGTTTCCATTTTATCACTAATTAATTGTCTTTCTTTTTTATATTTTTTAGTTTGTACTATTCGGAATCATTTAATAAACTTATTATTTAGAAACCTTTATTTCTTCTATCAATCTATTTTCAACGTTTCCATTTCGTCGATCACTATTAGTTGTCTTTCTTTTTTGTACTTTAATAAAGTTTCCCCTTATTCCATCGAGGTTACCTTAAGAAAGGAAAAAAAAATACATTATCCTAATTATATGCCGTGTTAAAAACGGACGGCTTCATTTGTCAACTTTGACGGTATGTCGTGTTTCCATAATTCAAGTCGTTTTTCAACACAAACAAGATAACAGATTATTATAATCATTACAAAAATTGACACAACCTTAATTATAGCTTACCTAACAAGCAAAGGCAACGCAACACAGCACAGCATAACATACTACCATTGCTGCAAGGATGCATATAGCCATAACCAACATTGTTGTACTTAATGATAGACATGCACCCCTACGACCTCTTCGGAGTCGTACTCTCAATTTTCTTTATTTGATTAACAAACTCTCCTCATTCCATGCAAGGAGGTTTAAACAAGAGAGGGAGGAAAAAAAGAAAAAAGAAAAAACTCTGAGAGGAGTGTGAAATATTCTCTCATATATTCTCAGCGTACGAAGTGCATAAGGAAGAATTCGGCATAGTACAGCTGCAGATTTGATAAAATAACAAGTCACCAGAATGTAAGTAAATAATAGAACCTGCTTGGATATGATTCAAAATTGAAGCACGAGCGTAGAATCACTTGCCTTAAAAATGAACATATAAAAAGATTGCATTGATGGAGGGTCGGTGAGATCAACGGTTTGAGCTTTACGCCACAAGAGGGCAGCAAGTGCAGAGTGGCCTATTATCTGCAAGAAAAAGAAATTAAAGATAAATGTCAAATTAGGTAGCAAGCACACGAACAAGGCTAAATTTCTTGTAAAAAATAAAGAAATTCTTACCGCGGCAAGTTTGCATGGCAGAAACGGCGAAGTAGCTCCAGCAACTACACCGGCTCCATAAGCCGTTAACAGCATATTAACAGCAGTCGAAAATACCTTCAGAAAATTTAACATCATGATGACTTGTTAGCCAATTCTTATACTGAATTTGGTATTCACATAAAAGAAAATAAAAGTTGATATATAGAGAAAATAATTTACTCACTCTTTCTCTTCCTAAGATGATTGGGAGTGTTCGAAGGCCAAATTCTTTATCGCCCTCCACATCAGGTAAATCCTATAGCAAGTCCAAAACAAGTAAATTATCTACGCTGCTGCTGATGAAGATGGACTGGTTTTTAGTTTCTGAAAAATTAGTTACCTTGGAAAATGCAATTGCAGCGTTGAAAATTGGCATGATAGCGGCAGCAAACAACAACTGTTTCGGGAATACCACAGGTCTACCAAGCACATATTTCTTTATTTATATGTGTCAAATCCACCTCGTTAGTTTGAAAGTGTGACAACATGAAAGCATATAATTAATGAATTACTGTATATTTTTCGAAGTAAAAGATGGAGAACGTGCATGTACCTGGAAGTGTACAAAGTAAGGAAATTGAAGTAGAAGTCCATTCAGAATGATGATGGTCACTGCAGCCATTAATGGACTTCCCTTCCATCGAAGAAGGGGAAGCTGCAAGATTGAGATCGATAAAAACAGTATAATTAGATGAACTTCATTTGATCAAGCTAAGAAACCAATTTGTGAAATAAAATAATAAATAATACGTGTTTAAATGGGCCTGAGATCTATTTTGGATTTTTTATTTTGTGTAAACAAATTTGGATTTTTATTACATCGATGGAATAAGCGGCTCCAACTATCCACCATATGATGAAGCATATAACTAGTGGTGGAGATCGAAGCATCATTCCCATGGCCACACCCTGAAAATTGAGATAATCAATGAAATCAATTAATTAAGGTTGTTACATAGGTGGATTGGATCTCAGATTTTTAGGTATCAAAGTTAAAAGATTATTATATTGGGTACGAAGATTTGTCGTACTTGTAGTACCAATTAACTCTTCTTTAATAACTGATATGAGACAGAAATAAATAATTAAACAATAAAAAATGACCGTTGCTTACCATCATTGGAGATGCTACAGCAATCGCAATTCCCTCTGCTATTGAAAAATCTCCGGAAGCGAGAGGAAGATGGGGCTTGTTAATCTTTGACAATTTTAAGCTGAATTTGTTAGCTAAGTACCAAAAAATAATTATGATGCAAAATAGGCACATCTAAGGTCTTGCGTGAAATACCTTATCTATTTCAACATCAGACAATTGGTTTATGGCATTAACAAAATTATTCATCATTATTGCTGGCACCATGGACTGAAAATATAAAAAAAAAAAAAACTTAAGTCATCAAAATTAAATTCGATAAGCATGCGATTAGTTTCTCTGTCATTTAAATTTACCTTCAATACTTCTATGAAATACGTGGCAGTCAAATCAGCAGGACTTTGTACTGCAAGCAAAGAAACTGATAATACCCCTACAATCTGATAAGATTGAAACAATGATAATAATTATATTGTGTCAATATAAGTATATTGGGCTAACTATAAAGCAACTCACAATGCTAGCCCAAGTGTAGGGACGAGTAAGCCGATAGAGTGCATCAAACTTCTTGTTCAAAGCTTGTACAAAGCTTGCTGGAACAATGTTATCTTCCTCAGATTTTGATGCATAGCCATCTTGTAATGCCAAAGCAACTGTTGATTTGTTCAATGGTTTATGACTTCTGTTGATTATATCCTCTCTGTTTCCAAGTTTATTGGTTAAAGAAAATGAACTTTGGGAAGAGCATTTAACGGAGTACTTGTTGCTTTGACTTCTGTTTACCAAGCCATGTATTTGAGTCAATGGCAACCGAAATGTTTTGACAGAACCTAAATGGCCAAAAGAATAAAAAATTTATTAGATAAAACATTTTGTTCTGTTAAAACATTAGTTACCTTGAAAAGGGAGACGTGATAAATTTTTAATACCTCAGTGCACTGTCCTGTTGAAAAGTAAATGTGACACTCTAACAAATAAATTGAATAATTTTTATTTACGTCAATATTACTTCAGCTTCAAAGAGTACCAACCAGCACACAATATGCAAAATCAACACATTGCCTAGACGTCCAAGGGCATTTTGAATGTGGATGGTGAACACTTTACTGTAAGCATTACTATATTCTAATGCTTATTAATAAAAATAGAAAAAAAATCATCTAATTCTCAATTTTAGACATTATGATAATATTAGAATGAAGCTTACTAGAGTGTTGCATAGGATGGTATTTGACTGAGAAGCCTAAACACGAATTCATTTGAAGCAACATGATGATTTGACTCTCTCTCTCTCTCCCCCTCTCTCCTTCACTGCGTAATTTGTGTTGAGCAGCGAAATTGACAAAAACTTAAATGATCAAACTCTCAATTTATAATTGCGGGGGGAAACAGACATAAAGCTTGTAGTCCATTTGGTACGCCTTAAAATTAAGATTAATATAATTTGTAAAAAATTTATTAAGCTTATCCTTTACTGTTTTCATTTTTTTTTTTGTCGTGAATATACTTCAGAGGTGTTTTTCTTTTATAATTGTGCCGCATGGTTAGGTGATCGGGTAGGTGGCTTTTCGAAATATCAATTAGATAAAAATAGCACTTGGAGTGCTACCTGAATTTTTTTAATTTCAAAGACGATTGGCAATTGCTCGATAATATCATTGAAGAGGATTAATGAGTTAAAATTTAAGTTAAACTATTAAGTTAAAATGGTCCGCCCGTATGACTGCCAACTCTTATAGCCCACGGTTTTTGAAGTGAGCTAATTTTAAAAATGTGCATGATGTTTTTGAATTCCTAGCATTTTTAAGCACGGATGGATGTAGACTTTTTTAGACAAATTAATATATTTATAGTTTTCATCAAAGTGGCTAAGAAATGGGACCAAGCCCGTGTACACATGTCTTAAGACTATATGGGTTTCGTCAATTTGGAATAATACGAATATTTTGAAATACCTCATAAATTTACAACATCTTGGGTTTTAAAAGGTTATCCAAAACGTCAGTGGCGGTGCCACATTAAGACTAGCAGCCTCCCTAGACTTTTTAAAATTTATAAATTTTATAAGATATTTTGTTTCATTTTTAATCTAATTCACCGTAAAAATCCCTGCTAAAATTTAAAAATAACCAATATATTAAGTATTTATTTTTACACTTCTAATCCATAAAAAAACATTATTATTTTGAGTTTCTCGAGCCCTAACTCTCCTCACGCACACCAAAAAAAAGAAAGAAACTACTTCAACTTAATGAATCTATCCAAATGATTTTTCTTTAATGAATCGTATGGCACTGAAATTCAACTTGATGTTTATATTGTGGAAGTAGGTTCTGAGAACAAATTTTTAAAATTGGAAGGAGTTGATAAGTTAATAAGAAAAATAGTTCATACTAAAAAGAAAAAAATTGTATTCATTAATTTATTTATTGATTTTACTAGTTGTCATAACCACAGAAAAGAAAAATCTAACTTTTGATTTTTGTGAAAAATCATCTGTGAAATCATATGAAAGATTAATGATTAGTGATATTATTGTTGTATATATAAAAAAAAGATTTATTTTGTACTCTTAATGATAAGATTATTTTTCAATCTTTTTAACATATGAAAACAAGTCAAAGTCAGTTATAAATGTATTGAATTGAATATATTAATTAATTTTTATTTTGGTATTTGTTATTTGTTAATTATTTTTTAAATTATATTACTATTTAAATTTAGCCCCTACTAGATTAAATTCTTGGTACCGCCATGGCAAAACATCGTTTTGTTAATTTATAGCGCTTGGATCTAACTTTTCAAGGAAAAAATAGTGTGTATATAACTAAAATTTAAGTGGTCTTACATGGAGGTGTCCGATGAAAATAGAGAATAATTAAACAGATTTCAATGAAAATATGTAACAATATACTTATTTTGGATAAATCTTAAAAAGATATTAATAAACTAGGCAATTGGATCAAATCCTAAGGATATAAAAAGCATTTAGTTATGGTTTGTTTTTTAGTTTGAAGACTAAATTTAACTTTTTCAAATATTTCTTATTTTGCATTTTTTTAATTTATTACTTATTATGTGACATTTTTAACTGAATAGAAAAAGTTGACAAATTTTACTTTGTTTGAAGTCTAAAATTTGAAAGGAAAATTTTAATTTCAAATCTCTAAAATACCATTAACAATTCATAGGTTTTACTATGAATTGTTAATGGTATTTTGGAGATTATGTATAAACCTAATATTTTTGTATTATCATTAAAAGTTGTTTTTGTTTTAATTGTTTTTAATTTTTTTATTTGGCATGGTAACATTAACTAAACCAAAATATTAAACAAATTGGCACATATTGTAAAGCTGCCAGAGATGAATTATGCCCATTGCCATGAATATCAAAACTAAAAAAAAAAAAGTAGTGTTGACTTCATAATGGCTGTTGATGTTATAATTATATTTTTTATTATAAAACCAAAAGTAAGAAACCATGATAGTAGTATTTTTTTTAATCCTATCAAACTAATCAATTTGTTAAATTTCTAAAATGTGAAGAACAAATATATGTACAACTTAAAACAATATTTTATGTCAAAATAATGACTTTTAATTTTTCTAGTTAACATTGAAAAAGAAAACAAATATATCATTCAGGCTTAATCAGGTTTCAAACAAAAAAGAAAAAAAGCAAATGCAACCTTAATCTTTTTTTTTTCCCTCTTTTCATATAAATACAATATAACCAAAGCAAGCAAAGCCAAAGTATAAAGAAAAAGTAAGCCTTTTGACACCCACCAAAATCCCTCTTAAAACTCCTTTTTTAATTGAAATAAACTTAAATAACCAAATATAAATTAATTCTTTCCTTGTTTTGAATGAAATTTAATTAGACATTTGGATAAATTATTCTTTAAACAAACTTTTCACACCACCCCATTTTATACTTTATATTTGAAATTCTAGCGAAACAACCTCTAGGGGTTGGAGGAGGGACTGTTGAATTGGGTTTTAAAAAGTTTCTCCATTTATTATAACTATAATCTATTACCAACAGCTACCACCAAACAATAGCAACAATAACCACAACAAGAAGTAAATTAAAAGATAATGGTTGAGGAAAACAAAGACACCAAATTTTTATATGGTTAAGCAATTAGCTTACGTCTATGCCGCTAAGCTATCTGATATTGATGATTCCATTAATAAGAGTCTTATTTCTTGAGGCTCCAAAAATTATAATGGACTCAAGTTGTCAATATACCTTCCCAATGAGGTGTACATTCCTCAACTTTTCACCTGAATCTTTCCCACAATTACAATCGTTCAATTGAACGATTGAGATGAAGTTTGTAAAGACCACACTTCTCACAAGAGTATAAATGCAAATGATAGTTCAAGTATGTAGAAATAGTAAAACTTCAAAAGTGTTTAGAAATATCAAGTTTTAGCTTAGATTAAACTTAGAAAATGGCTTCGAGTTGGGTTTATATGGATGAATCCAAAAACTAGCCATCAAAAGCATGAAACAAAAATTTCCATGTGAAACCAGTTTATCGCTTTAATCAAATCGATTCACCATTTTTGATGATATGGCTAGTTACTATTGAAGGATTTCAAACAAATTAGTTCATTGCTTTAGGTAAATCGATTAGTCAATTATTCACTAGATATTTAATATCAACAAACTGATTCGTTGCTTTGGCTTAACTCAATTTTGAAGGTTTTGCATTTTGGTCCATGTTTACAAACCTTTTCATAATTACAAAAATACCCAAAAAATTTAAAACATTATCAAATAGTTTTTAGATTATATAAATGGCATTAAGACTATATAAACTCTCCATATTTTTTTAACATATTAAAACTTTTCAAGATCTTTTCAAATCAATCCATATACTAAGACGAAATTCATTTTGATAAAACATTTAGCTTTCATTTTTTTTTTCAAGGATAAAAACATAATTTATGAAAACAAAGATTAAAAACATAATTTATGAAATATAAAGATAGATTTAAATGTCATGATCATTATAAATTTGAGCTTTATGTGCTTAATGATGTATAATTCTAACAAACTAGCTTTATAAGAATTATGAAAACAAAACATGATCTAAGCTAGTGTTCTTCATATTTGAGTATTGACTTGATGAAGGTGTCCTCGAATAATTTGAGCTTGATCTCACATGAATAACTTTTGACCTTTAAGAACTAATAAGATTCAAAGGTATTTTTCTTATATTTAGCTTACCATATTATTTGTTATTATTAAAATTAAAGTTTGTTAGACCATTTCAGTCAATAATCTCCTTCTTTTTAATGATGACAAACACTTCATGTATTTTGATAATTTTTGAGATAAACTTGGGATTTGCGATCCCAGGTAAGATCAGTTCAAGATCATGGGATTTGGTGTAGCCTTAGTAAGATAATTTTTGTGATCCTTTTATCTTTTGTTAGTTTATACTCAATGCTTCCTTTATAAAAAATGATGTTGACAATGATTTATTATAATTATTATAGTCTATGCTCAGTTTTTCATTTTGACTTTTACTAATGATGACAAAATTAAACCTGATATTCACTCATATTTAGATTATTTTAGGGCGGTATTTACATCTCTTCACCTAAATCTAGATATAAATATATGGTGGATTCAACATATTTTCTTAATTTTATGTGTTATGTTGAGGTTGAGCAACACCTTTATGCGGAATAAAGCAAGCAAGGTGATGTAGATGAGGAATCCTTATCATATTCTCACCATTTGCCACCGTCGATCGACGAACCATTCATTGAAATCGAAACCAACACAAAATTGTTGCTAATATCTCTACTTTTTCTACCAAAACATCACATTTCCTATCAAACCACCACCGCCATCATATCATTGACTTGAAATCTCTTAGATCTACCCATCTTTGCTTGATTTTATAGTCATCGTCACCAGAAGCCTAAACTTTCACTTAATTACTATTTTGCTTAAAATTTTATTCAATTTTTAGTTTAGCCCTAGGCCTTTTAAAACTAAATTGGGAATAGGGGTGGCAAAAATACTGGACCGATCCGGACCCTGCCCGCACCTAGGTGATGGAGGTTGGGTAATATCTAACTTGGGTATGAAGGCGGACCAATCCTGGGCATCACTTGATAAATCTAGGACCCGACCCAGAACTCAAATTTTATTAAAAAAATATTATAAAATATATATTATTTTAAATATTTATATTTATTCAACTCATTTATTACACAAATATAAATTTTTAAACACTTAAAGTTTATAATTTCATGTCAAATTTCATTAAAATAAATTTAAAACTTATAAAATTACTATATATATATATATATATATAATATATTAAAAAATATAAAATCCAGGTGCCTAGATTAAAACTAGTCCCGGTGCCAGGCTTAAAAAACCCGACTTGAGTGAAAAAAATTTGCATATGGGCCGGGTCTGAGTATTGCGATACCCGAATCCAGAGTTGGATTTTGCCAACCCTCATTGGGAAAATGTCTCCAAGAAAAGCCCGTGGGCATTATGCCCTTTATGCAGCAACTTATCACTAAGATGATGTCCTTAGAGATGAAGCTATGGTTAGCATGGTAGCAGAATTGACATGTTAGTTGAGCAAATGACAAAGTTACTCGCTAAATGTCATCATACACCAAAATGCGAAGGCAAAGAAAGTGAAAACTTTGCTAACCCATCATTTAGATGTCAAGATAAAATTGAATCTATTGATGATAGAAGATGGGAATTTAAATTGAGAATTGACATTCCTGAATTCCAAAAAAGTGGCCAACTAGAATAATTATTGGATTGCATTAATGCCATTAACAAAGTTTTTGAATACAAAGAAGTTTCTAATAACAAACTAGTCACTAAAAAAAAATTGATAATAAATGATGGGATAAAACTATCATAAAAAATGATGGATGACATTAAATATCTCTGTCATCTATGTACATGTCACTTTTTTATGATAGAAAAAAAATCTACCATTAATTTACGATAATGTTTAGAAGTAATATGTCTATCATACTAAAAAAATGAATATTTTTATTAATTTTTTGGCGGGAATTTTTTTTTTAATTTGAAGTTTTGGCAGAAAAACTGATTTTCACAAGTAAATTATTATCCGATTAATTTTAAAGGGTAAATTATTTTATTTGTGACGGAATTTATGATTGACATTTACTATCATAAATTATTTTATTTATGATAGAATTTATGATTAATATTTTCTGTCATAGGATCTAAATTTATATTGAAAGAAATTATGATTTTTTTTTTTTGTATTTATGCATTCCAGTTTCTAAAACTCAATTACGAATTCTCTATGAGCCAAAAATTAAATTATACATTTTATTAAGTCCAAAAACACTTTATATTAATAACATCCATGTAATAATGTATAGAACAAGTTTTATGGGTAGATCAAATTGTTGATTATCGATATAGAAGTTAAATCATATCAGTAATAAACTACTAACAGTGTAATGAGCTGTAAATCTAACTAGTATCTAACAATTATATCCAACCAAAGTAATACAAAGTTCACAAGACAAATTCCAACAACCAAGGTTTATTTCAAACTTTACAAGCTAAAAAGCCATCAAATCTTTGGGGTGGCAGAACTCCTTCCATATTGTCAGTAAAATTCCAGTAGATAGCTCCAATTCTCAGCAAATACCCAACAAAACTTCCAAGTCTAATAGTTTCTTTCAATCTTCGTGTGCAACACCAATTCACCATACACAACACCACGACAATGTCTTACAAGATTCATTTTTTCATTTATCCAAGCATTTAATTATCATTCACATACTCAAAATGCAAATCTTTCTTAGTTATTGTTAAATACAATTGATTATTTCATCCAGAAGATGGAAATGAATTACAACAGTATGCAGACCTCCATAACTCTTTGTCCCACTATCTTCATTACAAATAGCAACAAATTTCAAGTCAAAAGGATCTGGATGTCCCATTGCTGCTCGTATAGAACCCATGTGGAATTGGGATCACCTCTTGCAAACTCAATACCATCAAGAGCTTCATACAACAAAAATAAATTTATTTAAGAAAAAGGCCTGCTATGAATATGTACCTCTAACCTGACAATAAGTACCACCTTTAACAGCAAGATATGAAGCTAAGTATTTTCTGGACAAGAATGAAATAATTATACCACATGAAAAGAGGCGTTTACAATCAAATTCCTATATTACATTAAAATTCAGAATTTATTTGTTAAATATTCTAGTGCATGAGGGGATAAAATAGACTAACAATATCTCAAACCATTTTTTCCCTTGGAAATTAGCTTAAAGGAGATAGTTTTTCGTGTTTTCTTGTTTTCAAATTAGAAGATTGTTTTTTGACCAATGGTAATGCAAATATAGCCTTCAGACTTGCACACATACTCGCACAAAAGGTAAGACAGAAGTATCGACTTGATCAATATGGCATATTCCTATAATAAAATGAAAACTCAAGAAAAATAAATAAATCAACCATACAGGCCAAGAAGGAAAAAGTAAAGGCAGCCCTGGAATCGAACAGATGCTTAGTACAATTGTTAAACACCTATAGGAGCAGCGCACCAATGGCTTCTACTAGCTGTATAACCAAGTAACTTTATCTTGTTATCTACTTGAGCAACATAAATGAAAGTCATTTTCTAAAAACTCAAAAAAATAAACTTCATCTATAGAAATGCATGTGAAACCTACTTGAAGGAACTCAAAATAACCAATTCCATCATCTGTCCAATACATCCAAACGTCACCAAAGTGTCCAGGTTTGTTTTCCCCTGGTCCAATGTTTGCTTTCCAGTGAAATGCATTTCTTAACCACTCACCTTCCACAAAATAGACACCTAATGCAATAAAATTAGAAATACTGCATCGTTTAGGTTGGAATTCCTGAAGATTCTAACAAGGGAAAGAATTAAAAAAATTTATATACATCCATACATATATATATTGCCTATATACACAAGGAGAAATATAGGGATGAGTTGGATTGGATAGAACCAATCTAATAAAGTATGCCGAAAATTTTAGAAAGCCTAATATTTACTACAATTGCCTAATACTTGAGCCAAACATAGCAGATATGCATATTAGACTACTGCAGCTATAGATAAATATAAAATATACTAACTATATTACAATAGAAAGTTGATGTTTTTATACTAAATAGATTATTAATCTATTAAAATAATAGATCACTTATTACAAACAAAAATTACTTGTATCCACACCATTGCTAGAGTGGGTGTGTAAATCAAGTGCATCAAAGGCATGGTTAGGGATAAAGAAGGTAAGTTGAAGCTGCACGAAAGAGGAAAGAGGAAAATGACTCCAAAGGATTCAAGTTTATGGAACATATGCATGATAAGGGTAAAATGACTATTCAAGAACAACAAATTCAGTGAAAACTAAAATTTGGAATGATCTAGAAAATACAACCAATCTAAGGAATTAATTATTTATTAGTTTGTCAACAAATGAGAAGATTCTATTAAACTTAGGAATTTAATAGAGGTCCTTTTCTTCATCATTTAAATATATATATAGCCAAAGGTAGCAAATTCAAATATGAACCCAGCATCTCAGCAGCATGAGAACATAACAAGGGAATCCTCATAAAAAACCTCACCAACACAGGAAATTGCCAACACAAATAAATTGTATATACCTAGAAACCTAATGAATTGAGGTTTAATATCTGCAAGCATTTGGAAGAGATCGTTTTGAAAATCAAGTCCCTGTGCCAAGGTAAAGATATAGAACAACTTAAGAAATATACATAGAATGTAGGTATTAAGTTATACTAAGAAACATTATTAAACTGCACAGAAGCAAAAAAACTAGTAAACACATAATATTTGACAATTTTCATACATTATTCAACTTCTAAAGCGACTAGGTACAAATTAGAAGTTAATTTGAAACCTACTTTTGGTTACTAATAACATTAAAACGCCATAAATAGAGTGTGCAACACCATGTAAGGGGAGGCATACTTTAGCCGCATCAAGAAAAACAAGCAGCTAAAGCCTGAAATCTTAACATCTAAAAACAAATAAAGCAAACACCAGAGATAAAATTTAACAGAGCAGTAAGCAAAATGAAAAATACAAATATACTTCCTTGATGCTTTTTTCTTGGGATAACTAACAATTGGGTCCTCTGTTTCAAATGCTATCTAGTTTTCATTACTTGAAACTAGACAACACTTCAATGACCATCATAGTCCAGTAAATGCCATTATGTGAGGAAATTATCAAAGAAGAACCTTCTGGTATGTCTGTGTTTCTGGATTTTGATTTTTAAGTTCCTCCAAATAGGTCAACTCATAAGATATCTTTTTCAGATTCTAAAATCTGTGTTAAGTACATATTTTTTTTCCCTCTTAGGAAGAGGTCAAACTTGTTGAGTATTACATGTTGTATTTAAAGAGACAGATGAGTAACACATGGTAAAAAGGTAAACTAGTTACTTTGCATGCATCCAAGGGCGTAGCTGACACTTGATCGAACTATGTAACGCCCTTTTTTAAAGCCTGTCCAGTTTGAAACATAAGAAGCAGAAGCTCTGCACGAAAATCAAATTATACTATAAGCCCAGTAGATATAAAAGCTTGATTGGAAAAAAATTCATTAGTAGTAGATATCCAAAAAAAATCATAGGAAAAAAAGGATGGCGCTTACATGATATTAGAAACAACCAGTGTGTGCAACATATTTGAGCTCGCCGGTGATACTAATATATTTATTGATCTCAATGAACAAATATAAACGACCACTTTGTAGGTCTTCCCTTATTTTTATGCCCTGAAAAAAGACAAAAATAAAAAAGAATATAGATTGCAGCAAATAAGAAAGAAAACTATAGAACCTTCAATAAGTTAACAAGAAAGGGATTGGGCAATCCTGTTTCTTGTATAAGCACTTTCATATTTTTTTTATCATAGAATAGTTTCAATCACAGAATTAAGGTCACACTCAAACGAATCCATAAGCCCATAAATAATCCAAAAAATCAAAATCAAAATCCAACCACTGAAAGACCCCTTTACATTTGACCCAAGAATCTTGATCAAACCGCATCACCATTAAACAGAGAAATCCCACCATTGTCAGTCTCCAATCTCTAGAATAAAAGTCACATTTGCAAATCTTTTATCTAATAATGTAACCAGAGGACGAAAACCGAACATAGGTAAAGAATTCTTAACCCGTAATAACAAACAGAAACCTTTAAATTAAACATCAATAAACCCAGTAGTCTTTATCTGATTACACAATCAACAGAAGATACAAAATCATAAGACAAAGCAAAAATCTTAGCACAGGAAAAGAACAAAAGAAAGAAAGAAACCTTGGCATGGGGGCTGTCGGAAGAAGAGCTAGAAAAAGTCTTGGCCGTAGACAGTAAGAGCTTAGACATGGACCTTCTTAAAGTTGGTAGGCGAAGAGGCAACTTGTTCAAAGCAATAGCATTTGACAATGGAGTTCCAAGGCACTCAGGTTCCGCATTTGGCTGTTGCAAAAGCAAAGGCTCTTCCACCATCGGAGGAAAAGGGCGGAGTGTGGGGATCAGATGAGCATCTGCGGAGAAAGGGAAGAGGATTGAGAAAGTGGTATTTTTGAAAATCCAAAGAGAGAGTGAGTGGTGATGTTGGGTTTCTTGGGGATTGGTTGCAGATGAGTGATGGGGTTTTTAGAAGAGGGGCGTGTAAGGGTTTGAGTGCTGTTCGTGAAGGTGAGAGTAACGGAGAGTATGGTGGGTGTTGAATTTTGAGTTTATGACTTAGAAATTTTTTTTACTTTGTTTAGATTTTAAACACAGCGTTTAGTTTTATTTATTTTTTATTTTAAAAATCATTATATGCCGCATTTTTTATTTTAAAAATATAAAATATTAATTTTAAATTTGATAAAAAAGGATCAATAATAAATTTCTATCACAATATTTGTGACTGAGTTAATTTCTATCATATGCATATCATAAATTTTTTATAGACAAATTTTTTATCACAAGTACATTATTAATTATTTGATAAACCAATATTCTATCACAACTCTATCATATTACAAGATAAAATAATTTTTGTCATAAAATCACTATCAGCTATTGCCAATTTTTTTGCAGTGTCTCACTTGCTACAACTCGATTTTGTGAAAAGACAGCTGCTTGGTAGCAATAAACAAAACTCACAAAGATGAGGTAAGGTAAAAAGAAGATTGACTATTGGGAAAAGTTGAAGAAGCACTTACATGGAATATTTTTACCTCAAAATTACACCAATTTGTTATATCAACAATTATAAAATTTCATTGACTGGTAGTGCAATGACTTGACAGAGACAAAAGAACAACACGATCAAAATTTTAAAATAAGTGAAAATTACTTAATCTATACTTTGTCTCAGAAGCACAATAATAAGCTTTGCCGTTGGAGAAGCAATTTAATCGTCATATGAGTGACTCAAGCTTTTGGGGTTCTTGAATTGTTGTTAGTGATAATTCAAACTCGACCTTTCAGTTCAATAATTTCACTTGTCCAAATCCTCTAAATAAAACTAGTAAATCTAATAAGAGGTCAAAGCAGCCTAATCCAATCCTTGGGTTTGAGATTACGCTATTTTAATTGCGAGAAAAGTAGGCATCGAATGACAAAGTGTAAAATAAATAAGGAAGTATGGAAAAGACTTATTCTAAGTACAAAGGAAAGTAAAAAGTACCAAGAAGAGGAAACTAAAGAGTTTGTTGAAGAAACTAAAGAGTTTGTTGAACAATCAACTTTTGATAGTTATGGCAGTGCACGATTCGTTGAAGAACATGGTGATAGCAGACTAATGTTAATAGTAAATTGTGCATTCTTCACTCCTAGAGGACAAGACAAAGACAAGTAATTACAACAAAATAATTTTTAAACTACTTGCTTAATTGAGGGAAAAATATATTGTATGGTCATAGACTGGGGTAGTTGTGAGAATGTTATTTCAAAGGCAGCTGTAATGAAACTAAACTTAAAGATAGAACCTCATCAAACTCCATACAAGCTTATATATCTGAAGAAAGGAAATCAAGTAACAATATCTAAACATTGGTTAGTTTCCTTATCCATTGGATCGATCTATAAAGACCAAGTTTGGTATGATGTTGTGGCGATGGATGCTTGTCCCTAGCAGTTTGATTGAAACGTAGTACATGATGGAAAAAGAAATACCTACAACTCTATGTTTAACAACATTAAGATTATTCTTCTACCTAACAAGAAGATCACTCTTAAATAAGATTTGGATAATTATTTATTAGGTTAGAAGCAATTTATAGACATTGTAACAGAGACGAAGAGGGTCTATATTTTATTAGGTAACGAAAGCCACAATAATTCAAAAGCACCTAAAAATGTGACACCTATATTGGAGGAATTTCAAAATTTATTCCCTAATGAGCTAGCACAAGGTTTACCACCTCTTAAGGATATATAACACCAAACTGACTTGGTACCAGGTTCTATTTTACCAAATCGACCTTATTATCGTAGAAGTTTTGTAGAACATGAGGAATTGATGTGTCAAGTGGAAAAGTTATTACAGTAAGGATTTATTTGTGAAAGTCTGAGTTCTTGCGTAGTCCTACTTTGTTGATTCCAAAAAAAGATAGTTCTTAAAGAATTTGTGTGGATAGTCTAGCTATCAATAAAATTGTAATTTGATATCATTTTCCAATTCCTTGATTAGATAAATTATTGGATTATATCAATGGGACAACAATTTTTATCAAAATTGATTTGAAAAGTGGCTACCATCATATTCGAATGTGACCTAGAGATGATTGGAAAACAATTTTTAAAACTCTTAAAGGGTTATACAAGTGGTTAGTAATGTCATTTGGCTTAACTAATGTTTAGAGCACTTTCATGCAAGTTATGAATCAAGTTCTTCGTCCTTTCATTAGAAAGTTTGTAGTAGTTTACTTTATTGATATAGTCATATATAGTACTAACCATGAACTATATTTGCAACATTTGAGAGAAGTACTTGTAGCTTTAAAAGCAATAAGTTTATACACTATAGTAAATAAATGTATTTTCTTGACAAAGAAAGTATTATTTATAGGGTATGTGGTGTCAAAGGATTGTATACTTGTTGATCGATTGAAAGTAGATGGTATTCGAGATTTGCCACAACCAACTACTTTATTTGTTGTCAAAAGTTTACATGGATTGACATCTTTTTACCAGCGATTCATTCCGTATTTTAGTGTTATTATGGCACCGATCATGAGTTGCATGAAAGGAGGACAAAAGCATCTACTAAGGTAGTTGAGATTATCAAAGAGAAATTGACTATTGTCCCAATACTTGCCCTACCAATTTTTTTCTCTTTTGAAATGCATTGCGATGCATCCAAAATAGGCATTGAAGCTATTCTTAGCCAACAAAATAAGCGTATATGTTATTTTAGTGAGAAGTTGAATGGAGTAAAGACACGTTATGGCACTTATGATATGAAATTTTATATATATACACCCTAGATTACACTAATCAAATTACTTACTTTCAATTTTAATGAAAATAGTAAGAAAAATATATCCGGACCAAAAAGAACTAGATCTCTTTGTATCACCTGCTAAAAAAAAATCTTGAACGTCAAATCAAAGTAAAGAAGGAAACAAACTCGCAGACCACTAAGGAACATTGAGATCGGATGCACAATAACTGCTATAAGCGCGGACATGGTTATATTGAATAGCAACATTACAATTAACATCCCCTAAAAGGCACCTCCCTCAACGTATGAAGTGTGTAAGGAAGAATTCAGCATAGTATAACTGCAAGCGTGATAAAATAACAAGATAAAATAACGAGTTACTTTGTAAGTAAATAAAACAACTTGCTAGAATTTCACTTTGTATTCACACATGGAAGTGGGAATCACTTACTTTAAAAATGAACATATAAAAAGATTGCATTGATTTAGTATCGGAGAGATCTATCGTTCGAGCTTGACGCCACAAAATGAAACCCAAAGCAGGGTGGCCTATCATCTGCAAGGACAAAAAAGTGTTAACCAATGAGTTATAAAGATCACATTCAAGCACATGCTAAGTTTTTGGAAGAAAATTATTAAAATTCTTACGGTGACAAGTTTGCATAGCAGGAAAGGCGAAGAAGCTCCAGTTAGTGCAGCAGCTCCATAAGCCATTAAAAGCATATTAACAGAAATTGAAAACACCTTTAGAAAAGAAAGCATCATCTGTTAGCGAATTCTTATTTTGTGATTCTTTTGATTATCTATAGAAATCTAAAAGTGATAAAGAAAATGATTTACTCACTTTTGCTTTTCTCAGGATGACAGGGAGTGTTCGAAGGCCAAATTTTTTATCGCCTTCCACATCAGCTAAATCCTATTGCAAGTCTGAAACCAGTAAGCTAAAAAACTGCTGCTGATGGTGAACATGATATGTATATAAGTATAAAGTTAGCTTCGGTCTGAAGTTAGAGTTCAGGAGTTTACAACATTGTAAACTGCCATTTTCCTGTTTTACAATGTTCTGGACTCATCTTAGACTTTAATCTTAAATTAAAAATTTTAGCTATATATATAGATATAGAGTAATCTTACAGTAAGGGAATCCAATCCCGTATGATACGTTAAAAAATAAAAAATACAGATTTCAATTAAAAAAATATATTACATTTTAGTGTGTGTGTGTGTTTTTTTGGGGGTCAATTAAATTGTCTTGCGCGAGCACGCACACGTATATACATTTGACATAAATTTTCAGTGATCAATTTTATACATTTTAATGATAGATATTGAAAGTCAAAGTAGCATTTAGTGATGTCAATTCATCCACCATTGGATTGTACAAAATTAACAGCAGAAAGATATATATTATATGTCTATGTATTCAATTTCTAAAATTACCTTGACGAATGCAATTGCAATGTTGAAGATCCCCATGAAAGCAGCAGCAAACAACAATGGTTTCGTGAATTCGACAGGTCTACCGAGCACACATTTCTGAATAGACATATATGAAATCCACTTTGTTAATTAGTTTGAAAATATCGCCAAATAATGGCGTGAAATCTGCAAGGCTCCTCGTATTATTTCCACTGGTTGGTTCCTCCTCCTATTGGTTGAATTAAGGTGAATACCAAAGGCATTTCGAAAGGTAATCCGGGAAAGGCTACTTGAGGGGGTTTGTTTCGTAATGATAAGGGCGATTCTTGGGGTGGCCTTTTTTTCTTTTTTCTTTTTTCTTTTTCTTTTGCAGAACTAATGGTTGTGATTTTAGCTATTGAGCAGGCTCGTGAGCATTATTGGCATCATGTAGTTATTTAGAGGGATTTTATCTTTTTTGAGATGCTCATGGCCTTCGGTCTTATAGGTTCTGTTAGGCGATGTTTTTTCCGCAATTACTACTGTTGTTTCTGGCCTTTCGTCTTCTGTTTAGTTTGTTATTTATCTTTTTTGTTGGATTATTTGGGGTCAGGTTGTTTTTCCCCACGAGCTGTAGTCATTTTTAATTTTTATTTAATCAATTTTTCCTTGCTTCGGCAAGATTTATTCAAAATTAATAATTTGTATATATATATATACCTGAACGTGTACAAAGTAAGGAAATTGAACTAGAAGTCCGTTTAGAATCACGATGGTCACCGCAGCCATCAGTGGACTTCCCTTCCATCGAAGAAGGGGAAGCTGCAAGATCGAGAAGAACAATTAGATGCAACATTATTTGATCGAATAATCAATTTCGTAAAATAAGTAATCCAAATGCTAGATCCTATTTAGTAAGTGCTTAAATTGAATTTAGTTCCCTCAAAACTGAAGCACTTGAATTTCTGATGTAGGATTTTTATGATGCTTACATCGATGGAGTAAGCAGCTCCAACTATCCACCAGGTGATGAGCCCGATAAAAAGCGGTGGAGATTGAAGCTTAATCCCCAGAGCAACACTCTGTAATTAAATTGAGATCATTCAGTTGAAAGTAACGTACATTGTTCCAATAAATTGACGTCCCTATATCCTAATTAATCACGAATCCATTTTCACATGCTAAATTCAAAAGCTAATAATTGAGCCATCCGATGTCAAACAATAAATTAAAAAGGTTGCTAGTATCCACTTGATTATTAATTAAAAAGGGTTCATGTCACGTAGGCGACACATTTTTCAACAAATATAAGAACGTGATAGATTTTGCGAATATAGGTAGTGCGGTGACAAACAGTTAACTTTAACGGAATTGGTTATCTCTTGATTAAATTACATTTCTGCCTCTGTGACTTGCTTTTAACATTACGATAATACTCTTGGTTGCTTATTTATTTACAAGTATATCCTATACAAAAAAGAATGAGAACAAAATTTAACTCATACAAAAATAATAATATTAAAATAAATTTAACAATATGTACATTTTAAAATAATTTCAATATTTAAAAAAATATTTTAATACTTTACAATCTTATGTTGTATTAAAATAAAATTTATAATAAATAGAAACATAATATAAAATACATCTATAAAAAATTTAAATTATTTTCAATATTATATAAAGTAATTTTAACATTATTAATACAGGAGAAATTATTTTAATATTTTTAAAAATAAGGAAATTATTTTAAAACATAAATTGTTAAATTTATTTTAATATTAGTATTTCTGTATGAGTTGAATTTGGTCCTCATTTTTTTTTCCATATATGATGTAAATAAATAAGTAACCAAGGGCATTATTGTAATATTAAAAGAAAGTCATAGGGACAGAAACATAATTTCATTAAGAAGCAACTAATTATGTTAAAGTTAAATAAAACGTTAACAGTTTGTCGCCTTACTGCATATTATTGAAAAATCTATTACTTTTTTTTTATTTGTCCAAAAATGTATTATCCAAGAAACATTAACTTAATTAAAAAGATTAATTGACTCTTCACTAATAAAGCATTATTCCCAAATTATAGTAATCATGTCATTTCCTTTTAAGTTTAAGTCCAAAACCACTTGTACTAATTGATAAGAGTTAACTGATTATAAGCAATTGTTAGCCAATGCTTACCGTCAATGTTGATATTGCAGCAATTGCAACTCCCTCTCCTATTGAAAAGTCTCCAGAAGCAAGGGGGAGATGAGGCTTGTTAACCTTTGACAATGTTATGCTGAATTGTAACATAGCAGCAAAAAATAACATTGAAGTATGCATCAAATTTAAAGTCATAATATGAAATACCTTGTCTATTTCAACATCAGACAATTGGTTTATGGCAGTCACAAAATATTCATCAGTATCGCTGGCACCATGGACTAAATTATCAACAAAAAATAGTGTCACAAATAACTGTGATAATATATGACAAGCAAGCAGGCAGTTTCCTCATCACTTAAAATTGGAAAATGATATTTGAATATTACAGAGACATCAAACTAACAGAAACATAGCACTGTACATGAACAGTGTGTCTTTCGGTGTGTCTTAGAGTTATTGTTCTGTGAACAGTGACACCATTTCTATCTTAAATATGAGTGCTCCCCAAAATTACCTTTAATACTTCCATAAAAAACGTGGGAGTCAAATCAGCAAGACTTTGTACCGGAAGTAAAGAGGTTGACAATATCCCGACAATCTGATCAAATTAAAGAAAAAATTAATTATATCTATTAATTACAAAATCTTATTATCACTGTACGTATGAGAACTTATCAAATGTGGGCTTAAAATTTGGGACGGATTTTAATTCAGGATTCTAAGCCTGGATCTGATAAGCACTCTCTATATGTGTACTTCTAAATAAGTAGTAATGCTTAAATAAAACTTTAATAAAATGAGAGATTTCTTATAAGACAAAAAAATATACACTTCAATACATTATAAGAGAAAATACATTGCATTAGAATATATATTTTTTTTTGTTTTTAGTTTATCCATTTTAATAAAGTAATGAATTCCTTATTAGATAATGATTCTCTAAAAAAGATATTATACAATTGAAAGCCCCAATACTTGATTGAATGATTTTCAAACATCTTTCTTTGTTTAAGATTATTTGAATTCAAATCTTGGGGTTGAAAGAGGCTGAAAAAAATTTGATTTGAGATTTGTCTTTTGTTTTATATATATAGTGAGGGCATTCTTACTTTATTAAAGTGAGTATGCCACTAACATATAAAAAAAATATATATTTTTTAATGTATTAAAATATATACTTTTTATATTTTAGTGACATTTATTTTAACATAATAAAGTAAGAATGTATTCATTAGAGAAGTGGGTGTGTCTGTATATATAGAGTGAGAGAGCTAAAAATTAAGCAACTCACAATGCCAATCCAAGTGTAAGGACGAGTAAGACGATAGAGTGCATCTAACTTCTTGTTCAAATCATCAACAAAGCTTGTCGAAACAATTTTAATATTATCATCTTGTGACGCCAGAGGAACTGTTGATTTGTTCAATGTTTTATGACTTGTATTGATTATATCCTCCCTGGTTCTTGTTTTATTGGTTAAATAAAGTGAAACTTGCGAGGGGCTTTTTTGGGAGGAGCATTTGATAGGATACTTTTGGCTTTCTCTTTTGTTTACCAAGCCATGTCTTTGTGTCACGGGCGACCGGAATGTTTTTGTAGAACCTGAAAGGGCCAGAGAATATAAAATATTATCAAACAAATATAAAAAGTTGATGATCTTTTTGTTTTTTTCATTGGTCTTTTAAACATTAAGAAGCACGATATTATTCTTTTTTCACTTTAATAAAATAATATCTAAAAATAAAATAAAACTTTACAATAATATGTTGTAGTACCAATCACTAAATTCTACTATTTTATTAAAAACAAAATTTAGCACAAAGGTAGAAGAGAAAAATTATGTGAGACGCCAATAAAATCATCTAATAAATAATTTTATGAGTTTGAGATAACTATTTTTCTTTCTATTATATGATTGACTGATTTCAAAATGAATATATATATATATATATATATATATATATATATATGTGAACATATTATTAGATAAACACAGGATCAAAAATATTTATCTGTACCATGTAACGAAGTAGGTTGTCTTAAGTAAAGTATGGCAAATGGCAGACAGTGCAAGCAGCCATATGATCTAATGGCATGTTTGGTTTGAATATATATATATAAGGAGAGAAGAGGAAAAGAAAGGAGGAGACGAGAAATAAATAAAGAGAAAAAAAATAGATTACATTTTTAACCAAACACTGAAATGTGATATTGACTCTCTTTTATACTTATTTTCTCTCATATTCTTTCCTTTCCATTCCTTTCCACTCCTACCATTTATTCCAACCAAACATCACCTAAGGATATGCAAGATTAGAAAAAGAGACTACCGAAGAACATACTTATCATAAAACTGAGCTGTTAAAATGGTTTTGCAAAGTATACTTTGTACTCTTATTATAAAAAATGAGCCGTCAAAATGGTTTTGCAAAGTATACTTTGTACTAAGATCGGAATATATTAGAAGGAAAGTAAGAGAAGAGACTTACCAGGCTGTTGCAAAGGATTGAATTTGACAAGGAAGCTTGTAGCAGAAATCATTCGAAGCAGCGCGATTTTATCTTTCTATCTTTCTTCTAAACTTTGTGTGTAACGTGCAAGGTGTATTGTGCGGTAAGGTTCACAAAGTTTACAAGGTCAAACACTCAATATATATTTGTCCTTTGCTCCTAGTGAACGAAGCAGCCAGCATTTATTAAAAGAATATTAAAATGCCACCACGCAGGATAAATTATATAAAGATCATTTATCTAAAGTAATTGGGTTAATTATAATTTACCCTAATCAAGACAATTTTCAAAAATTCTCCAAAACTATTATAAACTTCAATTTATCCAAGATTACTATTAAGAAGATATATACATGTTTGGAGATTAATAGACGAAGCAGGATCACACCTAAAATAAAATTTGAAGAAAATTGAAGAAAAAGCACACAAAAAAGACACATAAATTTACAGGATTCGCCTTTTAGCATATGTCTATGGGTGAAGATAGAAGGAAAATATTTTATTAGTAAAATGAGGATTACAAGTATTGAATATTTTTAGCTCACTGCCAAGAATCCCAATACACCCAATTTCTCACTCTTTCAAGTTACTCAAGAGCTTTATAATTTTCAAGTTCTTCTAAACTCTCTTTCTAAATATAGGAAATGCTTCTCAAATTAGGACACTTCAGCTCTTCATCTACACTTCTATTTATTGCAAAATAATAGCCAAGAAATTAATTATTACTGGCTGGCTTCAATTTTGTCCATCTGTGTGGTTTTAATTTTGTCAATCCTAACTTAAAAATTTGTGGGCTATGATTTCCATTTTCTTTAATTTGCTAGCACCAAAGTCAAGTACCAAACTCAGTGCTGACTTTTAAGTGCTTTATTTGACATTATATAAAGGAGAGAGAGTGTTAAAGAAGCACATGTAAACAAGACGGATGACAATTTTTCTATTGGGATGGGATCACGCACATTTGGGGCAAAGAGATTGAGATATATTTTTTGTCTCAAAAAAGAAAATAAAGGGGGGAATGAAATATTTTTATCCTACTTACATAAATGGGGACAGGACTTGGATTGACAAATCCCGTCTCATCTCATTCATTGCTTAACCATGTTATTTTAGTTTATTATTATATTATTAAATTACTGAATATTTTAACATAGTTGAAAGTTCTTGTCTAAATCTATAGTTTTTGTAGCGTAAGTCTTAATATTAATATGCAATTGAAGTAAATAGGCAATTAAAAATATTAGCATAAAGTTATATTCAAACATACATATAGTCAAAATAAAAACTATTATATAATTTTCTCATTGTATTTATTTAGTTATTTAATTATACTTATTAGTTGAAATAGCAGTTAGTTAGAATATTCTAGTTGTACACCATCTTTGTATAAATACCGGACTTACACATTTTGCACGTGATTAACTAGAAGCTTCTCAAATCTAGTTTTGATTTTCTTTAGTTTTCTTTCATTTACTCGACTTCCAAACATTAATTTTCACAGAGAGAGAAGAGCAACGTATTTTATAATAATTTATAGAGTATTTAAAGAGTAAAGCTGTAGCTAGTTCTCGTCATGAGTCGACCCGGGAGTTCTAGTCGTGGTAAAAGTAGAAGCATTATCGTTGTGATTACGGATCGTGGGTAACCATCGAAATACGGCACAATTCTCTGTAAAGATAGTTAAGTAAGACGGTTAGGCTCTCATTTCCCACGATGAGTAACGGGCGAGAGAAATGGGATGAAAAGCACATTGGAGACCTTGGGCAAGGTATAAGGCAAGAAAAAATAAAGATAGAGGGGTTGGACAAAACTTTCTCTAAAACTCGTATTTGTGTCTCTAATTTCCGTTCTTTTCTTTTAGTAAAAATATTTGATTTTGTGAAAGGGAGAGAAGGTACAGGATCGAGGCTGAATTTTCAGAAAAAGCGAATCTTGCCCAATTGAGCGTCGAAGGGTTATCTGAAAAACATCGGCGCTTTCTAAGCGTATGTTGTGGGCACGGTATTATGTGAGCTACATTAAGTCAAGGTCGGTGTGGTTATTTTGAGGCACGAGCATAGTAGAAGGGTGTCAGAAGGTCTAGAAGATTGGAGTACAAGAAATGTGTTTTAGGTCTAGAAGATTGGGAGTGCAGAAATGTGTTTTGCACACAAGATTCCATTGTCAACTGCGCATTACCAAATCTTATTATTGTTTTTATTTTTACTTCAAAAAATTTAAGCCAAGCGAATAGCAATCACCTTCCCACGATTTATCAAATAATTTTTCATTTCAAGTAAAATTTACCATCCTCACAGCTCATCAATTTGTAAAATCAAACCTTTATTTATTCAATCCTAATGATTTAACGATCTTGTCTTAAATAATGTTATTCAAAAGTGTAATAATTTAGAGTAGTTATACATATTTTCAATTTTTATTCTAAAAAATATTTCAAATAATATAATATTTATAAATTAATTAATAAGATAATATAATAATTTAATTAAATCATATAAAGAGTTATTGATTATTTAATAAATAATACATCATTTTAAATGAAATGTAAAATAAAAAAATTTAAATATTCACCATTGCTTAATAATTTAACAACATTATCTCAAATAAAAGTTACTCCAAAAAAAGTGCATTAAATTAACAATAATTAAAAAAGTCCTAAAATTTGTTCGATGCCGCCCCACCTTCCCACTCTGTACGCAATTAAAATGGCTTATCTTATACATATAAAACAGGAAACGGAAAGTCAATTATCCCGACAGCTGGGGGCAGGCTCGAAGTGCGAGCCCATAATTTATTACGATATATATTTTCTCC